>JAVJGJ010000057.1:272964-304210 GCA_035590215.1 Microhierax caerulescens | reverse complement strand
TTTTATCTAGTGACTCAACACTGTTGTATTTCTGGTTCAAATACAGCTCTCTCTCTTGTAACAGCTGTCTAGATTTTTATCGTAATACAGAAAAAGCCTCCCAAATGGGTGAAATTATTGTTAAAAAGTAGACCATGCAGAGGAATCAAAGTTGAAATGTACACCACTAATTGTTACTACTTTGAGAAGTCATAAATAATCACTAACCTGCACTTAGTGCTAATTTAAACTAGTCACACATGCATGTTTTTAAAATTAACAAGTATCTTATCACAGCAAAATCCTGCTAAGCAAGGGAGTGATCAGGAAATTAACTTCCTTCCAGGTTAGCTTATTAGATCTTGATTGATGTAGGGGCAGACATCTTAACTAAATTGTAGGCATCTGTATGTCACTAGCCAGACAGTAAAGTTCCCTCTATAACTGAGAGAGGCTCCAAAGGCTTGATGTGCTCCCATCTGAAGAAGTCTCCTGCTGTAGACCATTGACAAAAACTCATGTAGAGCAGCCGCCTAATATTCACATGGTTAAACTTAAAGTAAATCCACTGCATGAAGTCAGAAATAAACTTCTGAGTAGTTTTAGCTGGAAGTAAGTAGATGACCTTGTGTGGAGAAGTATGTCTATGTTTTCCACGGTAATTTTTTGGTATTTTTTTTCATGGCCCTGTGTTTCTTTATATTTTAATGTTTGTGTGATTTATTTAAAGCTTGTTAAGACTGTGAATGGGATTATATGGTATTATAGTCTTGTGATAGTGAGGAAGCAAAATCTGTGATCCTTCCTGGCATACAGTGCATATATAGTTTTGCATTGTGGAATATTTTTACCTCTCTGCATTAGCAAAAAAAAGCTAACATACCTCCCAGCTTTGAAAACAGTTTCTAAATACAGCCATATGAACAAACTCTGACATCAGCTGTGTATAAGGAATGAAGGAAAAGCCTTTCAGAGTGTTTTTCAGTTGCGTTGATTTCCTGAACAAAGAGGCTTTAGTCAAGACAACTACGAGGGGGCTGTCGGGGAAGCAGCGCTGGAGCGGAGCGCACTGTTGGGTCAATCACTGCTCTGGATAGAGAAACACATCCACTTAGCTATGCATCGTTAGCATCATTAGCCTAGTACAGCTAGAGACTGGCAGACATCAGTTAAGCAGTTGGTGCCTGAACTTTCATTACAATTAAAACATAAGTCTTGCTACAGAAGACTGTAGAAGACTAATGTCTTTTAAGATTCTATGGATACAGAGTTATTGTCTGTATGAGAAACAGATTTAGAGCGTTCTTATATGGGCAGCAGCACTACCAACTCCCTATATGTTTAATGGGAAAAACCATCTTGAGTAACAGGCAGTTGTGAATTACTTGGAGATTTATGGACTGAAGAGAGCAATGCATTGTCAACATGGAAAATTAAAGAACTGTTAAAGCTGTTAAAGAACTTAACCCCCTCCCTGCTGCTCCTGGAAAGTAAGTGCCGAATTGCTGTGTGAAGTCAGACATTGCAGCACAGAAATGTTCATTCCTGATGTGTGTGCTGGTCAATCTTGTTCTAGATCAGTTTAGCTCTCCACAAAGAGCCTAATAAAAAATTGCAGTAAAGCTGGCCATGAGACATTGCTGCAGAAGGTCACAACAGAAAGGCAGTTCTGTGGTTAGAACACGTAAGAACAGAGAGAAATTTTCTGTGTTGAGGTCTAATAGTATCTTCTCATGCAATTTTGGGCAGCATTTAAGTTGAACACTTCAGAATCTTCAGATCTTGAGTAAAGATTTGATAGACCCAGTAACTAAGATCCCTCTAAACTGTGAGAATGAGTCTTCTTTTCAGTTCCTCCAATGGGGCTATTGCTAGGATGCACAATCATGTCCTGCTTTATGGGATATATCAAGTGTTTTGACATCTCTGCGTGGTTCTGGACACAGAAATGTAAAATGTTATTGACAACACTCAAAATAAAGTTATGAGAAAGCAGGTGAAAGCCGGCTATATATTGCACACTCTGGAAACAAAACACAGAGGAAGGTTTTGAGCTGAACTGACCACATGATTTGGTCTTATAGAGCAAGATGCAATTAGAAATTGGGAGTGTATGTCCAGCATTGTAAATCTGAACTCTCTTCAACCTGGAGAGTGGATGCTTCCACTCTCCACAGGCAGCCTACTTATATATTAAAGTAAGCCTTTACCAGAAGAGTCAGCAATTGTCTAGAACTACTACAACACATGCCCAAGTTCCAAATAGGCTGAGCTGTTTATTCCATTATTCTAACCTCCTTTGGGATCCAGAGAACAGGAGCTCTATAGTACAAGACGTTTTATGTGCTTAATCTATTGCCTAAAAGTACAGATTCTACCATTGTTTTCTTACAGACAGACATTGCAGAAGAGTTGTACTTTAAGAGAAAACGCTCAATGTTTTCAAGACAATGTTTTACATTTACAAAGTGACTTCTGCCAAAGATGCTGAAGAAATTGCACATGAAAGATGGGTATTATGGAGAAATATAAACCCATTTTCTTTGTTCCATTTTTCAGCTGCCCCTGGAACAGCTCCTGTAAAGCAGAGAAGTGTCATGTTGCCTGTCCATATGGAAGGGCATGAAGAGCTAGCATACTGTAAGGTCATATAGTAAGGTCATATCAGAAGAGCATTATTTTCATTACAAAACCAAACTTCCAAGTCTGTCTCTTCTTCATGTGAAAATACTAGTGCCCTGGAATTAATTGTCTTATTTTAGTTTATAGCTCACCAAGGAAGTGGTAGCTTAACTTGGTAAAGCTATACTTTATAGCACCGAGTTTTGACAGTGCTCTGGAAAATACAGTTATAAAGGCAAAAGCAGGGACCACTGTAAGTGATCAGCATGCAACTGTATTTGCATGAAAAGAAGAATGATTAGTGCTGCATTTGTTACAAAGAGCTCATACTTAAAATCCATATGTAAATCCCAAGGTGTCATTTGAAACACTTCATATGATGTATTAGAGATGACCATGTAAATAGCTTCAAATATGAAGATACAAAACTCTTTTCCCCTTTCTTACATGAGGGAATTGTAATTTAACTCTGCAGGCTGTTGCATAGATAATTTTTAATAAATTTGAATATTGTGAGAATTTCTTTATACAACTTTAAAAAAATAAGACTGAAAGAAAACCATATTAGAAATCACACCTGTCACTGGCAAAATTTGAATCCCTATTCCATAATCCTAATAATCATCATTGATTTCTGTGATGCCATAGCAAGTTTTTTAATTTATTCATTTGTCTTATCCTTAAAACCATTACAGACTTTGTTACAATGTCCCTTCATTTGATATGTTACCACCTCAAACCAGTTGGTGACAGGGATAAAAGCACTATACAGGCATAAAACTGGAGCTGCTATGACAAATATCTTATTTGGATGGTTAACTTATTTTGACTACTGATTTTTGCATTAGCTCTTCTGTTAAGATGCTGGTAGTTCCCAAAAAATGTTTATGCTGTGTTGTAAATCTGGAGAGAATTTTACTGGTACAGAGCATTGTCTGTTGAGAGATTTTTACATTCTAAGAAGACAAAAATAAGATACACTACTAAAGGAGGAGAATTGTTCCTGTATGTATGAAGAGATTGTTCCTGGAGAGCAGAAACAGAGACAATACTGTTCAAAAAAGTAGAAAGGGAAGTTATCTGCTGGTGATAAAGACAGAAAGATTCTGTCTTATCAGGCATACTGACAGTCAAGTTCAGTCAGAAAATGAAACCAAATATTTGGATAGCGCTTAAGGTGGTAGCTGAGGATGATTTGCTTAAATCTGTGTAAACAGAATTCTGCAGTTTGGTCAGGTTTTTGGAAAAAATGAGACAAGGTAATTCTGTATATAATGTTTGCCTACACTAACAACAGCTGTAGATTTTCTGACCATTTATTTAAAACTTCATTTTCCAGTGGCCTTTAAAGGAAAATCTGGTTTTGCTTTTTACTTTTGTCATACTTTTAATTAAAGCAGTCAGCAGCCTCCAATGTACATATACACAAACACATAAATTCTGTTCTTTCTTTCTTCCCACACTTACCTTCAATGTTGACACTGCAGTTCTAAGTCCCAATTTATTTGATTTAGCAAATGCATTTAATATTTTTTTTCCAGTTCTGCTTATCCATTATTGCTTTCTAGTGTTCTTATTTTCCTCAGAGTAAAAGCTTGACTCGTACATTGCTGTTTCTCTTTGAAGCATGGAGGTCTGAATACTAACATAACCCAACACGAACAGGTACTGGAACTGTCAACTGTAATTTAACAGTTTATTACGTAAATTAGGTAGCTGTTATGAGAAAATGCTTTTACTATGACCACTCAGCTAAAAACATCACTAAGATATTAAAGGTATCCCTAACAGACTGCCACCAGACTGATGTTCACCTTCCACAGGTACTGAAAAGAATGAATAATGACAGAACCTGAAAGCAAGTTCATACATGTGAATACTCATGCATGCACACTCAAAGTGACAGGCACACAGATATGAATGAGGCTGAAGCTCAGAGTCCTTTATGAGCTTACTTAGAGAATTAAATTTTTTTGTTTTAATCTTCTGTAATGAAATTGCTGTTATCTGTTGGCCCTCTGAATAGTCAACAGTTTTTCTAGTTTGCTTTTCTCTATTTCATTGCATGCCCTCCTAGCCACTCCTCTGTCTGTAACGAAAAATCTGAGCTATTTTCTACTTCCACCTTCTTCAGCCTATACAGGATTTTTTCACCTCTGCGTTCTTGAGTCAGCGAGTTCATAGGGAGAAACGTCTATCTGCTTTTAACCTCTCTGATTCTCTGTTATCTTCTTTTATCTTTAAGTCTTGTTAAGGTTAAGCCAAAACAACACTTCATGGGAACTGATGTCTTCTCTTTATGCCTTAAGCAGAAAACCCAAAAAGACCTGGCAGAATCTGGTGAATGTATTGCACTGGGACCATTCTCATGCCACAATATTTTGGGGTCTGCTGTTGCATTTGTTCCATGGTTCCGGGAAACCTCACTCTTTCTGGTGTGTATTGTCAGTCTCCGAGCTGGGGAAACAACATTCAAGAGGTTCAGCTTCCATCACGCATTTTATCCTGAGCCAGCCCACAGAAGCTCTCAGCCACAAATGGAAATTTCAGAGTATCTTTTAACTCTGATTCACTTGCTACTCTGCTGTGCCAGGATTTCAGTATATGTTAAGGAAAATAAATCACACTCCTATTCTAGCAAATCTGGGCAATGTTGGACATAGCAAGTTATTGATTCATTTCTTTTCCACCTACTCTTTTAGAGATGCAGCTTGAAAAAGTGATTAGTGCCTTTATTTTCTAAGTACTGGGTACTTATGGTATTGCTTCCAAGTCTTAAAAAAAGCTCCCCAACATTGTTCTATTAGACAACAGATATTGTGAACCCATGTCTATTGGCTTGACAAAAAAAAGAAGAAACAAGTTATTGGAAAGGCAAAGTGACTTCGCAAAGAGGATACCACAAAGCAGTAAAGGAATGGGAATAACTGAATCCACATCTGCAGATGGAATGATTCATGTGTTTTCTCAAATAAAACGGAAATCAGACACAAGCAGGCTTAAAATACACTAAATCAGATTCCTCCAAACTGTTCTTTCCTTAAAGAGTACTTCAGACGTTCTTTGCTGCTTTAATAAGAAAGAATGAACGGTGGGAGTTAGCAACTATCTGCTAAGCACAGCCATTAGCCCAGCCTGGGAACATACCTAGAGGATGAGGCTTCTCACGTAAGGTTTCCAGGGAAATCTGAGAATCCCTCCAGGGTTTAAATACCAGAATTTGAATAGTTGCATGCATAGCTCTTCAAGGAAGTGTTGATTACCAGGCTACCCCATGGGCAGAAACATGGGCTCAGGAGTCTTCAGTACTAGACTGCACCTGTCCAAAGGATTCTGCTGCAAGAACAGGCAATTTATTGCTATTTTCAGATCGCAAGAAATCATTATCTTCATATTACTTTCCTCATATTTGGGGGGTTCCTTAGTTTTTCTTTAGTGCTACTTAGGACCAGATTAGACAAGACTTAATGTCAACTAAATGCAATTATACTGTAACTTTGATGTTATACTTGGAGATGGTTTCCCAGCATCTGTGTGAATAAAGAAGAAAGAATTTGGTTCCCAACATGACAGATCACAAAAGTTTCCACTGCTCCCAGTGTAAATATAGCCATATAATACTGCTGTTTAAATTCTCCACCAGAGCTACATGTCTTAATAGTTCCATGTTCTTCCTCAGCCTCAAGTGTCAAAGGGCATGTATATCTTCTGGTTCATTGCTAAAAAAAATATTTATAATACAGCAGTGCATAGTGTTTCCACCCTGTAAAATCACCTCCATTAATAGGATCTGAAGTAATCATGGGCTCTGTTCCAGCTACTGCATAGAATCAGCTTCCTAGGAAACCACAGTCACTCACTGCATTGCCCGTGATTATGTTTCTTGCACTCAGTAATACATGGAAAACCCCTCACTTTCTTCAAGTTATTTGGAAAAACATTTCTTTTCAATGAAGTTCTCATTGCTTTTATTTATGTATGCATTTTCAGCAAAGTGTTACAGCTGCAGACAATCTAGTATGAGATTTTTCCACTTTTGTCCAAGGAATCTCTTTGTGCTCTAACTCAGAGGGTGTACATCTCCTCTTCAGATTATCAGATTTTACAATCTGCAGTTCCCCATGACTGTGTAATGGCTTCTAAATAATCTGGGTCCTGCTGAAATAGAACTATTTTTTAATATCTTTTTAAAAAAACTTATCTCTGGATTCCAAACAGTACATCTAACACACTTTATGCTAATCACTTCAGCTCTGGTAGCTGTTGTAATTAGTGAAGAATGAATAAAATCCTATGGTTCTAAATTGTAACAAAGCTCTGCTTCTGTCATAGTCTGAAAAGTAAGTGTCTACTAGTAGCTATACTAACATTCCTTGTGTCCATGAACTGCTTGGCACCTTTCCTCTCTACAGCCATAATAGAGCAGGTCCTTAGTCTGCTTTTTTATTTTTTTAATCTTTAGTATTTTACAGGCAGATGTTCAGTCACAGGACTATATTCCCATGCTAAAGTTCACTCTGAAGCAGACTTCAAGATCATACAGGATGCTGATGAAAAGCTGAGTTTCAACTTTCTTCCTTTGCTTATGGTTCCATCATCCATGTACTAGTAACCTGACCTGAATTCAGATGTGTGCTTTCATTAGATAAACAGATAGCAGGAGTACACTGATGTGCAGAAGAAGGTATGATGTGCACTCACCCATTAGTGACCAAGCAGAACAAAGTGACACGCATGTACCATAACAACATTGCATTGCTGAAGTAGCACCTTTCAGATTTTGCTTTGTCAGCCATGTATTTGTGTGCATAGATTAATACAGCATTTAAGGAAGAGATTAGCATCATTTTATTTACCCCCATTTCCAGAGAAGTCTCAGATTGTCATGGTTTAACCCCAGGTGGCAACTGAGAACCAGGCAGCGGCTCATTCACTCCCCGGCTCCCCCCGGTGGGATTGGGGAGCAGAATCAGGAGAAAGGTGAAACTCTTGTGTAGAGATAAGAGCAATTTAATATTTGAAATAGAATGAAATATAATAGCAACGACAACAACAACAATTGTAATGAAAAGGGGATAGAGGCAGAGAGGAATAAAATCCAAAAGGAACAAAAAACAAGTGATGCACAGTGCAGCTGTTCACCCCCTGCTGAGTGATGCCCAGCCGGTCCCCAAGCAGCGATCCACCAGCCCACACCAGTCCCCCCAGTTCATACACCAAGCGTGGTGCTCTACGGTATGGAATATCCCTCTGGCCAGCTGGGGTCAGCCCTGGCTGTGCCCCCCCAGCTTCTTGTGCCCCCAGCCTGCTGGCTGGCAGGGCCTGAGGAGCTGAGAAGTGCTTGAGTTGGTATAAACCCCCCTGAGCCACAGCCGCAAGCAGCCGCGGGCTGCCAGCACCGCTCTCAGCCGAGCCCGAAGCACAGCACCGCGCCAGCGGCTGGGGAGGAAATCACCGTCCCACAGCAGGACAAGGTACCCATCACAATGCCTGCTCCGGTACCGAGGCTCAGTGCTTTCACCTAACACTCTTTTCCTTGCTGATTACCAGCCATCAACAGAATTCTAATTGACATTTTAAACCCACTCCAGGAAGTCTAAGAGTGAGATCTGTTTCTCAGCGTGCAGCCCCTTGATGGCCAGAGTCTCCTTCACGGGCACTGTGGCCAAGTAACCAGGCACATGCCAGTGCCTGTGGACGTTAGAACTCCAGAATTCCCAGCTGGGGAGGAGCTGTACTCCCCTTTGCTTCTCTTTCCCATTACAAAGAGGCATGCCATCAGGATTGATACTCACTCGGGCTGAGACTGGCAGCAGGGATTCCCTGTGCCCCACGGGCATGAGGGCTTACCTAAAGACTGCAGTCCCCACGAAGACTTCTAGAAAGTCCTGAATATGTCTGGTGACACCAGGATGTGCTTCCAGGTGATCCACAGGACACTTTCTTATCCCACCAGGTGAAGACATCAATTCAAGAACAAGTTCAACAGCAACACGACACTGCATCTGTCATCCAGCCCTATCTACCTTAGCAACGTTTGTGAAGGACCTTAAGGGTATCTTCTCACCAGACTCGGGCACAGAATGCTCCTCTATGGAGAAGTAACCCAGCAGTTAGCATCGCACAACCCATCAGCACTGTTGGTATCCTTTTTTGACAGAGGGGCACTCGGGGGCATATTCTGTGCTCTGGCAGCAGGAGAAAAAATCCAGCACCATATCCAGTAAGCACAAACGTCTTGGTCTGCCTATCCAGAGGAATACAAAGTCTGTCTTACAGTCAAAAGGCAATGAAGAGACTAACAAAAAATGTCAGTCTAAGAAAACAAACTTCTGCTTCTAAGTGTCTTCAGACAGGTTAACACTAACTGCAGGGCTGTGTAGTGTAAAGAAAAGTATGAAGTTGGTGTGAAGATACGTAAGACTGGATGTCACAAGGAGGCTTCTGACAATCAGAAAAATGAGGTCCTGGAAGAAGCCTCCAATAAAAATAGTAACAGAAAGAAACTTTTGTAGTAAAGGCCAAGGTCATAATCACTGAAAGGAATTACTGGACATGTTTCCTTCAGTTAACACAAATGTGGACTTGACAGCTGAGTTGGTCCCCTCAAATCCCTTGCCCCGTAATTCAGGAATTACCACAACAGACCTTCTGTATAAGCCATACTTTTGCTGTAAAAACACAGCAAATACATAGTGCAAGGTGCGATAGAACTACAAACTCCACTGTTCCCTGGAACTACCCAGATAAGTAAATCCAAGTGTTAACAAGAGAATGTTGCTGTAGAGTAGACAAAAAGCCCCATGGCTGCCATGTGACATTTTCACCTGGTACTTGACAATGGACTCTCTGCTGAGGACATGTAAAATCCCAGATTTCCCTACATTGCAACCAATAAAAGAAGGGGGAATGAGCAATATTAGTGGAATATTTATTGGTCAAGTGAGGTACAGATAGGACTCGGGCAGACAACCACCGATGAGCCTGAGCTAATCCTAGAAAGTCAAGCAGAGGCAGGATGGTTTCATGAGTAGAACTATAAATTTTCCTGACAGGTGTCCAAGTCAGGGGAGAAAAAGACCACAGTTGGTGTTTATTAGATCACCTTTTCCTAATTAAACTGTTAATAGAATTGATCTGTTATTATGAATAGCAGATAACTATTCACAGGGAATGCTCAGTTACCGCCTCACACGCAGACACCGACAGTTACCTGTTTAGAGCAGGATCTGGGAGGCCCATCCAGGATGCAAAGGGCTGGCACACCAGGACTGCCAGCTGAGCTCGGGGGGAGCCTTTAGGGACCGTTTTCAGCAGGTCTGAATGCAATCCTGTTATCTTTGTGCATGGAAGTCACTGCATCCTGGGAGGTGGTCGAAGTTACACGAGCCACTGTTGGTATCACTGCGTGCTGGTAACGCCAACAGACTTGAGGTTCTTGTTCTGTTTCTGTGTTCTTGCGGACCCACAGGACTGAGGGTCTCCACACCGTGTGTGTTTCCGGAAGACTCTTGCATGCTGCCTCTCAGCACCTACCCGTCCTTCCTTTGATCTGATTTCTGGTTACCGTTTTTCCATTCACACACGTAGGCACCACTCATTCAGGCAAATTTTTCTGATGTGGGCTTTTATGACAGAAATGCAGTGTCTGAGCTGATCCATAAATCCGCATGTGATCCACAGGACACTGTTTTCTTCAGATTTCATCTTGCAGCTGCAACCTTTACCACCAATCCCTTTGGACACAGCTCTCTTGTATTTATGTACAATTTATACCTTTATGGTTGCTGCACATTAAAACTTAGAATTTTAAAATGTGTCACTCAGTGCAAAGAAACCAGGAGGCAAACAGCTGTTGCCTGATTGTTTTAACTCAGTCTGCCGCATGCTGAGACAGTGACCCCACTCAAATGACAGGAACTGGGTCCCTACAGAACTCTGTTTTCTCACTTTTGGCTCCAGGGGCACTGGGTTTCTACTTGAACTGGCAGAGCACAGCAAATCCTTGTCTGTGATTTGTGGGTCTCCAGCCCACGCAGCCAGACAGTATTCCAGTGACCGTCATCCTACGGCTGCTTCTGCTGGCCCTCGGCTGCTGCCCGCCAGCCTCTCCGGCCCCGAAAGGTGGGCAGGTGGGGGAGCCACGGCCCCAGCCAACGTGGCCACTTGCTCTGCAGCATTCAGGGAGAGCTGCTGTACTCCCCACTTACCAGACAGTGCTGTTGGTGAGGGCTTCTTGTAAGCTTTCAAACCGCTGCAGGTAAAGCCAAACTCCTAAGTATTTGTCCTACAGTGCTATTAAATGGACTTAATCAGAATATGAACCTTTTTGTGCGGAAGGCTGTACACATTTCTAAAAGACTCCTCCAGGTCATAAGACTTCCAGTCCCATCTATGAAAGTGGGTGATGAAGAAAAACACACATCTTGTGGTCTAGATTTTATACAGTCTGCTTCAAAACTTGTTTGGGGGTATGTAAGTATGCATCTTTGAACTGCTGTTATCTTAAAACAAAACATAGATGGAGCTAATACACGATGCTAAGGTGAAGATGATGGTGTCTGAAGGAAAACAAGCAGTTAGGAAGGAAACCACTTTCTTCCTTACTCGGGCTGTGCTGGAGGGATTATGAGTTTCAGAGAAATGAGATGTATCCTGTGGTTAAGTTAAACCTGAGCTTTGATAAGGATTAATCTCTGTATCTCAAACTGACAATGGTTTAAACAAACATCTGAAATGAAGTCATCTGAAGTGGCATTTACCTTTGTGTATCTTTACGAATGTATTTTTCAAAAACTTCCAAAAGCTAGTCGTGTTTTGTTACTCTCTTGTGGGCCCAAATGCTTTTGGAGAAGTGGCAGTAAGAAATTTTCCAACAAAACTATGACTTGAGGAAAGCGTGCTTTAAAGAAACACATGTATTTGACAAAATTTGTTTTTATAGAGGGCTTAAGTGCAAGCCAATATGATTTACATTGTAAGAAAGATTAAGATGTCATTCTGTTTCAGAATAAACTATATTTCGATCTTATGATCCACTGAATGCCTGTGTCCCCAAGAGTTAAATAAAAAACAAAGTCTTAGTGACTTTTTCTTTGAATTGTGGTCTAAGGCAAATGTTTTTGGTGTGCTTTCTCTGAGAGATTTTAATTTATACGTGGAAACTTTGGTGGCTTCTTTTTGTGGCTATTATTTCTTTCTGTCCCATTTTTCCTTAAAATAATAATTAAAAAATCTTTCAGTATGATTCTGTTGCTTTTCCCCCCCCTCCAGTTTTTATGAGTTCCAAGTAGTCATGAAATCACTGTTTATTCAAGCCACATATGGTACAGTTAACTTGAGATAACTGTCCATGGTTTCATCATGAATATGCAACCAACTAATGACAGAGCACCTGACCCAATGGCTTCTGAAAAGTTGCATTAACGATGGTGCATTATGCCATGACCTTTGCTTCAGAGGATTGTGAGGTGACCCCTGTTTTTTAATTAAATGCCAGGACCTCAATTCTCAAGACAAAAATGATTTTTTCAAGTTTCAACAGAAGGGAGGGGATGTGTGTATGTCTGTGCTTGTCCCTTTTGTAAGATAAGATTTCTAAACTTTTTCTCTAAATTTTAAAATCTTTCATCCCTGAATTTGAAGGCACAGATAAAACCAGTGGATCAGGTCTCTCCGGCAGCTGTCTCCAGCCTCTCAGATTCTCCAGTACTTAGCTCCTAAGCTTCCTACTCTACTCACTAGCAAGCCCAGCTTGAAGTTTGCTGGTACGCCACCATCTCCATCTGCACCTGCGTGGTACCACACTAAAAAACACCAACTTAGGCTACAAAACACACCTACAAAACAGCCAGCTGCCAAAACCGAAACTCTGCTGTGGACCTCCTGGGATGCAGTGGAAGCAGTGATGTCCCAAAATGCCAGGGCAGGGGTGGCAGCTCAGGGGCACAGGCTTCCCTCTGAAAGAACAAAGATGCCCAGGGACAGTTGTGCTCCAAAAAGCCACCAAACATGAGGGGTAGCCAGTGGTGCTGGGCTGGCTTCCTGAGCTGCTTGTGTGTGGTGGAGGAGCTAGCAGCACCCAAAAGCACCAGGACATGGCATAACAGAACCCTAAGTGTTGGGAAATTCCAGAGAACTGTTGACAACAGGGGTTCCAGGTCCCTCACTTCTGCCAGCTGCACCTCGCCAGTATGGACTTCTGGTCCTTCTGGTTTGTGGGGAACGGACGCGTGGACAGCACTGCTACGTGTAGCCCATAATCTCCATTGTTGGGGGGTCGGGAGGATCTCTGAATGGGAAGCCACAAACCTCCTATGATTTCTTCATAGTTCTGAACCCGAGGCCTCAGTTTCCCCAGGAAGTCAAGGCACATCCTCCTGTGCCCCCTCCCCAGGCCCTCCCAGAAGAGCCGCACAGGCACGTGTACGGGGGGGCTGCTGGCTGTGCTGCACGCAGGGTCAGGTCTCCATGCCGAGGGGCTTGCAGCAGCCTTCTGCTGGGGGGGGGAGGCCAGCACTACCCCAGGTGGGCTGGAGGCTCAGCTGCCTTCAACGTGGAGAGAGCGAGAGGCAGAAATCCACCGGACAAAAAAGGAACCATGGTTCCAAGTTGTGGTTACAACATGCGGTGACCTGGGTTAGTTGACAATGACAGGTAAGAGCCTTAAAAATTGTGGAACAGAAATAAAGCCAGTGAACACAAATGGAAACATCAAAACCAACTTGTTCAAGGTTAACTTTCCATAAACATGTAGAGTGTGCCCATGTCCCTGTCCTGTGTAACAAAGCGATGTTTGTAACATGAGTTACAGCTGTTACAAGTGACAGTCCATACCAGAACCTCTTTAGGGGCACAGCTGAAATTGCACTGAAGGAGCATCTTGCCTGAAGTGAGAAGCACTGTTAACAGGTTTCTACATGATGCAAGTAAACAAGCAGGACATGTTGGAGACGACAGGAAATTACTTTGCATAAGTTATTTTGAAGTGCATTTCAGAAACTGGAGGAAGCCTTTTCCCAGATAAACTCCAGAGGCTGGAGTTCCAGCAGGAATTATTCTGGGGTGAAAGGTTTTACTAGAGCATGACTGAACATTTGTTCTTCAGGATTCTTTTCCCCTAGGTATCAAAGAAAGATTCAGAAAGAGTGAGACTGAAAATAACTCTAATCTAGCTTAAGAGAGTGCTTTCAGATGGTGATCCTAGGGATGCAAATCAGTTAATAACTTTCTACTGCTGCCCACAACATTTGCATATTTCCTTCCTTCAGTGCTAGTGATTGATTGCTAATACTGCAATTCTGGTTTCCTTTTGTAATTACATTAGGGGGGTGTGAGTGAATCCTACTCATACAGGAGAAAAACAGGAAAAAACAATTCTATCTCGTACCGTAGGAAGGAAAATACATTTAAAGGAAGTCAAGGGAGTGGAAAGGAAGACTGCAGAAAAGATCTGAGCACCTCTTCATGCTCACTGTTCTGGCACAAGATCTTCTTGAAAAAATTCTCATCACTACACCATAAAATCATTCTGTATGAATTTGTGTAGTGGAGAAATATTTAACAGAAAGCAAGAAGGTTGAAGAACTGAAAACTACGTGCTTAGAGGTATCACGAGAATGTCTCTCAACCACTGATACGCTCCGGGCACCGGTGGTACTGTGGAACCCACAGGAATCGGTAAGTTCAGAACATGAGAAGACTGATGGACAGGTGCTCAGCCACCAGCACCCACCGCTGTCAGCATGGGTTGAATAGCTCAGAGCACAGCCGAGGAAGCAACGGGTGTTATATACAAAGATATTATATATATATATATATATATGTATACATATCTATGTATATTTGATGAGAGAAAGGATCCCTTTAGGAATTTTCTGAACGCTGTCCTAAAAGCTGCTGTTGGGCAGCTGTTGAATGAGCAGTTGGGGCTGGTCTCTCAGCCATTACTCTGAGCAGGCTACTGCAAGTGAGTACGTGCGTGTCAGGGGGTGAGGGGGTCTATATGAGACAGAAAGAGAGAAGGGAACTGTGCAAGGGGGTATGTACTGTACAAATAGCTGTCTATTAATGAAAAATGTATTCTAAGAAAACAGCAGCTTAATAAGTGAAAGACATTAAAGTAAATATTTTTTGTGGTCTGGGTTTCACCAAGGCATAATCTTCTGTCAAGGAAAGTAGGATTTGCAGGAACCCTAATATCACATGTATTGATACACAGAAGGAGACAATCTATTCAAGAGTTTTAAATGCTCCTGTCATGTACGTCTGATTGAATCCTTACATTTTCAAGTCTGGAGAATAGAAAAATGCCTGTATCTTTCCAAGGAAATAATTTCAGCACTGAACATTTGGGTGTCAAGTACAATTAGTCACTTTTGACTAAACTTTCAAGGTTTTTATATTTTTACGTTACTTACAACATGTGTTGAGTACAATTTCAAGATGCTGTCTTAAAATTATTTATCACCCTTTGCAAGTACCATCTGTGAACAGGCATTAAACTAAAATCAGGATAATAGTACTGCTCTTAAAATACTACCCTGATAAACGAAGAATTGTGGATCCCTGGGAAAGCCTCCAAGATGCCATAGGATTTTCCATTTCTCTTAGGTCAAGAAAGAATGGTTTGATTGTAAAAGCCCATCAGTAACCAAAAGGATGCAAACTACAGTGAATGGCTGTTTGCATATCCTGTTTGGACCATTTAACTCTTTCTACATTTAACCTGTATCATCTTCCTGTACAGTTCCATCTTGTGTCCAGAAAGAAGAGGCAATAAATTTAGGAATTAACTGGAAGCTGTGCCAGTTAAGCTGCATTTGCTTTGTAACTACTGCCTGAAGAGTCTACAGAAGTAGAAATTAGTACTGCACACCTAGAATAGAGCCGACCTAGCTAATACCAAGAACCAAGGCTCTGGAGGTTGCAGACATTGATTTGGGAAAGCATAGGGATAGAATCCCCACAGGGGATTTGGAACCCATGTACAAAGAAAGAACACCCAGGGCTGCTCTAGAGCAAAACATAGGCCAACAGCATGTAACCCAAGCATGACCATGACATCAGATGCCCAGGAACACACTCCAGCTCCTATGTGTAGGATTGGATCTGTGTGGGTTTTTTCCCTCTTATTTCTACCAGTTTTTTGTCCAATAAACATTTCACATAAACCTGATAACCCATGGACAGGAAAGGAACTAGAAACAAGGACCCTGCTCCCTGAGCTTGGGCAAGACTTGTGCAGCCTGCCGTACCAGGTACACTGTTTTAGGCATACGGAACAGCTGCATTCCACTAGCTCCACAAATTATATGAAGAGGAAAGAAAACAAAGTGTACTGAGAAACTATGTTCTTTTGAAAGATCTGTTTTTAGGCTTAAGCAGCTATCCAGTTTAGTGATGAAGCAAGCCCTGCCTTCCATTTCTGTAAGCAAATGCAGAGGCGTAAAGAAGCGTCGCGCAAGATGCCTGCTCATCGATACGTACCTGTGCGTGTATATGTTGGTGTGTGCCTGTAGCATTCATTTCAGGAAGGTCTGCATGAGGAACAAACTGTATCTGTGTACTATTGATAGGTCTTCCTATTTCTTAAAATAGCGTTCTGATAGGCATTGGAAATAACATCCATAGCATGTTTTCAAGAGTTTCAGTTATGAAAATGCCAGCTGTGCTTATGGGTATGCAAATCAGGGAAGGATCCTGTAGTGATCAAGTCTGTCAATTACATAGCACATCTTTGCATTTCTTGCCTGGAGCTAATGACTAGAATCAAATTACTGTTTCATTACTTGGAAAAGAGGTGAGACTGTGATTTAGAAAACAAATGAGAGCTGTTGTCATTTTCTTTCTCTAAAGTACCCATTGGTGATTTTTTGTTATTGTGAAGGGATTTATGATTTACCATTCATCTGTAGGGTATTTTAATACCATATGTTGATATTATCACAAACCTGAAGTTCTGACTGTAACCCACTTTATTAATCATTTTGTTCAGAGCCTTTTCTGTGTACGGCTTCATTAGTATCCAATAGTCCACAGTCCCACGCAGCATAACAAGTTGCAATTTGGGTTAAGACAAACAACAAATACCACAATACACCCATATCAATTAGCTGCGACAGCTCACCTCTCACCGTGCCCGTTATGGATGCAGGTTCTCCCGCTTGTCTCAGCTACGTCGGGCACCAGTTGTTGTAGCCAGAGCCCAAGTCAGGCAGCCTCACACGGGGCACCCACTGCTGCAGCGCAAGCAAGCTACCGGGCTGCAACGAGGCTTTTACTATCAGTCAGATTCTGCTGTCCTGCTGTTTGTCCTTCCTCCAGAGGTCAGACCACACTACTCCCTCATCCAACCTCCTCCCCCCCACTCCTCAGGGCTATTTAACCACTTAGCAGGAATGAGCTACACCTGTACATCGTCCATGTCCATCAACCCACTGCCTCTGAGGCAAGGTCATGGCTGCATGTTATTAATGCTCACCAACCCTCTGCCTTCACTCCTCTACAATAACAGAAGTAATTTTCTGTCTATCCGCTACAAAGGAGTCTAAAGGCTATATACCTTGTTAAAATATAGTCATAATATTGCCATATTTTAATACTTCTCCTTCAGGGAACAGAAATCACATTGCATAGTAATTTAAGAGGAATTTGGTCCTCAGACAAAAATAAAAGCTTCTAATTAAACTAGAAAATTACAGAAATCCAGAAAAGTCTTGTTAGTGGAAAAGAGCTCTATTTCAAATGCTGGCATCTTTGCTTTATGCTACATTGGAGCAGTTTCCTAGAAAATCTTGTCTTTTTTTTTGTTTGTGGGGTTTTTTTTTGTTTGTTGTTTTATTTTGTTTTGTTTTGCTTTCCTGGATCCTCAATACAAAGGACTATAGGACAACATGATTTGTATCATCTCATTTTGCTGATGTAAGAACAGGATGAGCTTTGAACTTTGCTTGCTTCCTGATCTGATTTATGATACCAGATTTTAAATAGACCTGCCAGTACCTCTAATTAACATTGGTGTGTGTGTAAATAGTTGGGATGTTTTAAAAAGATCTGATAAGATGAACTTCCAATTTCCTTCGAGCTGCAAACTAGTAAGTTTAAGATGGAGGAATCAAACCAACTTCCAACTTACAAACAAAACAGAGAAAAGAAAAATGCCTACTATCAGATAAGATGCATGACATTAAAGAATCTTAACTCCAGTAACTATTATTTTCTTACTAGCAAATGGGTTGTGTTTTTTTCCCAGAACAAATATTTATCAATCTTATTTAATAATTTATCTAATAGAACAACAAGGAATTAGTAGACTATGAGATGCATTTTAAAGATATTTTTATTAATATGACAAGTTAGCTGTTACAGAAAGAAGTTACAGAAAGAAATGTCTGCCAGAACATTGACTCTACAAGGTGTATTCCAGTATTTCTGCCTACTTTCCTTTTAGATTCCAAAACGTGTATTGAGGCACAGGTAACTTTTTCATTTAACTCTAGGCAAAGAAAGCTTTGGAGGGAAGACCCATTTAAAGAGCCTGAAAGGTAACACAGGAACCTCTTTCAAAGCACATGTCCACTGAGGAACGTGGTTAGGCTGTTTGTTCATGACGGGGGAAATGGAAAAGAAACATAATGTGAATCAAATCATATGATTGGGGATGTTCCTGCTGAGCAGCCACGTACCTTATGGCTCAGCCTGCAGCAGGACAAAATGCATGTTCTATGGGTTGACCATACCCCACGTGTCTTGCTTGTTCCTGTGGCCAGAGAGGGCAGTTTGTTTCCCCAAGGCGGGTGAGGGCATGCCATGCAGCGGCAGAGGGTAGACCAGACCTCCCAGCACGTGTGTTTTGTGCTGCTAAGCTGGGAACAACTCTCCTTCAGAGGTGGTGAAGATGCCGCATCACTGTGGCATTGCCATGTCCTGATTTTTTGCCAGCTCTGCCAAATGCCATAGAAAATTCCTCTGTGAGCTACTGCTGTCGCCTGTGGAACAGTTTATAAGGGGAAGAACAACTCCCAACAGAAACAGTTCTTTGACTCGGTATTTTTAAATCTCTTTGAAGACCCAGTTCTGGCACTCGCTCAGGTGACAGATACATTGCTTCAAGCAGACTGACTGTGACGACATCAAAACCAGGTATATGAAATCAGAATGGGCTTCGTCAACACAAGTGATGATCACTTTAAAAGAACATAAACTCCCACTGCAACTGAAAAAGATCATAAACTTCCAGTCCTAGTGTAACGATAATATGCTGAATTTTGGACTCTGCCAAAACATGTGATTTGTCCAGGAAATTGTAATTTATTTCTAAAGCTGAAGGAATTCCTGTGTAGAAAAAATTATAGGACACAGCTTGTCAAAATTGAGACACTTCACGGAGATGTGCAATTTCTAGAAAATTTTAAAGATAAATTTCAAGCCATGCATTTAAACATTGCTGAACTATTTTATCAGTAATGCTAATTCATTAATTTAAATATTTTAATAATTTAATGATACTTGACAATATTTAAATGACACAAATCCATGCTTCTGATTCAAGGAATCTATTCTCCATAGCAAATCCCCAAATAGTATCCTGTCAATTCGTTATTCAGAAGAGTCTGATATTAAGGAAATTCTTTTTCCTATTCACTCTAATCACAGAATTTTGGAGTTTTCCAATGTATCTTTTTGCTGGGAACACAGACACTGATTACTAGTTCATCAATAGCAGGAAGCTCAGGAGGCTGCCTCATTCTTTACCAAATCATACTGGAATCTTAAAGATGCTTCTAGAATCAAGAAGTATTTTTCTACTTACAGAATCAACAAGCAGTCAAAAATTCTTGGGAATTCCTTAGCGTCCTCATTATGTGCTAACTGACCAGAAACAGCTTTTGAGTTTCATATTCACATATAAAATTTGCACATGCTGGTGCTTAAGCAAGTCTGTTCTGTCAGCATCAT
The DNA here is from genome assembly GCA_035590215.1 of Microhierax caerulescens. Classification (NCBI taxonomy): domain Eukaryota; kingdom Metazoa; phylum Chordata; class Aves; order Falconiformes; family Falconidae; genus Microhierax; species Microhierax caerulescens. The sequence continues at coordinate 284,650 of JAVJGJ010000057.1, read as the reverse complement.
GAGTCTGATTTGTAACTTAAAATATTGTCCGAGTCTTGGCCTTGTTTTTCTGCTGTCTTAGAGAAACTGGTGATTACTAAAGAAAGTACAGCAAGCACAGTACATGTATTCTGAAGGCAATCATCTTTCAACATAGGAGAGAACTTTTAGAATTCTTCTTTAGAAGATCATGTCTAAGTGAAGCAAATTCCCAGCTTCTTCATGTTTCCAGATCAGGCCTACAGCCTACTCATTCATGCTTCTATTATTTCATACCTCCGGCGGTGATTTGGATCTGAACTGGAAAGCCCAGACTAGCCCACTGTCTTTTCCATGGATCTCGTTCTGACAGGGCAGCTTGCATGGTGCAAAATCCTAGCTAGTAGCTCTCGGAATTTGGGGTTGCTCCATATTAAGACCATTGAGTGCCCTGCAGGACAGGCAGCCATTACAGCTATACACACGGCTTCCTCGACGCTTAAAGGTAAAAAAACGTCAGCTAAAATTAGAACCAAAGAAATAAAATATATAACATAGAAGATAAGGAAGGAAAGGACTGACTTGATGGCACCAATATGGGCCACTAAGCTGGGATTCCTGAAGCCAGCTGCACTGTCTTGCATCTGCCTGGTGTGTATCCAGAGAGATCTGATCAGCAGGATACTTGAAACCACAAACACTATTAAAGGCAAAGCTATACCAGCGTTACAGAGAATAATCAATAAAAATAAACTAGCTTTCATTGTGACTCTCCTTTCTGAAGAATTTGTCGTGGTTGAAGGAGCAGAGAAGTTGTCGTGCACATCGTAGACATCCCAGGCGAAAGGAAGAGAGGTTGCAAAGGAGAAAAGAGATGATGTTATCAACACCCAGGGCACAAGACTGGAAATTCTTTGCTTCAGCCAGATGAAGAAAGACTGAGTAAAACTAGCAATCTTAATACAATAGAAGGCACTAAGCCAGGCTGCAGACCAGAAGCTGGAGTAGTTCAGAAACATAAAAACTGTCTTAAAAATTACAAACAAATGTTCTTCATAATAGGAAGTTTCACAAAACAGACTTAAGAACAAATCCAGCATCATCCAAGACTGCAAAAAGAATCTGGATAAACTCAGAAAGATCATAATTGCATCATATGAGGACAATATTTTGCTCCTGATGCAGCTAGTTGAACTGGCAACGAGAATAGTTCCATTTCCTAGAAGTCCTGCCATGGATTCAATTATAGCAATTGCTAGAAAAAGGAGAGAAAGTAACATGGACATTACAACTCAAGAACTCACAATTTTCACTCAGCTTTTCATGGGCTCCTGAAAGCCTTAGACTTGCAGGGCAGCGCAGCTAGCTGTTAACAGTGCCTGCTCACCTATTTATCTCAGAGGAAGAAGTATCATAATAAGTCATTTAATATCTATGTTATTTTACATTTTTTACATGATTAAAATAGCTCAGCTGCTTTCTCTAATCATGCAAATTCAATAAAGGTTCAGTTACAGACTTTTCAGTTCAGAAAAAAGGATTTGCATTTAAAGGGCTCAGATGCACTTTTTAAAACTTGTGGTAATCCAGTTCACAGAACTCTCTGAATTTGTGTATGTACAGGTGGAGAAGAGTTTCACATGTGTGTATTCTGCCTCATGCTAGGACTGGTCCCCATGCCCCTGGCTGGCGGGAGAGAAAGATCATTTCAATATCAGAAAGTGCAAGAAATGTAAGACATTTTCAGAAAATACACAACTAACTAAATTTTGTACACAAATGCGTAAAGCACCTTAAATCTGTTTGAGGAGCTTAATCTGATTTCCACATCTGGCCATGATGCAGTTATTCTTCCTCTTCCCTCACCCCTGCAACTGTTTGGCAAGCATTCTCACTGTGGGTCCTAGGTTAGCAGAAAAGACGTTCACAGCTGGGCTACTATTTGCTTGATTTTTCCTAACAAAACAAAGGATTCAGACCTTGGTTCAACTTAAGGAATTGGAATGGAATAGCTTGTGCTACCTAAGGGGAGCATCTGTCGGGCAACTGACTGACAAGCTAACTGGTGCTGCTGCCATTACAGCTGCCGGGTTTGATTCTACTGCTGCTGTTGTCTCAGTTACACTCATGTTCAGGATTTAACCAGAAAGGACCAGACCAATCTTTTTCTCCAGGAAGGCGCAAACTGAGGTGCTGGAGGGTAGATAATTTCTTCATGCTGCAGAAGATGACCCTCCAGCTCCTGGGGTTGCATGGTGTTGTGTGCCTGGGTGGGCCAGCAGGAATTGCCAAATTTTGACATCGAGAAGGTCACCTTCAAGGTTCTATGCAGTAACCTAGTGCCTGTCACCAAGTGTCACCTTATCACATTCTGGGTGCCAACACTTGTGAAGAAGGTCCTCTACTGCATTGTGTAGCCTTACCATCTCGATGTTGATTGCCAGGCAGCCAGTTTGAAGTCCATAGCGCGAGATGCAGGTCTCCCAGGCCATCTTCCAGACTGTTTACCCATGAGTCAAAAACATTGCAGAGATCAGATGGGTGTTAGCTGAACCTGAACTCCTCATCTTCATGGACACAATGTGTACGTACATATCGCTGCATGCTATTTATGAAGAGGCTACCATCAGTACATTTCAAAAGCTACTCAACATGCTGCAAGTCCAGAGAGACAATTATGGATGAAGTATGCATTACAATGGCCATGGGTGTCAAGGAGCAGCAGGAGGAGCTGTTCCATGAGGGAAAGTGAGGAAGAAGTTACCAGAAGGCAAGGCAGGGACAGTAAGGGCAGGGTCCAGCATGCAATCCCACAGCATATGAGCAAGGATACCAGATAAGCTCTGTGACGGTAACTGGGGTCAGCCAGCAGCTCACTGATTGCCAGAGAAGTCCATAGTGATAAGGCATGTCCAAGATCAAGCCAGGAATTCAAGTCTGCAGGTCAGGATCAGCACTCAGACTGGCTGAGCACAGGCATAGCTGCAGTGCTGCCCAGGCGGAGACCAAGGGTGAGCATCTTAGAAGCAGCTCCTGAAAGTGTGGGGGGCCAGGCCCCACTGCAGTTTGCCGCAGCAATCTGTGTCAAGGCTGTGAGTGCTGGCTCTGCAGCGAGGCGGGCAGACCCCTCAGCAGGGGCAGGGAATGGCCCAAGACCTGACAGCACTGCTGGGGCAGCACCTGAGAACTTCCTCAGTGAGTTCATCCCAGTACCATCTTTCTGACATCTGGTGGTAAAACGAATAATATCAGTGCTATTCAACACAAGTAAATTCCAAGGGTTTGACCAAAAAGACCAGTTTGTTTAAACAGAATTAACTTCTGCAGTAGATTGGTAGTTAATTACTACTAAAGCAGTTCAGTAAATGTATAGAGAACAAGTCTACCGTGTGCAGTATTCTGGGCTGTTTGAACAGGAGCATAACCAGTAGACCAAGGGAAGTGATTCTTTCAGCACTTTTTAAGACAGCATCTGGAATACTACATCCAATATTCAGGGGTAATTTTATTTTTCTAGTGACTGGAGACTATTAAATCTGCAGATTTAGTAGGCTTGGATTGGGTGCAAAGTTTTTTGGAAGACAGATTTGGGATTCCAAATTATCTTGGCAAACTAGAGATGCAGACTGAAAAAATATGGACAGATACTTATAGATACGAAAAAATATGCATAAATACTGGATGGGGAAGAAGGTGTCAACAGAAGTGCAGGGAAGGATCTGGTGGGTACAGCAACAGTTGTGAAGACAATAATAAAACTACATCTGTCATGCTGTGAAATACAAACAGCAGTTTTGTTTGCTGTACAAATTAAGGCATTGTACTGTTCTATGTAGCTCTAGTAAGGTTTTTCTGCAGAACTGCATTTTTAAAAAAAAAATGCAAAAATCGAAAGCACCAGCCTTGTTTAGTTTAGAGAGAAGAAATCTGCAAAAGGTCTTACACATGCAAAAAAATAACTCTGAAGCTCTTCTCCATGAACATTATGGGGAGGGCAAGGAGTGGCGGGTTTCATAATAACTAAGTGTGATCCTTTTTACAATTAGAGTGTTAAAAATTACAGGGAAAAAATTCACATATATTCTTATTGCAAAATTTTTAGAAGAGTTTGAACTAGAAGCTGCAGGAGTGTCACAGGGGGAAAGCTGATCCTGCCTTTGAGAAAAGAAGTGAATGACAGCACAGCTTGGTCATTTAACTACATAGAAGTCTACTAAACATGCATTTGTTTCCATTTCATCAGTCTGGGAGAAAATCTTTCCCAGCTAATTAGGCTGTTCAGTTTGTCTTTTGACTTTGTGTACTGGAGTCTTTACTTCTTAGTAATACCTCATCGTCACACAGGAAATTAGCTAATTTCAGAACATGCCGCACTGCTGGGCAGATACAAACCGCTCCACTTACAGATGCACCAGTAAGCTACCTGGCAGCTCAAAACCCACATGGTATGTCAGGATCAAGGAGTGGAACATGAAATCTCCAGACTCCTGAGTTTAGGCCTTAACTACTGACACAGAGTGCAGCAGCTGGAGGTACCAAACAGGATGAAAAGCATAGGAAGGGACAAGATAAAATGAAAACTTAGTGGAAATACAGAGCCAGGCAATTGAAGGTTCTGCTCAGGAGAGACAAGGTCACTTTTTCTTTTTTTTTTTTTTTAAACACAGCAGTCCTCTTTGTGTTTCACAAGCACTGTTTGTGATACTGCAAAGTATATGAAGAACTTTAGTATCAAGTACAATCTAAAACACAGAAGGGGACAGCAGATTTGGGGCCTAAACAGAAGAGTAGAATTTTTATGGCCAATGACACTTCAATATCTGGTCCACCTCTGTAATTAAAGGTGAGCAATATGGACGTACTTTTATTTTTTAAAAAAATTGGAAAATGGTGTTCTTGCTGACACCTTCTAAAGCATTGCCAATGGCCCTGGAATTCCTATAGTTTCTAATTTAACTGTAAACACTACGCTTCCACATAAGTTCTAGTTGTGGCATTATAGTTAAAACATACGTGTTGAGACACAAACCTCTGAGTTTTGGTCATGACCATTGCATTTTAACAGTCATGACTCAAGTGATTCTGCATTCAGAAGAACTTAATCTACACATGAAATATAGTTAATTCTGCTTATTAGTCCTATAATGTCTGAAATTACTCTGAAATTTCACCTCACACATCAGCACCCATTAAGCCATAAGGCTTAGCTCTCTTTGGCTGCCACAATCACAGAAGTTAGCCTGGGCATGCTGTAAGCAGGTATTAGTGAACAGCTCCGCATCTCACACAAGACTGCCTCTCATCTCAATCGATTCTGTAGGGCTAATGCGGGCCATAGCTTTGGTGTCATTAAGTTCACCACTTTTGATTATGTTGAATATGAAAGGGGATTTTTTGTTCTACTGACTTTTTAGAATAAGAACTGAATTTTAGAGCAAATATCCTTTTCAATCAGCCTGTAAGCAATTTTAAAAGACAAAGAAGGTAGCCAGTAATTCAAAGAACTATAGAAAATGTTTTTTTAGGATGTATCTCAGAAGGTGGGACACTGCGAAGAAGCAAGAGCAGAGCTGGTACACGTTCAGTTCTAACAGAGTCTGTCTGGCAGCCTGCTGGCCTTAGACATTTAATTTGCCTGACCATGCCTCCACAGTAGCAGGCTGCATGGCTACTTATTCATGAATTATGGTTTTACCCTTTCTTGCCCTCCTTCATTTTAAATAAAAGTTTCAGAGGCTAAGGCTTGCTTTTCTGAATGGAAAACAATGCTTCATTGGGGTTTTGGGACGGTTTCACTGTTAATGCCCAACTGTGTGAAAAGATAGACAACTACAGAAAAACCTTTTTATTATAGGTCTTTACCCGGTTGCATAGAAAAAAAAATTCAAGTTTGCACTAGTACAGTAACTGCAACAAACTACAAAATCATTAACAATAGCCTGAAGTGTTATCATAATTAAGCATATTTGTCCTTAGAGATTGTGCCCAGTGAAGCAATAAAGTGAGACATTCAAGTAAGATAGACAGTAACACAAGGCATTCATGTAGGGCAGGATTATGCCCAGGGAAATCCAGGAGAACAGGGTGGGTGTTTTGTAGTTTCAGCTTCAACATCTGCCATTCTCACTTTCAGTGCTTTCCCCTTCTGGCTTCCCCGGCTAACCTTCTTTACACTCCTGTCTTAGTTCTCAGGCTTCCCTTCTCCACTGTCCGAAACCAACCCCTTTTCTTTTCTGCCATCAAGGCTACCCTTCCTCTCTACTTCTGATTCACATGCCTTGCATCTCTTTTATCCACTTGGCTTCCAGGTCTGAGTATGCTCTTCCTTTTGGATGGAAGTTAGAAGGACCCACACAGGTCTGGCTAGCCCTCCTTTTTTCTCATCCCCTTTACCAGATTCAGCCAGGTAACTAACAACCACACACTTAGCTAGTCCATGGTTACAGCCTTTGTCTTTCCTCTTCTTCCTGCCTCCTCTGAACCTGTCTTTTGCCTGATGTTAGTGGTTAGAAGTATCAGCAACTTTTCTGTCCTTTTTCCTGAATAAGGGTGTTGAACAAGTGGCCCAGAGAAGTTGTAAGAACAAGTTGCCCAGGGAAGCTGGGGATGTCCCACCACTGGAAATGTTCAAGGCCAGGTTGGATGAGGCTTTAAGCAACCTGATCAAGTGAAAGATGCCCCTGACCATGGCAGGGGGATTGGACTACACAATCTTTAAAAGGTTCCTTCCAGCCCGAACCGTTCTGTGACTCTATGATTCTGTGTACCTGGTGGCCTGAAGGTAGATGGGAGAGCAAGTATTTGGTGGGGGAAAAAAAAGGCAGTGAAAAGTTCCCATCTGCATCTGTGACTAAGAGTCTCTGAGAGCAATTTTGCCACAGAAGGGATCTCTCTGTGCTACCCATGGGGCAGTTAGAACACTCTGCTAGATCCCTGACTGGCAGCTCCAGTTCTGGGCTGCTTAAAAATGAGTTTATCCTGCTGTCAGTCCTCCCATCCACAGCAGAGGACACGAGGGCTCTCAGATTATCGTGCCTCCAGTTTCCTGAACTTCTCTAGTGAAGCAGCAAGCTTTCGCAGTGCTTTGGTGTTCTGATGTTTTCAAAACAAATTTGTGCTTTTGATGGTGACCAAAACTACTACTAGCCTTTGGCAGACAGTCTTTCATATAAATAAGAATTTCTTTCATGTTGCTTTATTCCACAAATGACACTGCTCACTGGTAGTAGGGCCATCGGTGACCACCTGAGGTAGAAAAGCTCAAGTCAGACAAGCTTGTTTTTAAAACCCAGCAGTCTCTTTGTAAGGGATAACTTTTCCACATGAGTTTCCAAGATGACTGCTGACATTAACATTGCTGCATTGTATTTTTCTAATGCTCGTTTTTTCATTTAATTACATAAATCTGGCAAATTTTTGTGCAGTCTACGATACGTACCTATTTTGGGAAGGTTGAAGCTGGGATATCAATCTATGAAGCAATATTTTGCCCTGCCAAAGTGCTGCAGGGGAATTTACCATTCTCACAATGCTGAAGATCAAAGTCCCAATTCAATTTCACGTCAGGACAGATATTAAGAAAATAATTTCTGAAACCTGCCTAGTTTTCTAACCATCTTGAATCTATAAGGAACACTTGTAACCACATCTGTCAAGCACACATCAATGCACTTAATAATTCCACATTTCTTCGAACCATACACCTATTTAAATCTAAGAGGTATCTAAAAGATAATTGCCATTAAACAGTTTTATGTGTGACAGCTGGAAGGCCTGTCCAACACTATTTTTTTCAATGTGCTGATCAGTGTTACATTTGGAAAAACTAGTGTACTGCTAGCTAGAGAAGAGAAAGAGCCTATCACAGAGGAAAAAGTCAGGGGTCCTCTTGCTAATTTGTGGACTCCAGAGAGCGGAGCTGTCATCTGTGCCTCAAAGATAAGAAGGGAATCAGCTGATAAGGATTACTCGTGACATCTCCCCCCCCCCCACACACACACACACACACCAGTCCCTCTTCCTGCATCAGTAGTTAGAAAAAGGTTACAGGGAAACTTTTTGTTGTTGCATTCAGTAGTTGATAAAGGCATCTTCAAAGAAACTTATGTGCTAGCTGGAAAAAACAACAGCATGTATACAGCACCATGTTCTTGTACATGTGAATACTGCACGTATGCAGCTCACAATATCCCTGAAGCTCTAGAGGCTGTATACTCAATAAAGACGTTGTACTGCACACTGCCATCATGCAATCCTCTCCAAGGCAGACCTTCTTCAAGGCTTAAATGCATATGCAGCCATTACACTGTCCCGTGGCACCTAACTTGAAGACTTCCATATCCTATCGATAGCGTGGAAAATGTAAGATATGCTTCCGCAGCTTGTTGCTGCCAGATGCAAATGTGTTCTGCCCTTACTCCAATAGGTGCAAGAAACTCTGCTTGGAGAAGTACATAACTGCAATGTCTGAATTACTCAGCTTCAGCTAATGACCACAGTCAGGTTTTTCTGAAGCATGGGTCGTCTGTTTTGGGCTTAAATATGTCTTATACCTGTGTATCTCAGAGCACAAGCACAGAGAGAGCATATGTGTGAAATAAATCCACATTTTCTGCAAAGAAAGACATGGGTTTTTTGAATAAATACAAATCTTAATTATTTCATTCTCTCCATAACAGTTCAACCTTCCTACTGAATTACTTAATGAGCTCTGTGCAACAGAATGGTGCTCAGGAGCACAGTTTTCCAATGGAAACCAACAGTCGTGTCTGTCAGATCCAGTGTATAATTTTATTATGATCTGTGATGACTTAGGAGATGGAACATAATCTCCATGCCAGATCTTGCAAGACAGCTTTTTCAGCATCGCAGCATCACTGAAGCATGTACTAAATTCAAAGACCCATGCTCTTCGCTGAGAAAATGATGTGCATTTCATGTCCTGAAACATCCTATGCACACCTACACTGAGACTGTGATCCAACTACTTTGCAAGATGTGTCCTGATTCATTTACAAGATCTGGAAAAAATTGTCCATATATACACATTCAAAGTGTTTCTAGATAATGCATGTGGGACAATCCATTTGGTGTGGCAATATTAATGTAACATTTTGTCAAGTTATTTGGTAAAATAACATTTAATCAGCAGGAGGTAGAGGACCTGTTAAAACATACTGGCTCATGAAACCATGTTAACTCCAATTGTAATTCACTGGCCTATTGACCAAACGGCTTTTTTGCTCTTCTCAAGTTCCACTTCAAAGCTGAATACTTCAGCCAAGATTTTATCACTTTCTTCAACTTGAATTACATTATGTTCAAAATGATCCTAGCCACTTTATAATCAAAAAGGCAATAAATTCCTTGCCCAGAGAAATTTCAAAGCCTAGAAAGTGTTCATGAGAAAAAATAGAAGTAAAAATAATTTCATTACTTAAAGCTTGGGAACTTTTAGATGCTGTAATTAGAAGATGGAAGAATTCAGACACATGGTTAAGGCAGATAAATAACCTACATAATGCTATGAACAAGTTTGTCCCGTCAATTTACAAAGGTATCTCCACAGTAAGATCACTTACAGTTAAACTTAGTCAGGCCACAATTGTACCATTTCTTCGTCTATACTATCAGTGCAACTACTGAAAAGCACTTGTGAGAGAGTACTGGAATGGCAGATACTGTGAAAAAAGATGCACAGTAGGGAAGAGTGGAAAAGGCTCAAAGGGGAATGCAGCAGAAACATATGGAAGACTTATGTTAAAGCTATGTTAAACCAAAGGATTAAATGGGTTGAATTTTCTTACATATTCCCATCTTGCAGTTTACACAAAGATTTGGGATTTGACTAGCTGTAAATTAATTTAAGCCACAATGAACAGAGCACTTCTGTATCTGTTGGACAGTGTGGATCACAGTAATGCTGCTCCCAGCGATGCAAGAGTTGTGACTACCGAGAGCGTCTTGATACTTCCACTAAAAAGAATCTCAATCATTTATGCAAGAAGTAGTCACAAACTGGATTCTGATGTAAAGCTGAAAGGAAGTAGCCTATTGCAAGGGAAGAAAGATCAACAGGGACCTTTTTTGCTGTATGCAAGGGCCTTTTTTACAGTATTTAGAGCTGTTTGGTGTATGTTGAAATGTATAGCTACCAGTGACCTGACTGGTGGTAAGGACTAGCAGTAAGTTACTGCTTTCAGCCATATAAGAAGTCTGTTGTCACAATATAATCAAAGATGTTAAGAAATTATGCACAGGAATAGGGAAAAAGTCAGACTGATGAAGGTGGGAAGATTTGGACTTTAGGACAGTGACCAAAGATCTGGCAAGCTCTGAACAACTGGACAGTTATCTAATTATCTTCAGACTGGTGAACTAAGACACCATGCTGCCCTGAGAAACCAGTGAGGTGGGGAGGTAAACAGTTCTGTCCTGGTATTCTGCTTGGTTCAGTCTTTTTGGAAGCTGACACCAAACTGGTCCTTACCATCCTTCTCAGCTCCCAGCTGCCTCTTGAGAAGGTCTCAGCTCCCAAAGACCACTACTCAGTTTTTAACATCTCTGGGAAAGAATCTGGTTCCCAGTCTGCAAAGCAGAGAAACTTCCCTCCCAGATCTTTCCAATATGCATCCTTAGGGAAGCAACGACCCCCAGGCTGGGCCATCACCTGAGAAGCCACAAACCACTGTAAACAGAATCAGTAATGAATGGTTTCCTTTATGCCTCTTAATGAAAAGAAAAAGAATCAGAAGCAGTTGTGTATTCACCCCTTGAATGGACTTAGGGTGCAGATGAGTGGCAGCACAAAGAGTCAGGATGCTGGCCTTGCCTGCGCCGGGGAGGAGCACAGGATCCATAACCCGCGCTATCTTGCGATAGGCAGAGGCCTCCAGGCCCCAGAGCAGCAGGTCGGAACAGGTTAGCAGCAGTGAGAATATCAGACCGAAACAGGCTCGTTGGGTGGGCAGGGTAGTAAGGCTGTTGGGGAGAAAGGGAGCAGCAAAGAGCTGAGGAGAGGCTGGGGGAGCTAGAGAATCGCCTACTCCCGTCCGTCCGAGAAGGTTTCAGTCCCCTCCAAGGCACAGAGAGACACGTGGGTCATGGAGGGAGGCAGAAGGGAACAAAAAATACGCTTTTACGAGAAGCAGAGGTGTTGAGAAGAGAAGGTGGTGGAGAGCGGACGAAGTGTATCCATTCCCCCCTCCCATCTTCTGTAAGGGTGTTTTTCTCAGGGCTCTCCCTTTCTTTTCTCCTCCCCACAGCAATCAGCCAAGCTGGGAAGAGGAGATTGTCTCTGAGCTTAGCGGCGTGTCTCGGCACAGAAGACTGGTAGTAAACAAGCAGCAGGGCTGCGGGCTGTGGAAGCCACAGGAGCAAAGCCTGTGCAGGGACCAGGATGAGCACGCCTGCAGAGGTAAGAGCACGGGCTTGCCTTGCGCCCTGCTGTGCACCTGCGCTGCACCCCTCCTCGCACTGCTGCACTGCGCCGCTCACTGCCCCCGGGACCAAAGCGGCGGGGTTGAAACAGGGTGTTCAGAGTTAATGAAGTGGGAAGTGGCGTGAGCAGTCAGGGGTTCTTGCCCTTCTTGTTCCTCATCCTAAAGGCCACTCTGAAGCTGCATTCAGATCTGTCTGAAACACTGGCCAATATGTAGTAGTAGTAGTAGTAGTAATAGTAGTAGTAGTAGTAGTAGTAGTAACAATAATAATAATTAACAATTAACAA
>JAVJGJ010000057.1:250261-261984 GCA_035590215.1 Microhierax caerulescens | reverse complement strand
GGTGTACTTGGCAAACTGTATTTCACATGAAGAATTACATGAGGATGTTGCAGTGAAGAAGACAGTTTTAGGTACAGGGATGCAGTGGTTTTAAAAGATTGAAGCTTATATGTTCAAGGTGGTTGGATGGGTGGGTGGGTGGATGGGTGGGGTGACTAATTTTCAGTCATGTTTCTCCCGCTGATCATATGCTTTGTATTGCAGGTTCTCCGTGTCTATCTCTCATATTTGAGGAAACTGGGGGCCCTACTTGGAGGGCCACTGGATGATCCCACTGATTCCTTTTCCCTTACTTTGTCCTTCATCTCTAACCTCCAGCGAGTTGTCACCCCACTGCGGGAAAGACAGCAGAAGGGGATGCTGTTCTTTCGCACTACCATTAGGGAGCTACAGGTATCTATGCCTTCGAACTCGAGCAACACAATTACATGTGGCATACACATTCCAAAGATCTGGATTAAAACAGATATGAGACAGTCTGTTTAGATACTATTCCTTTGCAACTTGAAGTCTGTTGAGCTTTAAATAACCTATTAACTTATGATCTTTTATTGACAGCAGTTGGATTTTTCAGGCCCACTCCCTCCCCAGTGCTAATTCAATAAAAAAAGGCAATTGTCCTTTTCTACTATCATCAATACCCACATTATGAAAGCAGTTTAACTTGTTAGAAGTATCTCTTACACAGTATTAGGGAGACTGTCCCAGCTATTTCTTGGATCCATAGTTCAGCATGTAAGCTCCGTTTTACTTCTAGGAAAAGGCACCTGCTATTGACTGGCTGTCGTGTCTCCAGGCTGTCTTCCACCCCATGCCAATGAACCTCTCTCAGCCAGTTGCAGTGCACGACATGGATTACTTAAGAGGCATGTCGCAGCTCATCAAACAGTGGCACAAGAAACGGTAGGAGTCAATATCTCTGGTTGTAGTTGTTCACGCCTCAAGAAATATTATATTCAGATACCATAAATTAGAGGCCTGTGTTAGAGCCTGCTGAATCCAGTAGCCTAACGATTGCAAAGCTGCTGTGGCTCTGTATCCACTGGTTTAGCCAGTACTAAGGCTTAGCATATATTCCAAATAGACTTGCACATGCACGCACCGTGTACGTACACACATACAAATTTATGTGGTGTCACACAGATGAACAGAGATGGAACACAGTGCCTTTACTGGCACCCACCCACGCATAGCATTCATACAGACATGAACGGCTCAGACAGCCTGATCCTGTTCCTCCTCTCCAGCTGATCAGTATTGGTCTATACTAGTGAAATGTATATATGAACTTATACAGTAAGGATCACTCCAGTAGCTGGTATCAGACATTCAGTCTGTCCAGAAGCTGGGCCCAGCCCAGATCCCCTGGTGTCCACAGCTGCTGGCACCTGGATGTATGAGTTCCCAAGTGCTGCAGCGCCACTTTGGTTGCTGGTACTCTGGTACCTTCCTGTTACAAACACGCATATACAGGCAGATCTCTCCAGCAGCTGCTCCAAACTGCTAGTTTCTCCAACAGCCAACCCTCAGACCCCTGCCCTCTCCAGCAGCTAGCCTGAACCAAAGTCCCTCCAGCAGGCAACTCTGAGACTCCTTGTCTCTCCAGTATCCAGTCACATCCCCACACACTGAGAACGGAATGTTATTTAAGAACAGTATTTAATAAGATAGGACAGATTCTGGTGATCATGTGCAGGGCTCAGTCAGGTAAGCCACAAGTTTATGCTCAAACATTCCCTCATCGCTTTTCCTCTCCACTTTCCCACACGTGTTTCCCCCCATACACCGTGATCCTTCCCTTTCCCTGCCTTTGGTCCTTCCCATAAACATCTCATAGTAAGTCTCACCGAATCTCACAGACCCCTCAAAATACTCTATAAGTCTCACCCAGTCCTAAAACCACTCTTTCTCCTGCTTCCCACAAAGAATCCCGTGCCCCAGCAGGCAATTACCCCTTGAGTCATCAATGTTCTGGGGAGAGCGTTTCTTTGGTTGGCTCAGCCCCAGGTGTAGCCCATCCAGAGTACTTCGCTGTCATTGTTTAGATTACTGGGGTTCCTCTGCCTTAAGTTAGTCCTCTGACACTTGCCATGCCTCTGTGTTTATAGTGACCAACCTTCAATCTTCAGTATTTTTAAATGTTATTTTCCTACAGGATCCTTCACATTTATATGATTGTTTGTCTGGTTGGGAATCTCTCACCAGCCCTTGACAGTCGATTCCAAGATGCACGCCTGGAGCTATCTAAGATTCTTTATGGAAAAATGGGATCTAGAATGGTGAGTTAGCCCTTAACCATCTTCTTCAGACTCCTCAGCAGCTGAACACACCAGGACATGCCTTCTGGATGTTCTCTTGATGCCTTGTCTGGATGGAGTTTCTCGGATTTGTGGAGAGAAACTACTCTTACTAGGGCATTAACTGCTTCCTTTTTCTCAAAAGAAATGTGGGAGTAGACATGACACGCAGAACTTCAGAGCTAAGTGCACTGTATCATGGGGCGTCAGCTAGCATGTGAACTTCATCTTGTGTGAAAGTGAAGTAAATCACAAGGAAACCAATGTTCTACTTGGTTAAAGCTTTCTGAGGTAGCCTAAATGGAACTACATTACTTATCACTCACTGCTGTCATTTTTTAGATAGCAGCGTATTTGATACTGCCTGCATGTTTTTTATGTATCTTTTTACTGTCTTCCTATCTTTTTGGCCTCACTCTCATGTCTTTATTTCTTTCTCTGTTCTTACAGATCCCAACTGAGCGCTGGAGGAAGTGCTTGACTGATACCAGCTCTTTCTTTGAGCCAATTCTAGGGCAGATGATTGTGCAAGAAATTTTCCCTCAGCAGACCAAGAAACTTGTAGGTATTCGTCCTCCTAACCCCCAAGCAGAGCTCAGCTTCACCTCTTTCTTTTTTTGACATGCCAGTTTAAGACCACATTAAGGCAGCAAAATCATGTGTAGGTTTTATACCTTTTTACATATTCCCGTACTTACACACTTCGCCTCCTATTTTGGGTATGAAAGATGTCAGACCAAGACATTGCTGTCATTGCTAGAATAATCGTTAAAATATTATTAAAAAATATCTTTATCTCAATTGTTAGCAAAGTCATGTGTGCAGCACCAATATCTATGACAGCCCTACAAATGCATGGAGTCTCCGAGTGCTTCCTGGAGTGACAGTATTAACAGTATTCATTACCAATCTGACATATCAACTAAGATTTTCAATTGCAAAGCCATTAAACCATTGTATGACCAGTTGTACAGAAACAAATCAATGCCAAAACATTCTGAGTAGATCCACAGTAAAGGGAACACCTGCCTGCAGTGTGGGAAAAGTTTTCTTTTCCTTTGATGATTAGTGTTCCTTTCTCTTTTGAAAGAAGTTAATGTAGGTGTTAGGTTTTGTAAAGAGTTTGCAGTGTAAAAAGTGACAAGAGTAATTAATCCCAAGAAAAGTTAATGGGAAAACTAAGACTATGTGTAGTGAAGCACAAAGCTGAATGAACAAAGCATAATTATGTGAAGAGACTCAGATTGTCATAACTGTGGAAAGGGAGACACCAGCATGAAATACTTGTGGATACTGAATTTTCATTTCACTTATAGAAGTGGGGCAATCATCTCGTCCATTCCTATCCCAACAGGGATCGAATGAAAAAGAATTCTATTTTCCTCAGCTACCATGAAAGGCAAGATGAAAAGGTGTGTGGGAGAGAATGCTGAGCCCTGTGAGGAACCACTGAATGCCAAAGAACTCAACCTAAATCGTTGTAGAAACTGAAATCTCCTCTTTCATCACAAGAAAAGGAATTTTCCCCCTGTTATTCTGTGGCTGAATTGCTGGAGCAGGGGGTGATGGTACCTAAGCCTGAGCAATGTTTTTGTGCAATCCTGACTGCGCCTTCTTTTCTCCATGGCAGGCTGAACAGATGTTCTCTGAGATCCAAGAAGCTCTCTATGGCCAACTGGATCAGTTGGAATGGATGGATGAACAGACTCGCCAAGACGCTAAAGCCTTGGTGCGTGCAGAAGGCAGGAGCTGCTGAGGCGTTCCTTTCTCTGAAGTTTTCGGAGAAGGAAAGGAAAGGGCCTGCACCTTCACATACTCCCACCTGCTTCCACAGGCACACAGCCTTAAATAGATGGCTTATACACGGTGCAAACTATATGTGGTGTCTGCAAGTGCCATCACACGTGTGTGATCATACATTGATGTGTAGGCATAGAGAGGCTCATTGTTTGTTTGTCTATGGATAAAAACAATGCTATAAAGAAAAAGCAGAGTAGAACAACATGAGACCTCAGGTCATTGAGTTAAGAAAGCAGAGTAGCAAGAGTAGAAGTCTTGTTGAAACAAAGTAGCTGTCATTTTGAAGGGTTGATTCACAGATTGTGTTTAGGTTGTTTAGAAATAAAGTTTAAATAGGACTTCTAGAATGTAAAGCCTCCTATTGGTCATGTTTCTTTTTGTTTGTCTGTCTGTTTGCTTATTATGATTTTAGGTTTCCAAACTACAAGTGGACATTGGCTATCCAGCTCACATACTCCAGTCTGCCAAAGTGAACCTGGAATACCAGAATGTGAGCTATACAATGTAAACATGCCTGCCTCATTATTGGCAGTTTACCTGTAGCAACTGCTATCTTGTCTGCTGCTAGAAGAGGTTACAACCTCTGGAGCAATAATAATTTCCTACTGTTCAGTTTCTGGGAACATATGAGCCCACAGAACCTTTATCTGTTGCTTCTGTACTGTTGCCTGTGCTGTCTCCTATGCAGAGTGGCTAGCCTGATACAGATTGTTTGTTACCTCCTTGTATGTTCTGTTCGGCCTGCAGATAACATTCCTGTCATATCTTAAACTGAAGATCTTTAGAACTGGGGGAGAAAACCCACAAGTATTCCATTGGTTTGTTTTTTAATTAATCCTTTTTTGACCCATGAGACTTTTTCTCATACTGTCTAATTCACTTCTCACTCATGCCCTGTGAGAGTCACATTACCTGTCTCTTCCCACAGTTGGAGATAAATGAAGACACTTTTTTCCTCAATGTGGTGGCTTGCTTGAAAGTACTGAGGGAAAATTCCTACTTGAAACTCCTTCAGAATCACTCACAGGATAAGTAAGTGACAGATACTGATCTGAAAAATATAAAAGAATCATGCACTTGTGGACTAACTCAGGTCGGAAGAGACCTGTGGAGATCCCCAAGTCCAACTTTCCTGCTCGAAGCAGGGTCAGCCTAGATCAGTTCACTCAGGGCTGCATTCAGTTGCACGTCTGTCTCTCCTCCTCTGAGGAAGGAGAGACAGGACAGGTGGGGCTGGCAGGGAGGTGGGGAGAGCTGGACACAGTACTTCCAGCTGTGGTTTCACCAGTCCTGGATTAGAGGGACATAATCACCTCTCTTGACCTGCCAGCAACACTTCTAATGCAAGACAAGATGCTGTTGACCTTTTCTGCAAGGCTGCATTGCTGCACACTGCTTAAAAAAGCCTTGAAGTTGTGAGAGTGAATGTGTGTGAAAGTTAAGCTAATGGCTCTGACCATCTGTAAACAAGTGAAGGTTTATTTCAAACACCTTTAACTCCAGGCAATGTGAATCTCATCATTTGCTGCTGTATGAATAATTGTACTCAGGAGACCATTTTTGCAAGCCCAGTGAAGGAAAGGAGCAAGGTATGAGATAAGGAGTTAACATATTCTCTCATTTCTCTTTTTCTGCTTCTAGCTGGTTCGTGTCCCCCTGGACTGTGCGTTCTTACTACTCAATAAGGCACCACATGGTAGTCTTTCCTGCTGGAATGTTCCGCAGCCCTTTTTTCCACATGGAGTTTCCCAGGTATGGAGGGTCTGCGAAGGTGGAAGCTGGATGTAGGCCCTTGTCTGCACCATGTTTCCAAGGAAGAACCTTAATGGGTCTGTCTTTAACCTCTTTTTCTTACTGCATCCCAGAATGACACTGTAAAGGGGGAAAAAGTAGCTTTTTCTAAAGCCACATGGATACTGCCTTATGAATTCTGAAAAAGTGTGATCATTGATTCTGCTGGAGCAAAATCAGAATCTAGGTGAAACTAAGCTAAGCCAAGTATATTACTCCAAAGCGAAAAGACAGAAGTCTCATGTAGATTAACTGCAAAGAAGACGGTTCACATTTGCCTCTCATTTTCTAGACTCCAAGAGTTCCAGCATCTAACCCATAGAAATCTAACATAGAGAAAATAGGAGCCTCACAGAGCAACTTCTTATCAGAAATCTTTTTCAAATGGATCAAACATAGCTCTTCTCTTCCTCTATTTTAAAGAAAACTTTTCTAATAAGGAAATACATTTTTCATTCTGAGTCTTCCCCTGCAACAATGACACTTCTGTGGGCCACACTCTTAGAGCTGGGTTCTTTCATCATATGGAATAGATCTGTTAAGTGATATTTTTCTGATACTAAAAGCACTTAAAATAGTTGACTGTAAAAATATTACTTGATGTCCTTTTTTACACAATAATGGATAGAAACTTCTCCTAATTCCATTGTACTGAAAGCTAGGCTTACACTGTGGCAAGAGGCTGCATTTTGAAAGAAACATGTCTCAGTTAAAAACAATTATTTTCTCCATGATGATCTTCTACCACTAGTTGTATGACATCTTCTAGTGCTTGCAGTATTTAATGAATTCACTATAGTGTGAAGAACCGGACACCTCAAAAGAGTAACAGGAAAAAAAAAAATTTCCAGTGGTACAGACTGTCACCTGCCATATCCTTCCTCTCTGAAAAAGTGTCTACAACTTCTTAATTCTTTTCTGTTGAGTGTTAGCAAAATATATTTTTCTCACTGACATCCCCATTGAATGAAATAAGTCAAACTTGAACAGCTTTTGGTGAGTTGGCACAATAACATTTTCTCAGATGATGCTCCGAAGTCTAAATGTTACTGACAAAAGCCAAATCAGATGACTGTAAGGGAAATTTTTAAAATAAGAACTCAGCAAAGCAGTACAATTGTTATGGAATCCTAGAATCATAGAATGGTTTGGGCTGGAAGGGACCTTTAAAGTTAACTAGTCCAATCGCCCTGCCACGGGCAGGGACACCTTTCACTAGATCAGGTTGCTCAAAACCCTGTCCAATCTGACCTTGACCATGTCCAATGATGAGGCATCCACAGCTTCTCTGGGCAACAATTGCAAGTTATCAGCTACAGAGATTCTGAAAGAGCAGTTCTAAGACAAGATAAAGCATTAGTTGTTTTTTGTCACTTCCTACTGATTTCCCAGTGATGATCTACTACAATAATTTCATGCTTAAGCAATGTTAATCAGTGCATGCAAAGAAAGAAAGAGCTCATAATTTCACATTATGGAAATGCATTTTGACTGTACTCTTGTGTGACTGTAAATTCCTTGCATAAATCATAGATATTCTGATTGGAAAGAATTGCTGGAGGTCTCTTGTACAATCTCTTGCTTGCAGTGAGATCACCAGTGCTAGACCAGAATAACTGTAGTCAAACTTTCGTGATTTTAATTTGCCTTGCCAGTTTTATGCATCATTTTTCATTAGACAACTGTTGCAAGATTGCTTCTCCAACCACCCTGCTTTTGTATGATGACCATTGCAGTTAGTTTGTGCAGCAGTTCAGCCAGTAGTGGGTAAATAAGGCCATACCCCAACAATAACAAATATGAGTTAATAAAGGCAGAATCTCATTCACAGACTCTTCATTATTATGATGGCTTATTAGCTATGAATACTTTAATGCAAGCCCATAGTACAATTTTAAGGATTAGTAGAGTAATTTACACTTGTATCTGCATTTTTACAGTGTACCGTGTCTGAGAGACAATAAACAGAAAATGCTTCAGTGTGCTGTCAGAATAGAATGTTCCTGTGCAGCCCACAGTTGTGCTCAGTGGCTATAAAGAATGCTCACCTGCCTGCCCTCTCTTCCTTTTCAAAAGCACTCTTTTCATGTTCGTTTTTCAGTGCTGTGAACTTCGGAGCCATCGGGGTCTTCATGGCGCATGAACTTCTTCACACATTCTATGGTTATGGTGGGTACCAGCTGTGGTGTCTTTCTTTGCTCTTCTGGGTCCCCACTGGTGGTTTCCCTCAGGGGATCTGAAAATCCTGGTCCTTATATAAATGTATCACATATATTATTAAAGTAGATAAGGGTAAGGAAACCCCATTCCAGGCCATGATGATTACTAAGAAGACTCAGTGGTTAGTGTGAGGAATACAGGTGAATGCCAGGAAACCTTTACTTTCTAGGATTATTTTTTTTCCCCACAGTGCTGCCTGGGGGCTGTCCTACATGCAACAGTAGTGCACTACAGAAATCTATAGACTGCTTGGTTGAACAGTATGAAAGCTATGGCTTTAAGGTCAATGGTACTTTTACACTGTTGGAGAATACAGCTGACACTGGAGGGCTTGCCATCGCTTACCAGGTATTGTAGTCTACTTAATTCTCTAATCTCACAGTCTTACCACATAACTCAATGGCCATATCACAAGACTGCTCCGCTGCATCCCTCCCCTACACGCTCCTCCAGTTCTAGATGGCTTGCACGCCTGTGCCAGTGAAGCATGTGTCCTGCATGTCCTCTGCTAGTCCAGACACTGGTTCCTCACAAAGCTTTGCTCATAACCTCACTAGTTCCATGTCAGACCACTTTTTCCCTTCACCAGTCCTGGGATGGGCCTTTCTTTTCTTCCCTATTTATGTCATGCATGCAAAACCATGTCATTATTTATATGTTTATGTTATACCTGAGGAACTAAGCTAAGGCATGAACCAGAATTCTGTGTGGTGGCAAAATGACTCCATAATGATGTTTTCAGCAATGCTTTAGTCTAGAGAGAAATTTTTTTATTTGCTCATGCAGCTCAAGCAGCTCATGAGTGCAGGGTGCTCTGGGATCTCTAGGTCACAGATTGTTACTTGTTACATTCTTGCACAAAGAATGTTGGGAGGGAGAAAGTCTTTTTTATTCAAATACTTGTGATTTGCTTTGAAAGTAATTTTCATTCTTTCATGGTGCAGTCACCACATCTTCTGTTATGACAATGTGTGTGTGTGGTAGTGTCTGAAATGGGAAGGAAAGGAGTTATGTTGTTATTCTCCCATCTTAGAGTTATTCAGGGCACGACCAGCAGCAGGGAGCCTCCCAATGAGGAGAGAGAGATACAAACTTGCTTATTTATTATATATTAGATTGATATATTTCATTGACAGAAGACATGGTTTTGGGACACTGTCTGAAGGGGGATTTATTATTAATTTTCTTTCTCCGCAGGCCTATAAGAATTGGCTGAAAAAGCACAGAGAAGAGAAGGATTTATCTAAGATTGGACTTTCACATGACCAGCTTTTCTACCTCAGTTTTGCTCACGTAATGAATTCTAGGCTAGCCATGTGTCTCTCCATTGTCTTCCATATTATTAAAGTTTGTCTTTCTCAGTATTTAATCACTTTTCCCCCTGTTCACAGATCTGGGAATGTCCAATGTTCCCAAGAGATGCAGAATCTTATTTAGAAAGCTAAAATTCACATGTAGGGCCCCTAAACTGTTATGGATCTTAAAGCTAGCAAAGGGCTTCTTTGCAAATATATCTTTTACAAAGCTCTGAAATCTACCGAAATTAAGCTGTAGCAGACAAGTTGTGCCAGGGAAAGCATGCCTCATTGCCAGCTTCTGAGTATGTTTTTTGCTGTTGTGAGCAATGTTACACAGAGAAAGTGGAATTTTACTAGAAAAGGCATGTCTCTTTCCATCCCTTCCTTCATCTGCCTCTCTGTCATGGTGAATAACTAGATGTTGTATCATTGAGTGACTGACAGTGATAAAAGAGAGTTTAGAATGTTATTTAGAGATAAAGAACTAGAAGTACATGTACACCTAGTTCAGGATTTCTGTGGGAACATGGTTTAAGGATTTGTGCAAAGTTAGGCAGTTGTGCATAACTGTACAGTTGGGTTCGTTGTCATAGATCATTCGATTTCTATGTTCATAAAAGTCACACCCTTGTAAGTCACTGCAATTGTGCAAAGGGAAAACTTTTGTGCATGTATTGACATCAGGTCAGAGCAGTGTGTAGAAAAGCAGTTCTGAAATCGCATATTATTGGGTCTTGGTGGCAAGATTTGCATTTCAGAGGCTATCTGGAAGCTACTGCATCATTTGCCAATGAATAAAGACTAAAATCACAAGAGTGAAGACTTGGAGTGCCAGTTTAACACCAGTAAAGTCACATAACCTTCCCCTCAACCTCTCAAGTGGTAATGGGATGTTGTGTTCTTTATGAGCTCTCATTGCTTTTCCTTAAGATGCTGAATCTGGACACTGAGACTACTTCTATACCTTTATTCTAGATGGAGTCCAAGGTTGCATGAGCCTAAACTCCAAGGTGGTCTAAATTCCCTGAGTTATGGACTACACAGTATAGAAAGAGAGCAGATGGCTTTTCAGATAGGAAATTGGGACAGAGAAGTTTAGGGAAAGGGAAAACAGTCAGAAATTGTGGTGGTGAAGGGAAAACTCTGAACATTGTTGGCACCCACATAAGTGTGTTTCATTGTTTACTCCAGCAGCATCAGTCACATGGGTAGAGGCATGAGGATCCTTATGTCTTGTTCACACAAGGACTTTCAGTTAAACTGACTTTTCTGTTTTGCCTCCTTTCAGGCAATGTGTGGACACCAGGATCCTGAGAAACTACAGTCTTCCCTGAACACAGATCCTCACAGTCCTTTGCCACTTCGTGTTTGTGGGTCTGTCAGCAATAGCCAGGACTTTGCCAAGCACTTCTACTGCCCCAGTGGATCCCCAATGAACCCACACAAGAAGTGCCACATCTGGTAATCTGCCTGGAAAAGGAGGAAGAGAAGTATGTCCCCAAGGAGAGGAAGACCTGACCTCCTCTACCTTTCTTTTCTTGTTATCCTTTCCTCAGCAGCTGATGGTAGCAAAATTTTTCCACTGAGCTCATAAGGAAAGAGGCTCCCCTCCTACTGCTCTCAGTACTCTGTCCCAGATTAGACAACTCTGGAGTTCAGCAAGTCCCACGGTAGTAAGATGACTAGCCAGTCTCTAGTAGGTAAAAACTTCTGAGAAGCTGTAAACAGAAGCACTGATACATTATTAGTCCCTCTGTTCAGTGCATTTCCTTGTCTACTCCAGCAGCCTCCCAGTCATGTTGAATGGATAAGTCAATAAACTGGAGGTCTAAGAACTGTTCATGTAAGATTGGCTCTTAGGGAAATCCTGTGCATTACTATGTAAACCACACATGTAAGTTAGCAGAGAGGGAAGAATCCTCTTCTCTTCTTCTGCCAATAAATGGAGATGGGTACTAGGAAAGACTCGGTAGCTGCAGCTTCTAGGCTGAAGGAGACATCATTTAATAGTGAAGGTTACTGAAAGCCTTCCCAGTTCTGTTTTTGTTCCATCAGCAAATCTCTTAAGAGACAAAACAAAGAGGAAAGCATCCTTGTTGGTGGGAGGGGACTGGAGACTGAGAATAGATTCTCGTTTTTCCTTTTCCAACAAGATTGTCTTTTTTTAGTCTTTATTTATGGTTGAGAATATGGCTGAAGGTGGAGTATGGGACAGTCACAAGGGTTTCTAGAAGTCTCTGAAGACTGAACAATTAGAATTCCAAGAACTTCTCTGGATCTGAACCTGGTTCTCTCCTGCTAAAAGTTCTTTCATCAC
>JAVJGJ010000057.1:217008-234296 GCA_035590215.1 Microhierax caerulescens | reverse complement strand
GAAGAGAGTGATGTAATTTTGATGGCTGTACAGTTCTAGCATGTACTAATTTCAGTGAACAGGTAATGATCAGATACAGAAAGTCCATATGTTAAGGAACAAAATACAAATTCTAAAGGGTTGTCAATTTTTTTGTTCTTAAAAGCACTTCTATAGATTCATAGTCTTTAAAAGGGCTGTACTCTCTCCTTGCTCAAAGCAGTGAGAACATCCCAACTAGATCAGCTTGCTGGGAGTCTTGTTCAATTGAGTTTTGAAAAGCTCAGAGAATTAAGATTTCACAGCCTCTCCTGACCACCTGTTCCACTGCTGAACCATCCTCACTGCAGTGTTTGAAAGTTGTTGGGTTTTCTTCCTTGGTAGCTCTGAGAAGAGTGTGGCTCCGTCTTCTCTATGACCTTGTTTAAGCTAGTTAAACACTGCTATTAGACCTGCACCTTCCCTTCCCCTTTGGCTATCTCCATGATAAACCCAGATCCCTCAGTGTCTCCTTGAACAGTGTTGTCCATCTCGGGGTCTCTCTGCTTGACGTGTTCCTGTTTGCCAGTCTCTCTTCTGTGCTGGGGAGCCCCGCCCTGGACACAGCCTCCTGCATGCAGTGTAACACCTCTCAAAAAAAAAAGGGAATAATAATTCCACTTGATGTACTGTCTACAGTGTTGCTAATGCAGTCTCACACGTGGTTGTCCTTCTTCGCTGCAGGGGCATGCTGCCGGCTTCTGTTCGACTTGGAGACCCCTTTCTGCATGGGTGACCCCAGACCAATCCTTCCCTAACCTGTACTGACAGCAGAGGTTTTCTAACCCCAGACCCAGCACTGGCTTTATGTCTGTTGAACTCCATGTCACTTAATTTTATCAAGTAGCCTCGGAACAGCAGCCCCGCTCCCCAGCATTGCAATCACTCCCCACGCTTTGATGTCATCTGCAAACTTACTGAAGGTACCCGTTGTGCTTTGAATGTATTTGTGATACCATTAACAATATGAACAAGCTTTCACCCATCCAGAAGAGGATGGTTGGTCTCTGCTAACTAACCCACAGGGCACAGAGGAATTTCAAAGCATATGTACCACCCCTACACCAGCTCCTGAGTTTCAGGGATAAGTAGGTTAAGAAGTAGGACACCCACTACGGAGATCATTTGGAATAACTAAATACACTTTGCATTTATGTTTGTTACTTGGTTATTGGGCATTACATTGAGCTTAAGCTTGTGTTTAGTGAGAGTGGATATACAGTGACCACATCTCCGTCTTGGGACACAAGGACTGAATCAAAGAGAAGTGAGGTTACTACTGAGTCACCTCCTAGTGCCATTTTATGATATCACATCTGTAGTGCTTTTTTAAGTTGTGATCTTTGTGTCCCATTACCTATACTCCCTTCAGCAGCATGAGTGATATTTTTGTTGCTCACTCAAGGAAAAAGTGTCATTTTGGATCACCTAAACAACAAAAGAAAGAAATCCTTCGCTAAGATGTAGTTTAAGGATTATTTAAACATATTTAATTGTTTGGTCCATGGCCACTGGTAATAAGAGACTTCAGGGAGGCTATAAATGAGCCTCTGGCTGGAAAATGTCATGAATCATGCTTGCAAAGGGAAAGGTAACTTTTTATTTCAGGTTCTATTCTCAGAAACCCTCAGAATGGTAGAACTCTTGCTTTAATAGTTTGCTTTCTAAATGTCTGTCCTATTCAGAGTTATCTAAGTCAATGTAACTTCTTTCCCCATAAGATCCTAGTTGATAGTCATTGCAAACATGTGCATTGCATGCTTCAGGCAACTGAAGAATAGAAAATTTCAACTGTTACTTGGGGGGATGGGGGGTGGGGGTGGGGGAATGAGCACACACCAGAGATAACAAGTTCATCACTTTGGCTAAGCCCAGTGCCTGAAGACCTCACTTCTCAGCATCACTTTTGCTCTGTACTCAGTTTTTAATCAGTGCGGGTCTGTTTTAGGGAACAGCTTTTTGGTATATTCAACATTCTCAGTGGGAAGAGAGGGTAATGTTTAATTTTGGTCTTTCATCATATTGTTAATTATGTGGTTGTAATGACAAACGTGTTTCTGCTGTGGAGTAAAATTTCTATCATCTTCTTGGTGGGGGTGGGGGAAACAAATCACCAATGCACATACAGCTGTTCTAGCTCTTTGGGTGTCATGGTATATCAGGCTGAAATTCATTAGCTGATGAAGTCTAATTGGATAACATGAATGTGAAGAATACCTCAACATATTACAAAAAATGCAGAAGAATGATAATGAAATAAAACTTCCTGATCTAGCAGTGTTTTGGCAGGCACAAAAAAGAATTCTGCATTATTAAATAGGGTGAAAACAACAGAATCTGAGGAAAACCAAAAATTTAAACAACAAAAATATCTCAACCACCAACTTTTCCAGCAGAAAAAAAAAGGGGGGAAATAACTAACTGCTAATAAATAACTAAATTTACAAATAAATTATTTTAGTCTTAGCAGTTAAGAAATGCATTAAATAAAAAAAACCAACCAGTTCCACTTTACAGGAGATTTGTCATTTCCTTTCTCAGCGCTGTTAAAATTTCATATACAGTTTAGTTCCCTGCCTTCTCCCTGAATCAGTTCCACTTTGCGTACAGACCTCTTCAGTTTCTACCATAAAATTTTCCATGAGGTGTATAACAGTCCTTTTCCCAGAAGTTCAGGACAATGAGTACTACAGCCTTTGAGTATCCTTCTTAACTATTGCAATTCAGTACTGCACAGAAAGAACAGGATTACTCACAGAGTAGTAACACAGTAGCCTGAACCTTCCCTGGGTTAACGAACCAAAGATGATTAACAGACAGATACTTCCTCTGTCTATAGGTGAGCCCACTGATGAATACCCTTCTTCAGGATAACCTGCTTGAGAGGAACATTCCTAGTTTCTATGCTATTTTTCAGAGGAGACCTCTTTAAACTCTCTCTGCTTGGGATCAAGCTCACCTAATCAAAGGGCTTCCAATAGTTAATGCAAGAAACTGCTGGATCCTTTGTCACTTCTCTGCCAGAAAAATTCTATAAACAGTTCTTCAGATACCAGAAGTGGACTCTACCATTTTTCAGTGATTATTTATTTTCTGTTGTTGAAAGCAACAAGTTCACGTAAGCAGAGATATTTATTTATACTTTAATACTACTTCTAGGAACAGTGGGTTATCAAAGTTGATTTTGCAGAACAGTCAGTCAGATCTGGCCTCTTCCCATGATCTCTTGCTACTGCCAAAACTTTCAGAATAGGTCAAGACTTCACTGGGACAATCTTTGATGCTGCAATTTGAAGAGTAATAAGTGCAGAGGTATTTATAGGACATCTTACATTGCGAGTGAAACATTAGGAAGCAGCAAGGGCTGGCTGCACCCGAAGGGATGGGAAGCTGAGCATGACTTCACGCGAGACTGCAGAGGCCTCATCACCCTGGGTACAGCTCCACACCGCCTGAGCGAGCTGAGCAGGCAGACCTGGAGATGGTGGAGACGGTAGCCAGGTTCAGGCAAGAGCCTAGATTATCAGTTTTGTGGTGATGAGGGAGGTCTCAGATAAGATAGGAAGTTAATCCATTGATCAGAAAGATGTCCAGTGGTGGTAACCAGGATTCACTTATCGCTAGGTAGGGTCCATATTGGCAAAACAAGTTTGAAGTCAAGCTAGGAGTTAGTCAGCAGGTCAGGGTCTAGACCTCTGGAGCCCGTGGCCAAACACAAGCAGGTCTGTAGCTGAGCTAAATATTTATGCTCCTACAGAATAGCTCAGGAAGGACTCGAAGACACCAGACAAATTTTAAATGGAGCTCCATACTCACGGGCAGGGTGTATGTGTGTATATGGTGTGTGTGTTTGTGAAGGCTCCGGGTTAGTCAGGGCCATCAGAGCCCATTAGTGCACTCAGGAACCTAATAGTGTCCCCTCCCAGCAACACGTATCCTCACACCTTCCAAGTATCTGGGGTCAGAAAGGACTGTTGGCAGAGTGGTTTAACTGTGGGGTTTTGTAGGACTATCTCAGGGAACACAGCGTCAAGGACAGGGTACTGAGAGAGAGAACGCGTGGGAGACTTGGGGCTGGGTAGCAGAGCTTAGGCTGCCTACAACATCCCTAAAGTCCTTGGTGCCTGAGAGGCAAGGGGGGAATGTGCAGTGAGAGGGGGGCAGAAATTCACTCTTTCTGACAAGCTTTGGGAGTGGAGTGGGGCAGGGCAGGGCAGGGCAGGCAGAAGGGTCCGAACTAGCCCTAGGAAACCTGGGATGCTGACCAAGTTTGAGGTGATGAGTGTATGGGTGGACACCCCAGGTGATGCTGGTCAAGGCCATTAAAGCATTTTAGTACACTCAGGGACCTGGCCAAGGTAGGAGAGGGGTATAAAAAATAGAAGTAAAATATTTTAACTGTAGTCTGGGATTTCACAGGTTACAGATGTTTGTAGCATGCCCTACAATCTGTGATATATGACTCTAAGAAGCCATCAGCAAACAATATTCTTGAAGACAAATATTTAACAGAGCTCAGGTTTCCCATGTTAGCCAGGACCAAAGCTGGACGTTTAAGCAGTTACCCTCAAAATTCCCCCTTTTCCACCAAAACATATATTCAGGAGCTCCCTAATGATGCTTTGGACAACAGCATAACACAGAGCTGTGTGTTCCACATACTAAGTGGTGTCACCTGTTGTCACACAAATAAACCAGTCACAATCCAAGTTTGATTTCTTGTCTGTTATCTTGATACAGTAGCACAATTACCACAGGCTAAGACCCAAATAACTCAAAGTCAAGCCAGGACAGATTCATTTTTCAGAGGTTTCTAAGAGTCTTCAAAGCCTGATGCCAGCCAGCTATGAAACTGGAAGCCAGAGTGCTCACAGTCAGTCTGAATTCAACACTATAAGGCACAAACACCCAGCAGCTGTCACACGAACTTCTTCCTTTTTGCAAATGGAAAAGTGTTGCTAGCCACAGGTTCGGGGATTAACGTTCCTGTGTATGCATCCCAAACACATATTTTCACCCTTTTCTGTATCTTCAGGAGAATTTCTACTAAAAAAGCAGGGTGTACCAATTCCGACACTTCTACATAGAACTTTACAGTTACTGAATTAAAGACAGGTATTCATATGGCACTCCTGACCACAAGGTAAAACCTATTAGCGAGGGGCTCTTTTTTACTAATGCTTTCTCCCATG
Organism: Microhierax caerulescens; assembly: GCA_035590215.1. NCBI lineage: Eukaryota > Metazoa > Chordata > Aves > Falconiformes > Falconidae > Microhierax > Microhierax caerulescens. The sequence goes on along the minus strand of JAVJGJ010000057.1, from coordinate 229,086 downwards.
GTAGAGGCTGGTTTAGAGATTCTTAGTATCACCTTTGGGCTGTCTTAAGATCCCAGACCTCATTTGAAGAAGTCCAGATGAGAAGGCTCTCATGGCTTGATTTCAATGTCTCATAGCTTCAGGTCCTACAGTCACAATTTTTATGCTAGCCCACAGTCCAGGTGAGGTTCCAAGCCCCTTTTCTTCGTTACCTATTTTTATGTTAGGACTCACTACCATTTCCCTCTGTGCAGGACTAGAATACCTGTTTCATGTTCACTCATTCCATCTTTTTCAAAGGAATATACTTCTGCTTTTATTGAGTATGCACGTCCCTGAAGGGGAGGCTGGGGGGACTGGTCTCTCACCTAAACCAATGGTAAACTCCCCAGCTCACCAACAGAAAGCTTTCTGACTTAAGCTAATAGCTCAAATGACAGCAGTAGGAAAGCATCCAGGACACTTGGCCAGGCTTCCCCAGTGGAGCAGAATCCTACTGACCCACTCATTCAAGGTTACTTATGAATTAGGAAGTTACTTGACAATCCTCTTTCACTAAGAGCTCTCCTTTACTATAGCTTTACGCCCTGGGGGCCTTCATTTCTTGCTATTGTCTCTTGGCTTTTCCTGGAAACACTACAGTCTGCTGCAAACATTGGTGGGGGCAGTTTAATGAAGTCTAGTAACCTTTGTGCCACTGCACCAGGATTTTCTGTAGCAGCCAACGAAACTACGGTAGCTCCCTCATCTAACTCACCAGGACCCTAGGAATGCATCTTTCAAAAGGTACCTGTGCCAGTGCTGCCATTCCCCACCACAGGTAGCTAGCCCTGCCCCTGCTACTCCAAGTTAAAAAGTGGAGACCCACTTCACTTTAAGTCTCCTCTTAATCACGCTTACTGCCCACACATGTTCACAAACAAGAATCACACGATATTAATTAAGATAATTCAGTGTAGTATTTTATTTAAAGCAAGGTTGCCTCTAGCCTTTTATACCTGGAGGCTGGGAGAGAGAGTAGCAAATCTGCATGCCAGTATTAGATGCTTAATATATAGTAGACCCTTAAAGATCACTTATGCCTTAATATTGTTTATAATGCATTGCTAAGTTGACTCTATTTCTAAGCTATCTGTGATATACTGGTAGTTAAGTAATTCCTTTTTATACCATAGAGGAGATCTTGCAACCATATGCTTCTTCTAGAGTATCTAATTATTTTCTTTCATTACTTAGGTTTGGGTTTTGATATATGTCACCACTCAGTTGTGTGATATGAAGCTACGTAATACTATGCGTTTGCATGCAATTATCCACAGCTTTGTTTTCCTATGCTACACAAGTAAGATATTGTAACTTGAATGACTGGAAATATCACAGTCCTACAGGATTCCCTAACATATCTGTAATACATCAAACAGTTGTTGGCTAGTCGTTATTACAATCTTCTCCAATGGAAGATTATCTATTATGCATATGGAGAAACTACATCACTGCTGACTTGGTGAGTTCTTGATTTTGTTCTGTGTCTTGTCTATACTCAGAAACTTATCTTTCATTCTATTTTCCTGTACTTCTGCTTCTTTCATTCTTTTCTCTGATAAGTCATATCTTTAGAACTTGTGTTCAGTGCTGTGATTTCAGAAAAAGAATTGCAGTAGAACCAGAAATGTACAGGGGCAAAAAGACTGAAATCTGGTTGTAGGCTGCACTTCCTCTCTTGCTCTTAAGATGGTAGCCTAAACTTGAGTATGCAATCCATATGCTTTGGTTTTGCTGTTGCTGAAATGACAGCATTTGTTTTATGATTTCTGAAGCAGGAATCTTTTATGAGCAAATTTTTATGAGAGGTAAGGCAAAAGATTGTTGCAAACTGGATCAAATAATAGAAAAATTCATTTTATTTTTAACGTTTGAGCATGTATGTGACTCAGAAGAAACATATGGAACAAGACAGGGAGAAATATGCAGGGGAAGAATAGGACCATTCTGAAATGGCCTGGAAGCCTGTGGCTCTGATGCTGTCCACAAGTCAGCAAAACAGGCAAGTCTTTTTGCTGAAATTTTTCCAAGCAGAAAGGCTCGGGCAATACTTCTCTCTGTATATGGACAACTTGGGTTAAACTATAGACTGACCAAGGCAATATAGCTACTCAATGGCTCTACAATGCTCTGAAGATATATGAAGCATCCAATTATGCTACTTTATTTTTCTACCAGATATTTAATGTAGAGTTTTGGAGTAAATTTGGAAAGCAAATGTAGAAGATAATTTCAATTCACCATAATAAATAAGTTGAATCCTCTCTTTCTTCAAAAGCCTCTTTGTCTAAGTTGTCCTGGTACCATTTGTTATGTACTTTTCTGTGATTAACAGAAACTTTTAAGATCTTTTTGGAAGATAAAAAGGGGGACTCCTACCATGTGCAGGTAATAGTTTCTCTTGTAGGTTCAACAGGCTTCCTTACTTTTACAATGCATTTTGTCCTGTTTCCTACTAAGCATAGTTCATAGTCTCATGGATTTTGTGAAAGACTGGGATTACATTTACATCTTTGTAGTAACTTTAAAATATCTTGTGGCTCTTGTAAATTTCATCCTTCTAAAGAAATTGTAAGAGAAAACCAGAAAAAGCAAAAAAAGAACATACACTCCCATGTCACTGGATAAGCACATTTGATTCAATCCTATATACCTTCAGCACTAAAAATTTCCAGGAAGGTTAACAGGAGTTTTGTGAGAACATGGAATGTAAGGGTCAGGGCCATTCAGAAGGAAAGGAATCCCTGCCATGTACTATGGAAATTATGTCTCTCTCTGCCTTAGCACTGAATCTACTTTTATGATAGCCCAGGTAATAGCCATTTTGATTTATCTTTGAAGGAAAGAGGGATCTGAAGAGGTGGCTGGGATGAAGACAAAACTGGAGACTATGTAGAAAATTTTCCTGTGGTCTTTTTCTGTAACTTTTTGTTTTCAGGCATGTTGCTAGAAAAAAATCTACCTTAAGTTCCAGGGTCACCAAAAGTAAAGCAATGCATACTCAGCTATTCAGATGTATGTGTGTGTGGGGTTGTTATGGGTTTTTTGGGGGTTTGTTTTTTGTTCTTTTTTTAAATCCAAGCTGAACTGAAAGAAATGCACTACAAAAAAGTGAGAGTAGTGTCTCTGGCAAGATCACAATCCCCAGTGGCAAAAGCGGCTTTCTTGTTCCTTTGTAGCATGTATGTGAAAACAGGAATTCCTTGGTTGTTGCTGAAACATTTCCACATATTAGCTTAGTGCAATGTTGATAGATCTTTTAGAACCGTGGGGTGACTGAACTGCCCAGAACCAATGTTGTCCTATCATTGCTAGCCCACTTCCAAATTCGTGTTGTTAGACACTGTGGTATGAGGAACACGTTTGGCCAGGTTGTGTTTTGTGTGTCTTCATGCTTACATTGCTACTCATGGCCTACGGACATATAAGGGAAATTGTGTGCGAGGCTCTGACACCAGCTATCACATTTGTTAGGTAGGGCCAAGCTGGAATCAAGAGATTCCAGGAATTGGGTCAGAGTCAGCCCAAGTCAGAAATGGGAAGTCAAGGCACACACCAGGAAAAGGCATCACCAGTAGCTGGGATCAAGGCCCTGTTTGCAGTGGGAACCTGGGAAAAAGGACAGTAGAGCCAGAATAATGTCAGTAGCTACGGTCAGGGCTGGGAGCCAGAGCCACGGTACGACCTGGGAAGGGAGCTGTGGAAAGGGATACAAAGAGCTAAAAGCAGATCCCAGGAATGTGGAAAGCCACATACACCGAAGCTGTATGGATGTACAATCCACCCCTCTACTATGGGCCTTATCAGGCCCTTGGTTTCTGAAAAACTGTTGGCAGCCTGCTGCTAGACTGAAAGCCTGGCGGTGCTTAGGCGTACGGCCACGATCTGCCAGAGGCTTTGGTCCATGCAACACTGATGTCTTACTTCATCCGTCTTTTGTCTGTGCTCTGACCTCTGCCACGAATTACAAGAAAACATCTTTTGCAGTATTGAGATATAAATATATAACTACTAATGGGTAAGGGAAAACTATGGAGTCAGATCTAGTGCAACCTGAGGCTATAATGAAGCTGTAATGAACGCCCCAGACCCCGTGCTCTGCCCTAGTTCCAAAGTCCCTGGCCCCGCGCTCCCCTCAGCCTGCTCTCTTGGCTTACTCTGACCTTGCACCTTGGGGCAGCATGTGCAGGTGGCTGTAGCACATGGTGCTGACCGAGGGAGGGAGGATGGTGTCCCTGCCAGCCCATCCTGCCAATGCTAGGCTTCTAGGGCTTTTGCTCTTTGGAGGGGCAGCAGAAAGAATCCTCTGCCTGGGAGAGCTGCTCAGGAAAACAGGGATTGTGTCTGTCTGTCATAAGCACTAAACACTTCGGTGTCTAAATACCTTCTCAACTTCCAGTGGGGTTGCTTCCCCTCCTCAAGAATGTTAGGATGGATACATTACTGATATTGTTAAAGCCCCTCACACTTTGCTAGTCAGGTCTGCCTAGTATTACACTCTAACCTCTCAGTGTAGCAAGTAATAAATTTTTACTATTCTGACAGTTTAACTCAACACTTCCTCCCAGAACTGGACAATTCAGTGAAGCTTGCATTGTATGACATGACTCCTCAAGTCTGCCTTAAAGCATTGTTTTTTCTGTGTGGTAATTTATACTTTTATAGGATAGGACAGGACACATCATGAGTTTGCCGAAGTTTGGATGTGAATCCTGGTTTGGTAAGTAAGTGACCTCAAAATAGAGCAGGAGTTTCCAAGAGATGATTCAGCTCTGCTGCTGCTCTGCTGCTTTACACACTTTTCCCCCTGACCCACTGATTCTGCCCAGCACTTTGAAACAAATCCTTTTCCACTACAGCAGGAGTAAGAATGAAGGGACATGCAAGAATATGGCAAGTCTTTAGAGAAAGAAGACTGGAAACTAGGAGCTTTTTTTTTTTTTTTTCCTCATGTAGCTTCCAAGTATTCCATGTATTCTTCGCAAGAAGAATAATTATCTCCTCTCTGAATTTTGATATCTTGTCTACTGCTTTGCAGACACCGCCCTATGAACTTGACGGTGTTTTTTTCTATACCAAAACCTAGGTTTTGTTAAATAGAAATTTTCATCCTTTTCCTAAATAAGCTTTTCTGGAAGAAATGTGAAGAAAGAGTGAGAGACTGTAGAACATTAAAGGAAAACAAAATATGCAAAGTTTACACATTAATCTACATAAACTCTCCTTCCAGCTTGTGAGGTAAAGTGATTTTGTTTGATGCAGAGGAGGTGGAGTCTATAATGATGATCTTTGCTGGGATTTGCAGCTGGCTGGGGTGGAGGTGTGCTCTCTGTGCTACCTTCCCAGAGCACGGTGCCTTTTAGGGCACGTCCCCACATGTTCACTCACCTAAATGGTGTTCGCCTGACCTGTTCAGCTGTCGATTTCAAAATTGCTTACATGTTGCTTTCCAGAGGAATTCAGAGATACATAAGGAGGATGATTGCTTCTAAATTCTGGGCTTCAGAAATGAACTGCTAGAAGCCTAGGGCATTGATGCTGTGTGAATTCCTCGGTGCTGTATAGGGTCTTTGTGAGGGGCAGGCTCCTGGTGAGCTACTTCTAATCAGACACACCTTTGGGTTGGGCTATTTTGGCAACTAAGTACTCTATGAGGCTCAGGGTATGGTCTGCTAGGGACAAGTGATTTTATTTTGTGTTTTTACATGTACTTCGATCAGCTGATGCACTGACGGGCAGTCTCCTCTGTGGCAGTCCAGGGGTAGAGGAGTCGTGACCTGCACTGAGCCTTCCTTGAGGTTTTCCAAAGTGAGGATAGCTGGCTTTCAGGCAGATAGGCAAGAGGAAAAAAAGGCACGTGCTATGGGGGTGCCTTTATTTGGGGACAGCAAGCCCTTCTATTTCCGCATCTGGAGTGGAGTAAGTCAAAAGTTGCAAGGCAAAAAATCCTGGGATAAACACCTGGATGAAATCAACTTACTGCAGCAGAAAAGGTACAGTGCATTTCAGCCTTCTTCCCTTTCTTCTGCTGCTCTCTCCCTGCAGCTGATTCTTACTCTTTTCCCTTAGGCTTTTTCTGCCAGTAGATAAACTTTAAACAACCCTGGAGTGCTTTTCTCTATCAGATTTCCTCTTTGAAGGTGGAATGCTTCTGGAGTTCCAATCTTATCTGCTTTCACAGGTGGGTTTACTAGGTCGCAATTTAATTGCCTTGAGTGCAGGACTTCAGTCGCAAATTAATAATGTACACTCTTTCCTGCTTCATTGGCAAAGCTCATGCGAAAATACATGAGGGTTTGATTTCTTTAAGTTACTATTAGGAGTGTGTGTGACATATGCTGCAGCCAGCTGAAATAATGGCTTGTTTTTTGCAAGGATTCTGCTTTCTGTCTCTAAAGGCTGCCCTTGCTGTGGGATAGAGTGGATTTAATGTTGTTCCACATCCTGGTGGTCAGCCTCTTGCTGGGGTCTGCTGTCCCTCACCCCCATGGTCCAGGTGTCAACATGTACGGTGACTCCTTTCAGATTACCAAGACTTCCTGCATCTTCACATGTAAATACTGAGTCAAGGCTGTTTGTTACTACTGTACAGGGTTGCTTCCTCTGCACACAGCCGTGCAGGAGTATTCATAGAAATCCAGCTGAATCTGTTTTTCATTGTTTCTTGTCATTTCTGCATGTACAAACTGTGCAGTACTCAAATAACAAATTGCTTCCAGTCCCTTTAAAATTTGTTTTTTTCTTTCATAACAAAACTTTGAACATCTCTGGGGACAAAAAGGTGGCTGTGTGGGACACAATCATTTCTGTGTCTAGATAGATAAAGTAGGATAGTACCTTAAGAGGGACAAATGTACATATCTGTAGGCATAAAAACTTACATATGCCATCATCTATCTTCTGACCAAATAACAGAAGCCTGTTCTATTTTGCTTCAGAGAAGTGTGACTTAAATATACTTAAAAGGGGAGGGACAGTGGGAACAATAGTGTCTCCACAGAATGCTGAAGCCTTTACATTTTAGTATACCTATGAAAAGCATCACAGGTAACGGAAAACTGAGTTCTCAGATATTCTGTTATATCCAAATGAATGTGTGCCAAAGAAAAGTATAAATATATCAATATTTTTATAATTCTAACTTTAACCTCACGTTTTTAAGTCAATGAGATATGGATGGGACCTCTGGACATCTCTGTCTAACCCTTGAAGCTGGGCTACTGCCAACAATAGATCATGCTGCTCTGTCTTTGTCTAGCTCGGTGCTGAAAGCCTCCCAGGGCAGAGATTCCACCGTACCTTTAGGTACCTGTTACAGGGTTGTGGTGAACTCCTAGTGAAAATGGATTTTTTCCAAATGTTCACCCTGAACCTCCAAAATCATTATTTGATGCTGTAGCCCCTTGTCTTGCCATCTGTTGTTACCAAGAAGGGTTTGGCCCCTTTTGTTTCTCCATTTCACACAGGCTGCTATTAGATTGCCATTCAGCCTTCTCTTTGCCTGACAATCCTTGTTAGTGATGTGCTGCAGGCCTGTGAACATCTTGTGTGTTGCTACATATTGAGGGAATCGGAAAAACTGTTAGGCATATAAACACTTCTTCATAAACTTCTCTTAGAGCTCTACAGTGCAACTCCAGTGGTCCCAAAAACTAACACTTTTGGTTTTCTGTATCAAACTCTGTGTAAAACCACATTTTCTGCTTATGATATTGTCTGTGAAACCAGTGTTGCATGGGGACACAATTCTTCCCTTCTGTTTTAGGTCTATGTTTCCCACAGCTTTTGACTAACATAATTAGCCTTCTGCTATGTGGTCAGTAATTCCGTGGTGCCAATATGCAGATACTCTTCCTAAAGAGGGACGGGACCATTTCTCCCTCTTGTTATCCTACTCTTAACTTTCCTTTCTTGTCCCCAGAGATTCTCAGTTTGAGGTGAAAGAAAATGAACATTTTGCAGAGGACTGGAATCAGTTTTATTGCTTTCATATTCTTAATTATGTCCAGATAAAAAAAAAAAACACAACAGAAAAACCTGTGGTGCCTCATGTGCTGGAAGTACTCTCATAAAACCTTTGCTTTTGTGGAAAAACTATTGTAAGCCAAGAAGGCTCCTGTCATTTTGTTGTGTGGAATTGTTATGGCTTCATCTTGAGTTCTTAGTGTTAATGGTGCTGGAACACGTACAGTTATAAGCAGCAATTAATTTCTACTATTACCTTATTGAAAACCATTGGTAAATACGTTGCTATTTAACTAGTATGCTCTGACTGCACAGTGGAAGTCTGTGAGAGAACTGTGCTTTTTCCTGACCTGCATCTGGTGGTGATGATACCCGAAAGCTAACTTCTTTGGTACTTAACTTGAATTTATTTTGCCTTATTCTGCTGGTTTCTTTCTGTTCAAGGCTCTTGTTTTTAAATGGCTGTGTGTTTTAAACAGCTCATTGTGGAGTCCCAGGGAGAGTGGTCACATCTTGTATGCCCTTACCAGAATTATCTTTGAAAGTAAACTCTGGGATCTACACAGCCTGGAGCACATGAACCTAAAATTCCAACACTGTTCATAATCATGGGGAATAAAGAGATAAATATTTATGAAAATTCAGATCTGATAGAGGTGAAGAGAAATCCCATGTCTGTCACAGTCTAATAGATCTTCCAGAAACTCAGAGCCATTGCTTGAGTTTTGTTTTGTTGTGGTTTGGGTTTTTTTTTGTAATCTGGTTTCCAGTGTAAGATGTTGTAAGGAAATGTTAACAAAATCTCCCTAGCATGTAACTTTGAAAATTCTACCATATGAGAATTCCAGTGTTCATAAAAAATAGTAATATTAAAAAAAAATAAATAGTAAATGAATCAGAGCAAGGGAGCACATGGATCCAGGACAATTGTTATGTCTTTCTGTGCTGTAGCCTGCCTCTATAATTTTAGTTGATTAATAATCTATCTTCTGTGTCTCTTCTTTCACAGCTGCTGCTTAGGGATTAGTGGTATCACCTGGCCTTCATGGGATGCTCTGGGGCTTAATTATTCTAATGATGATAAAACAGTTAACTTGTGTGATACATTAAAAAAAAAAAGGCATTTTTGCATGTTAGTTAACTATAGAAATCTGTGCTATGAGAAATAGTGCATTAGAGGTGCTTGGGACAATTTGCATAAGTAGTAGAGGGCCGTGGTCATTCCAAACATGTTGCAATAAAAACTTTATATCCCCTCTAATTTACAAGTCTTTTTGTGGCTCTTCAGTCTTACAGATGTATTACTGAAGTGCTTTGCTTACCCTGAAAATGAACATGGCACAAATAGAAAATAGCTCAGCCTGACACTAGTAAACTAAGTTACTGAAGAGCTGTACAAGGGCCCAGAGAGCCTGCAGCTTCTAGACAAGTCTCCCTCAAGCTGGTGGTGAATAAGAGATACCACCATAGTTTTGCTGTTTGTCTAAACAACTTCCCTGAGTTTTCAGTGCACAAATTAACACAGGACTGTCCTGACTTAAAATCCACGGTGTCTGTCTCCATATGAATCTGTTCCTTTGCTCCCGAAGGTGACTGTGTGATAAAGATGCCCGCTCCCAGCTCCACCGCTGCCCTTGTGCTGTGTGTCAGTAACAGCTTCTGAGCAGCCCAGAGGCGAAGAGCAGCCTGTTGGTAACTCTTCTGCTCCATGTAAGATGAAGTCAAAGCAGCATTTCTGGTCTTACGCTGTTACACTTTCATCCTAATGGAAGTTTTGAGTCTAATAACAGAAAATGTGCCTCCTCAATTTCGCAGGTGTAAAGGTCCTGCAGAGCTCACATCTCACCAGCAACACACAGACACAGGCACAGCTGCCCTCAGTGCCCGAGATATGGCTTGGGCTCACAGATCGAGGAAGTAATTTGCCTCCTTAAACTTGGCTATAGGTTTCCTTGTGAAGAAGTAAACGTGAAATTTGTGTTCTGAAAAAAAAAAAAAAAAAAACAAACCAAAAACCAACCCTACTTAAATTTAAGAAGTTGTTAGAGAAAACTAATTAGACGCAGGGTAAGGAACACAACCTAGAATAGAACTGCAAAAAATTAAAATCGTGTTGGAAGTTTTGATGCAGGGATGAGGTTTATGCTTCAGAGAACACATTTGTTTTAGGAATAGCTCAGTGATAATAAATAACTAACATCTGCTGAACTGATAATCCAGTTCTAGCATGAGATTGCTCTTAGGATGGTCTCAGATGCAGAACTTTAAAAAAGGAGATTAATGCAGGGAGTTTGCCCAGCTGGAAGTGACTGAGTAAGATTTCTATTGTTTAGTGTGGTAGATAGCTAAATATCTGAAAGGAGAAGGCTTCCCCATTGGTTTCTTCTCTAGTAGAATCAGCAATTAATAACCTGTTTTATTTCCAGGCAAGCTCTGTTCACTGTCAGCTGAGGGGGCTTTGACATACATGCACAAAAGATTCCAGTTAATTTGCTGAGCCTTGCTGTCGGTGCTGAAGAGATTTGCTGACCCTGATTGTCCAAGCCCCTGTTATTTACCTACTTTTCACTTCATGCTATACTTCCTAACTCATTTTTTAGCATCTTGTTAGGTGATTGCTTGGATCCTTTTTTTTTGGCTCCTTAGCTTCCTCTGAGCACTTCTGTGCTCTCCTGAAGTCCTGTGCATGTTTACATAAACATAATAGCAGAAGGAAGGAAGATTAATCTTCTCTGGCAATTGCATGATGAAGTGTTGAGCATGGATATTCTGAGCACCACAAGAGGGAGGAAAAGTTGAAATAATACCCTGCTGATGAATTTATAGCTCAGTTAGATAGAATTGCTTTAGACCCTCAGTAACTGACAGCTGTGGGGATGAAGCATGAAGCTAGTAGATGCCAAACTTAAACTAGAGCAAACAATAAGAAAATTGCATACAGTGAATGACTCAAGTAGCTGAATTTGAAAAGGGAAGAAAGAAAGAGATGCTCCATTGCACCTCTGGTGAGCTCAGCCTTGAAAAAGAATCTTCAGATTGGTGGTTGTCCAGGCAGTTCACTTATTTAACTTATTTCATTGTTTTAAAAGAATAACCTTATGAATCCAAATTCTTCTTTTCATGAAAGTTAAGACTTGCCCTTGCATTCTTTTCCTCTTCATAAGTGTAGTGAGAGGGATGCTCTCCAAAAGAAGTGTTTAAAAAGCTGTAAATCCAAGAGTGTACATACTACCAACAGAAACTGCTTGTGAAATCCTTAACCTTGTTTAAAAGCATTTTGTGTGACTCCCTCGGTCAGAATCTGACCTACATTCTATCTGCTCCTTTGTTTCACAATGAATTTTCAGTTATCCCTGATTTTGTCCTCACCTATATTGAAAAACAACTCACAGCCTCCTAAGCATATAATTGAATCATCTGTTAAGAAAACTGACTGACAGTAATGCATGATCGAGGCTTACCAAGTGCCTCGGCACAGCTAAGTTCCTTAGCTCAGTAAGAAGGACTGGGGAATGCTTCCAGGTGGATCCTAGTGTGGTTTTTGTTGCCCATCAGAACTACTGGCTAGCTATGTAGCTGTACCTGTCCTAAACTGATCCTGCCAGGCAACATTAGTACTGCCTTGTGTCACAGACCTAACTCAGCTGCCTCCATTCGGAGCTGAGTGCCCCTTGAATCCATAGCTGATGAAGAGAATGATTTAGAACAGGAGCTTAACTTAGATGTGCTGATTATCTTCTGAGTGTCTCAACAGGTCTCTGCTGAATCATTCTCTGAAAGCCACCCACTCCATCCAGTGATGCAATGGCACTTTACAGAAACTAAGCATCTGCTGTAGGTAGTGCTGTTAAGAGACAAAGTTACAGGCTTCACCTGCTGCTGCTTTGACACACAGGAACTAGAGTTATAAAATTCATGTTGTGTTTGATGGGTCTGGAAGAAAATTGGTTAGATATGAAGAACTTAAAGAAAGTGTTTAGATTCAGGTGACTTTGTTTTATTTTTATATTGGTGAGTTTGGCTCATCTCGTACTTGGCATTTATATGCTCAGTATCTTGCTGTAATGTATCAAAAAGGAGTTGATAATGAAA
>JAVJGJ010000057.1:204793-216908 GCA_035590215.1 Microhierax caerulescens | reverse complement strand
TGCAGTAATACTAATGGCTCCTTTAGCATCTCAAGTATTCTAGAGACTTAGCTCTGATACCAGCTTAGGGCACAAGTGTTTGGCTCATCTCGTACTTGGCATTTATATGCTCAGTATCTTGCTGTAATGTATCAAAAAGGAGTTGATAATGAAAATGGTATGTTTTAAATGGGAGTAAATTATTTCCCCAATTATGGGACAGAAAATTAAATGAGAGTAAAAGCATATGGTATAAACATGTAAGTCATGGACCTTAGAGGCGTCAGAGGTAGTGTGCCACAACATCTACCAACCTTTCTGTGTTCTTCTCCAGCCTGCTGTCTGGCCTGGGATCTCTAGTTCTTTAAGCCCAGTTGGAGGTTCCTACATAATTAAAAAGGTTTGACAGTTTTGCCCTAAATTTCTGAAAGGTGAGTATATCAGTTATTAGGTATCTCCCTCTTTGCGGGCTTGTAGTTTAATTAGTTGTTTGTAAGGGCTTTGGAGAATTTTGTGAGAAAGGTATTGTGTTTGTGTCCTCCCACGTTGTCTCTTGCCCAATCATTCCTCCTATCTGAAGTCATTTGAGGGATAAAGGCCTCCCCAGTAAAACACCAACGTATTAATTGTAGCAGTGTTTATACTATAGAAACCCCGACTCCTCCCCACATCCTGCCTCTGAAACTTCCATTTTCAGGAACACGGGTCTTTCTCAGCCAGGCTAATGGCAGGGGCAGCAAGCTTGCCTCGCTGATACCAGCCCTTACACTTTTGCTCAGAGTGCCTCTTTATTTTGTTCCTGTTTGCCTGACCCCAGGTGCAGTGTTCTCATCAAATCATCTTGTAATTAGCAACTAAGGCAACTGGCATGTGAGGAAGCTGAAGAAGGAAAGCTTCTCAAAGCAGAAAGGCTGAGAGTTTGAAGGACACACAAAAATATCTCAGAATGGCTCCCTGGGTGGTTCAGGATAGTTCTTTGTATTCTGAATGTTTTTATTTCTCCTACGTTCTTCAGCATTTTTCTAGTCTAGTTTCTAGTGACTTAGGTAATGAGGTGCTGCCGGTGACAGGAAATGCTCCTTTTATGGAATGATAAGTATAATGTTCAGTTATGCTTTTATTACTTGTAGCATGTACCCATTAATTTACACTTATTCAAATTGCTCCTATTTATCTAATCTGTCTCTTTGTTTTGCTTTATCTCCCAAGTCCTCTCAAGTGTGTCAATATCTTTCTGCTACAAAGGTGTGCAGAACTTCCATGTTTGAGGTGGATTAAATTCGGAGGTAACGGTGTATCAAATATTTTATTTTGCTTTGAGATTCTATTGTGCATAAAAGGATCACTTAAAGCAGGAAATTTATATTTCTGTAAGCACCAGACCGTATGTTGCCTGTTTTCCTATAGTTTTATTGTTAAATTATCCATACCTAGCAAGCACAAGTTCTGAGAAAACTTTTGTGCAACAGGCCATTTTATATTCTCTGTCTCTTTCTCTGATGTGGGGTTTCATGTGGCTAATGATAGAGTTATATTCATAGAATACTTATTCTAACATCAATGTTATCACTTAATGCAAAACACCTATTTCTTTATATAGTAGTAGGCTTATAAACTATATCCCCAAAGTCTCGTTAACTCAATAATCCCAGAATACAAGGAAGACCTTTGGGAGGTCACAAGGAGAAAGCACTGAATGTATCTCCAGGTCTGACTAATGCATTTGTCCCTTATGCTTTTTGTGCATCTGTGTGTGTGAAAGACTAACATCCATCTATTGGTGGCTGTTAGATGGTAGTAAAAGGACAGATAGGGACAGGTAAGAAAATGAGGGCTGACATTCTCCTTGTTCATAGCAGCTTGAATTTGTCGTTGTTTTACTGTGCTCCTTAGACTTGTTCAACATCACGTGTTACAGCTTGACCTGAGCCATGCTAGCTAGTTAAGAATAAATTAAACATCTGTACTACAGGAAAGCAGAGGTGAGATAAAAGCACAAAATTTGCATCTGAACAGAGATCTAAAATAGAACATATCCTATGTGGAGAGAGGAACCTCTATTCAACACTGAAAATTTGTGAGACATAGTCTCTTTCTTTGGGTTTGAGGGTGTTTCTTCCCCTGAAATCTTTGGCTCCTGAACTTGGGCTACTAGAATTCTTTATTTGCATAAAAACAAAAATCAGAAAACCCCACTCCAAACCACTTTTTATGAATGTAAAGGTAATTCTCAAAATATTAGAGGATAAAAGAAATATTTACCCCAAATTTGTGGATTTTGTCTTATTTTTTGTGATTTTTGGGTGGCCAACTCATCATTTTTAATATTGGCAAAACTTGTTTGGATGCTGAGCAAGCAGAGTGGCAGGTAGCTCTTTGCAACCTCCCCTTATGTACTTAGGCACACTGAGGAGAATGCCAGCTTTCAGATTTTGCCTCATAACTTTGTATGCTGAGGAGCTACATTTCAGAGCTCATTCTTTTAATTATGCCATAGGAAGTGTTTCTACAGTACCAGATGAATTCTTGTTTGTACTTTTTCTTTTCTATTCCTTACGGAAGTAACTCAGATTCTGACCTTTTAAAAATTTTTACACAGCATAATAAAAAAACAAAAACAAAAACAAAAAAAAAAACAAACCACCACCACCAAAACACAAACCACAAACTACTGCCTTTTTCTGACCTCTGAGATATCTAGTCTGCTGACAGGAAAGATATCAAATGACCCATCATTTGCTGTCTTCTGTGCCTCAAAATGTGAGCTGTGTAACGCAGAACATACTGGTTGCGGGTTTCTCTGTCCTTCCCTCTGCCACCGCCGCTGCACGGTTGAGCGTTGTGAGCCGAGTGGCAATGAACTACCTGGGTTTTTAGATCTGCATTCTTCTGCTTTTCCCAGTTCTTTATTTTTTCGCATTCAAACAATACCTCAGACAGTAAGCGTGCATGACCTGTCCGTGACGATGCTGAGGATACATGCCATCCCAGGCAAAGGCCGTGCTGGCTCTGCAGAGGCACCACGTACCTGACCACCTTCCTTATCAGCCAGTTTTTGTTGACTGCAGGATCTGGGAATCCCCGCTCCTCCAGGCTGCCAAGGAGAACGACCTCCCAGCCATCAGGAAACTTCTCACTGATGGAACATGCGATATCTATCAGAGAGGTAATGATTATTTGCAACGAACTGTTTCCTGTGGAAGGTAAGAGTCTGCTAGAACAAAGAGTAGTATGTGCGCTGGCTTGCTGCAACATTTGCATTAGCAGCCTCAAACTGCTGAAGTCTGTGTCAGCAGCTTTGTGACCAAGTGAGTTTTCTGACTTGGGGAGCTCATTAGACCCTGCAGGAATGGTGAAAATCAGAGAATTACAGCTTGAATGGGCCTTTTGTCTATAGGGACCACGGGAGGTGATTTGCTGTGGAAGGTGTCCGTGGAAGGGCTGGGTGCTCATTCGCTTCGTGCCAGCATCTGCTGTTCCTTACAAGCACCCAAGTCCCTGTTCAGCTCTCAGGCTTTGATGAAGGACAAAGACTATGCAGTTACATGGCTGTGACATGTCACCTGATGAGGTGGCACCCGGCAGTACTTGAGGGAGGACCTAGCACTCCTGCAATTCTCCACCCCAATAAAACCATTTCTGCTTTTGTCCCAAATAGGTGAGTATTTAGATGACACGCGTGCTTCTTCTGCTGTTCCTAGGTGCAGTGGGGGAGACTGCCCTTCATGTGGCTGCCTTGTACAACAACATGGAGGCAGCAGTGACTCTGATGGAAGCAGCTCCTGAGCTTGTCAATGAGAGGATGACTTCAGAGCTCTATGAAGGTAACACCTCAGGGAAGGAGGATGGGCAGGATTCTGCAGGGGAGAGAGGGAGTACTACCTGTACATTTAGGGAAGTGACTTATATGGTTCCTGGTTCAACGCATTGCTGAACTGTTACACAGCAAAACCAACACACAGATGGCTTCTGACCATCTGTGGAAGGCAGAATTATATTAAAGCCAGGTACGGGCATGTGCAAACAAGCAAATGCGCAATTGACAAACCCGCAGCCACAGGTGAGCCTGCTGCTGTTGCAGGATTGCCAGGGTATGTGCAGTCTGCTTTCTGGCATGCTCATGTATAGCAAAGGGGATACCCACCTGGTCTCCTCTGCAAGGAGAAAAAACTAGTTCTTTGGCTGACAAAGAATAGGGATTGAAAAGAAATGTGGCCACTGCTTTTGAGTCTAGACCCTGAGCCAAGTTTTTAAAGAATGGTTCTGACTGCCAATGCAGCAGAAATGCCAGACAGAATCTTGAAACCACTAAAATAATAATGATGGGGGTTTAAAAACTAACACATAGAAGAATTAAAGCAAGTCTTCTTTGGGAGCTTTGTTTTGACCTAGCCTTCATGTCCCATGAAGGAACATACAGTCACACAGCTTTTGGTGTGCTTCCTGGAAGAGTGTGGCATGTCTTGTTTTCCCCCAGAAAAAAATCTAGAAAGTGTATCCTGTTGAGTTTTTTGGCAGGTTGCGAAGTCAGTTTTCATGAATTCATAAAAAGATTTAAGTAGAATGGGACCTCTAGAAAATCTGTAGTCCAACGCCCTGCAACAGGGGCAACTTCAAAGCTAAATCATATAGCCACTGGGGATGCAGTCCCAGACACCTTAGATTTACCACAACTGAAATGTGAAATGCAGACTACTGATCAGCCTGAAGGTGCTTCCTGGAAAGGCAAGGTTTTATTTCTGTGTCTTACAGGGCAGACAGCTCTCCACATTGCAGCAGTGAACCAGAACATACCTTTGGTGAAAGCTTTACTCAAGAGAGGGGCCAACGCCTGCACAGCACAGGCCACTGGGCACTTCTTCAGGCGCAGCTCCCAGAACCTTCTCTATTTCGGTACAGCCTTACCTCTCCCCTCGCAGCTACGGGCAGGAACTGGCACAGTGATGAGGGAATATAAGGGAGGCTTGCTCTAGTCCTCATCTGAACTGGATAAGCAGAGGCATCATCAGTCACATACCTTTTAGCAGACAATATGACTCCTCCTGAGTATGTAAATACTACATAAATGTAAATATATAAATCATACACATTTTATACATTTGCATGTATACAATAATAATATTGCATAAAATTATAATTACTTTTCTTCCTATCAGCATATACTACAACTTATTTGTTGTCCTGATTTCAAATAGGACAGAGGTAATTTTCTTTTCAGTAGCTGGTGCAGTGCTGTGTTTGGGATTTAGTATGAGCACACTGATGTTTGCAGTTGTTGCTAGATAATATTTATACTAAGTCAATGACTTTTCAGTTCTTTAGGCCCTGCCAGCAAAAGGGCTGGAAGGGCACAAGAAACTGGGAGGGGACGCAGCCAGGGCAGGTGTCCCAAACTAACCAAAGGGCTATTCCATACCATAGAATGTCATGCTCAGTATATAAACTGGGGGGAGTTGACCAGGGCCAGGCGATCGCTGCTCAGGGACCAGATGGGCATCAATCACTCAGTGGGTGGTGAGCAGTTGTATTGTGCATCACTTGGGTTTTTTTCTTTTTCCTTTCGGATTTTATTACTCTCTCCCTCTCTTTCTCCTCTTCATTACTATTATTACTATTATGACTACTACTACTATTATCATTATGTTTCATTTAAATTCAAGTATTAAGTTGTTCTTATCTCAGCCCGTGAGTTTTATCTTTTTCCCATTTCTGCTCCACATCCCACCAGAAGATGTGAGCGGGCAGCTGCCTAGTTAATTGCCAGCTGGGTTAAACCACACCACTTGTTAATCCTCTTATGAAGGTGATCCCCTGAAAAAAATACTACTTCCTTTGTGTTGTGTGGGGCAGGTCTTTTTTCCCTTTGAGTAGATGAGGAGTGGGGCAGGAAACTTGCAGGTTACCTGAAGTAACTCTTCCTTTCATATCCTCTGGCTTCATAGCATGGATAGCCTTCCCTCAGTGTGCTTCATCCTCTCCTGCCTCCTGAGGTCTTAATGTGGTTTCTCCCATTCCTTTCTTTGCAGGAGAGCATGTTTTATCATTTGCTGCCTGTGCGGGAAATGAAGAAATTGTACAGTTGCTTATTGAAAATGGAGCTGACATTAGAGCTCAAGATTACCTTGGTATGTACTGCAGGACCTAGTGATGTGCATACAGTGGACCTGGGCACTTTAAACCAGACTGTCATCTGTGCATGCATGTGTTTTTCTCTCATTGCAAACAGCTGTGAGAGGAGAGATGCAAGGAAAATGAAAGTCATCAGTCAGTAGTGCCAGTCTCTGCATGGGGCTGGGCTACTCAAAATACTTATCTGGTCTGCTTCCTTCGTAGGTAACACTGTCCTTCACCTCCTGGTTCTCCAACCCAATAAGACATTTGCCTGCCACATGTACAGCCTGATTCTTTCCTATGACAAGAGCAAAGAGGGACCTGGATCACTTGAATTGATTCCTAACAATGAGGGGCTTACTCCCTTCAAACTGGCTGGAGTTGAGGGCAACACTGTGGTGAGTTGGTGTGACGCTGTTGCCCCATACATAAGAGAAACAGAGAACTTGAAATAACATCAACCAGACCACGAGAGAGTGTGTGCACGTCCTTAGTGGGTAGAAGATACATAACAAATTCCTTTTCCTCTTTTGCCAGGAAAACCCTTTACAAGAAATTTCTTTGTCCTAATAAAAAACCCAAGTGCTTAAGTTATAGATTTTTACACCAAATTTTTGAAGAATTTGAGTTATGCAGATATTAACAGAATGTTCCACCACAAGTAATTTTTTGAAAGTGGCTGAAATTATACTCTTTATCTAGATTTCGTTACCCTAAATGTGACACATGGGAAACTTCTTCAGGTATCCACAGGCATTTACTCATAGATGAGAATTCAATACTTAATGTAAACTCTCATCCTTTCCCTTAACAAAAAGGCAGAGGTGGTTAGTGTTTCTTCTGTAGATCCACAAAGAACAGGCTCATTTCTCTTGCAACACCTCTTTCCTGATAAAATATAGACAAGTATAAAAGGTATAAAAGGATTTTTTTTCTAATTCACATATAATTCCATATGAAACCTACTGTCAAGATGTATAACTGTGTCAAGTAACTTCAGCGGCTTGATTAGACTTGAGTAAAAATCACTCCTTTTACTTCAAGCATGAGCTAATAATCCAATGGGAATCAGAAGAAGTTCTTCCACTTAATCTGCTCTAATTGTTTCTGGGAGATACGAGAACCACAACAACTGCTAAGTTCAAGGAAAATACACTGTAATTAAGGGGGTTTAACAATTTCATCAGTTCTCATTGCAAGCACACTATATACTGGGAAGCTTCTAATATCCTCAACCCGCCTCTTTTCTCCTCAGATGTTTCAGTACCTTATGCAGAAGCGGAAGTACAACCTCTGGTCCTTTGGCCCCTTGACCACTGTGCTCTATGATCTCACAGAGATTGACTCCTGGGCTGAAGATCAGTCTTTCCTTGAGCTCATTGTCTCAACCAAGAAGAGAGAGGTACCATGTGTTTTCTATCTGCAGGCCACTGATAATAAAAGAAGAATGATGAGGTTGAAGGTTCGAGGTCTATACTATCCGTAGAGCAAGGGCTTTGTACCACGTGCTGCAGGGAATACATGAAACACAGCAGCTAATTAATGATCTGGCTACATCTGATGCTTCCTATACCTCATTCTGAGGTGTGAAACTTGCAGGTGATTGGAAGAACTTAGTATGAGCAAACTACAAAATAAGGCACTGTGGGATTCGGTGAAGGGTTCTCTCTCTTTCCCCAGGCTCAAAGAGACCAGTAACAAGTATCTCTAAAGTAGCTCTAGCAAGTAGCTTTCTGTAACCAATACAGATTGACTCTTAGGGTGTCCCTGTGAGACACGACTGTTCAGAAATCCTAAACTGGAGTGCATTTTAAAACCACTCATTGTTATTATTCCCTTAATCTAATGACAGGTTACGGCCCAAAACAAAATGGGCAAGTATCTCTACTGTAGGCTAAAAAACTTGTAAAGGGATCACTAAGATAAAAATAGCTTGATGGCAAGCTTAGATCTTCATAAGGCTTTCAAGGTACACTACCCTATCCGTTGTAATTACCTTAAATAATAGAATAGGAAATTAATTGGAAGACACTTTAATCAGCACAATTCCTCCCGTCCTGTGTTATTTCAATCTATCAAAATTCTAGCCAAACTCCTCTAACAAAAGCTCCAGCTACTGCAGAGCTTTGCACAGGTGTGGAGGAAATCTGTGAAACTCTCAGATGATTTTATTTAAAATCCTCTGATCTATATGGAAATTCAGGGGAAATCTGTCTCTGCCAAAAACTAGAACAGCCTCAGAAACTGTCCAGAAGACTAAACCATAATGCTGAAAGAAAGCAGAATATTGTGCCTCTGTCTTATCGCAAAAACATACAGTGCATGCGCATCCAAGATTCCTCATTTCAGGTAACATGTCATCAAATACCAAGAGTTATTATGATTTCTTTATTTTCCATAATGCTCTTAAGTATGAGCAATTACAATTTTTGCATGCATAACTAGTAATTATATTTTGTGTTTGATGTATGTTTGGCCTGAAATGTTTGCTGTCGCCTCCAGAAGAACATTGTGTGTCATCCCATCCTACCGTACCTTCCCAGTCCAGTACTGGACTAGAGGAGCCTCTTTAGGCCCCAATCTGAAGAAGGTTCCCCTTTTATTAAGGGGGTTGCATACACAAATAGGTACTAAAATATATTTTCTGACCCTTAAGTAGATGAAACGTGGAAAAAATAGAAGGCAACCGGGCTACAGGAAGATTAGAGTGTCAAACTTACATCATTCCTTTGAAAATAAAATTTACTCTCCTAAGGAAAACATTCTAGCATACAGACTTCTACAGAAAAGGGAAGACCTAAGGCTATCTAGCTAGGTTCATTATCTCTCACTTAATTTTGATCCTTTAGGATATCCCGTAGGCCGTTCAGGAGTGCAGTTAGTCATGGCTGTCTACTGAAACATACATATTCCTTGCACTTTGCACAGTCTGTTTTCAGCTGCCTTAGAGGCAACAGGCCAATGTACCAAGAGAAAAACATCCAGAGTGCCATAAGGAGTTTTCCTTTAACCCACTCATGCCAGTTTGCTTGCGCCTCCTTTTGGCTTATTGCAGTTATTATGTTCCCCTAAACATCACTGTAGGAAGTAGGTCTAGAAGATTTTTAAAAAAGCGTGTGGCTTGAATTCATAAGCAAGGTGTAAACTATACCCCGTTAGCCCGACCTGTTTGGAAAAACGTTCCAGTTCTCTTATCCTAAATAATCTGATATGGATGCAGATAGCCTTGTAAAAGATAATGGGATCTTTCTTAAAACATGCTATTTTAAATAATACCTTTTATTTTCTGTAACACATCCTCATATATTTACATTCATGGACTTAGATTATAGGTCTGTCTCAAGTGTTTATATGCATCCAGGCCTATACAGACAACAAACTTATTCCAGTATCTAACATGCTTTTTTTGCATTCCCTAATGCCTACTGTCATTCAGGAAATATCTTTTTTCCTTTTTTTTTTTTTTTTTTTTTTTTTTCCAAATCTGTTTAAGGGCAAAATGATCAAATTCAAAACCAATGCCCATTCCGGTTTTTCAAAATAAGTTCAGCTTCTTAATGCCAACTGGAGTAGATGAGACTAGTTTGCTAGCATTCTCCCAGGGAGCAGTGTGAATGATGCTTATAAACAAATGCCCTTATGGCAATGAATTCCTTCTTTCTGTCCTTCTCAGGCACGCCAGATCTTGGACCTAACACCTGTGAAGGAGCTGGTGAGCCTGAAGTGGAATATGTATGGTCGTCCCTATTTCTGTTTCCTGGCTTTATTCTATATACTCTACATGGTCTGCTTCACCATGTGCTGTGTCTACCGGCCTCTGAAACCCCGAGCAGGCAACAAAACAAGCAGCAGAGACAATACAATCTATGTCCAGAAAATGCTGCAGGTACTGTGCCTACAGGAGCCAGGGCCACAGGGGCCAGACTGGGCAATTCTCATCTAACCTACTGAACTGGGGAGCCCAAGCCTTTCCCAGGTTCCCACTACTCCTTTGCCACCCTCCTCTCTTTCTGCCAGCTGCCCTTTGCCAGTGCAGAACGTGCGGTATGGTCAGTTCCCCATGCTGGGGCTGGGCTGGTTCCTGTGCCCCTGTCACACCTAGCCGTATTCATTTCACTAATGGGCTTTCTTTTCCTCCATCCTCTAGTTCAATTTCATTTCACTCCCTTTAAAGTGTCATTTTAACTTCCATTCACTTTTTTTCCCCTCTCCCTGTCCCCCAGGAATCATATTTGACATATGAGGATGAGCTGAGGCTGGTGGGGGAGCTGATCACAGTCATTGGAGCTGTCGTGATTTTAATCCTTGAGGTAAGAGAAACAGTGAGCTAGATACTTTTGAGTTTCATCGAGACAAATTTCACATGCTATATGAACAGGAGTTTGTGCTCACAACTCGGTAGGGGTTATTTGCTTAGTCTAAGGGCTTTGATATGTGTCTAGGGCAATAGATGTTATCAACAGTATCTATCTGATAAAACAGAGACCGAGACAGCATCCTAGTAAGACTCCAGGCACGGAAGCAGCAGTTGGAAGTACTGGCCACACTCTCAAATACCATTTGCAGGGTAACAACACAGTTGCCTTTAGCAGCATCTGTGGGTCCAGCTGAATCCCAGCTGCTTCATGAGGTTCTTAGAGATTCTTCACCCAGCACACCTAAATACTCATGTGTTTAGTGCTGGGTGAGGCAACTTCTGAGCATACACAGAAAGGTTTCTGTTTAACTGCAGATCAATGACTGTACAGATCTATACAGGAGCCTTGCTCAACCAGAGTTCTGCGGTGGGCATGTGTAGGTGTTCTCCTTCCCATGAACCCTCTCTCAAAAAAAAAGGAAAAAATTCTTTAAAACAATACCCAACTTGATTTTGTTATGATATGAACTATAAGACTGAAACTTCTATATGAGAAAACTCAAATGATGATGCCAGGGAGAACTGAAATCAAACGGGGCTTGTAAGCAGCTTTCTGTCTAGCCATGTGTGTTCCAGAAGGGCAGGTCCTTCTTGTGTTTAGTCAGGACTACACTACAACCAACACAGAGAGAATTACAACAAACTTCTTTGATTCCTCAAGGTCTTTTGCCTTCATTTCTGAGGCTCAGCTGTTTGTATGATCTTCTCTTAGTAATCTGTATGAACTTTGGGCTCACACCTCTGTGCTGCAACACCTCTCTACCACATACCAAAGCCTCTCAGTTTGCCCAAGCATTCTTAGGTTTTCCAGCAGTCTGTCACATCCCAAGAGGGGCATGCCTGACTCAATCATTCTGTTTCTAACGTAATATAACATTCAAACTGTGAACCTGCAAACAAAGCAGATGCAGTTGGCCCGAAGATCTTGTGAAGATTGCTAGTTACCATGACATTTAATAGTAAAATTGAATCCATTTGAGTCCTAAAGTCAATAGGATGTCTCTTTTAGATCCCAGATATCCTTAGAGTTGGAGCAGCAAAATACTTTGGACAAACCATCCTAGGAGGACCTTTCCACATAATTGTGTAAGTACACCACCTCTTTAGTCTAATAAATATAACATAACATCTCTCATTTTCCCCACTGCTGTCTTTTGCCAGTTGAGTCACTTTCTCCAACCTTTTAAAGTATTTCTCATCTTGATTTTTTTCTCCTACTGGCTCAGTTGGTGTGTAGGAAGGTAGGCGACTGGACAGGTAGAATTGATGGTACTAAGAGGTCTCTGCCTGTGGAGCTGGCGGCTGTATGTTCCTGGCTTGCAATTTTTTGAAAAGAAAACAAAAAGGAGGGTAAGAGGATCTCCAGAGGGACCTGGATGCCATCCAGAGGGACACTGATAGGCTTGAGAAATGGCCTATGCAACCCTCATGAAGTTCTACAAGGCCAAGTGCAAGGTCCTGCATGTAGGTCGGAGCAATCCCAAGCACAAATACAAGCTGGGCAGGGAATGACTGAGGGCATCCCTGAGGGGAAGGACTTGGGGGTGCTGGGGGATGGGAACCTCCACATGGCCCAGCAATGTGCACTCACAGCCCAGAAAGCCAGCC
>JAVJGJ010000057.1:94104-142289 GCA_035590215.1 Microhierax caerulescens | reverse complement strand
GGACTGCTTTTGACATAAACATGCCATGGCTTAGTGAGGCAGGGGGTGCACAGACACGTATGTAGCTCTTGACTGAGCATACTTGGGTGCCAAACACAGAAATCACTGTGTAAGTAACATTGTAATTGAGCTTTGCCTCATCATCATTTTAGACATGGATGCAAATGTCTTAGCTTACCTGCTTGTCTTTGCACCCTGGTGAGCAGGGACTGCTTTTGACATAAACATGCCATGGCTTAGTGAGGCAGGGGGTGCACAGACACGTATGTAGCTCTTGACTGAGAATTCCACTTGGCTGCTGAAACAGCTTAAGTGGGAATGTGCTTGCCTGACGTGCTCTTTGGCAGCACGATACATTAACTGACTTACTGGTGCAGACCCAATTGTCTGTCTGGGAGACTGTCCAGCAACAGACACCAAAAAGGCAGGTGGAGGGAACATAATCAGGAATAACTACGTAACCACCTTGCCTTAAGGTGAAGTTTCTTCCTGTTTCTAGATAGTGAAAAACTGTGTTCAAGCAGAAGTCTTTACAATATATTCTTTCCAACTGTAGGTATGGCTTCTGAGTTTTCATACAAATGCCTAACGCCCTCATGAAGGGCTATGCATTGATACCGGCACATTTCATTTACTCAGTCTTTTTATGCACTGCATATTGTAAGTATCATAAGGAGTAAATGTGGGCAATAACTTGTTAATCTCCCATTGCTTCTCTGCAAAAGAACATGGGTCTGTAAAAGTTTTTTGCATTGTTTCTCACTCCTCTGGTGAAGGACAGATATCGGGTGTCTAGGTGAGCCCTACTTCTTTCCTTCCCAATTCTCATCCCTACCTGTTGAGGGTGCTCATATACAGCAGGACATCCCAGATGACATCTACGGAAACAGAATGATTTCTGCTTTCAATGGTTGAGAAAAGTGAGATCAGGATATTTCTAATGCTTCTGCCATGACTGCCTTTCCTCCATGCTTGCAGACTTGAGGGCCAACATGATGGCAAGTAACACAAAATGCATTGCAACATGAAAGCCTTTGCATCCCAAACTTTGGAAGAAGTACTCTGAAAATAAGGAACACCCTGGCAATAAAGAGAATGGAGACATGTCTTAGAGAAAACAGGTATCCTTTTGCACTCCTGTCTGTGACCCCAAGCCTGTCCCTGTGTGATTCTAGCCACAGCCAGGACATCCTGACACTTGACCCCTTGGCATTATCATCGGGACATTTCAACCTTGGCTTAGAACAGGAGGAAGAAGAGATCTATGATGTCCTGTCGCTACTTGCCTGCTTTGGTATAGCAAGTAAATCCTTTGACTGTAAAAACAACTTTGCCATAGACTTCACATGCAAAAGCAAATGTCCTACTGCCTGAACTACCACCAAGCAGTCCACTTCACTGCAGCTCCCTGTAAAGAGCTATTAAACATCATGGTCATTGGTATGAGTGTCAGATAAGGCTCCTGTTTTGTCTCCCATTGCATGAAGACAGAGAATGTATTTACTGCAAGTTTCCGCTAGCCTGAAAAGAGGCTATAGGATTTGAACTAGGTAATTTCTCCACTAATTTCGACCACCCAAGGCACAGAAAACAGCCTGCTGTGTTTCCCCAAATGGCCCTGCACAACTTCTAGAATACACTCACGTACAGCTATGCATACATGCATTGCTGTCCTCTGGTGAATGCATATGGAAGGTGCTAGAGACAACAGATTCCCCTCAACATCTTATGCTCAACATGCTTTCTGAAGAGGACGCTTGTTCAGGCTCATTTGCTGTTATGTGGAGTACACATGTAACTGGATTTGTGAGTATTACAAGCTTGTAGAAACCCTTTAAAAAGCAATAGCCTCAAATTTTCTGGGGCTGGACTCACACTAGTCTGATGTGGTGTGTTTTTAATCTTCACACTCTCTTTGTACTGCTCTGAATGTTTTATTAGTGTTTCCTTGCACTGATTTTGCACTGGCCTGTTTTTTTTTTTGGTTTTTTTTTTTATATCTTGAAAAAATGCACTTTTATTCTCCTTCAACTAAAAAAATTAACAATGATGTTGCTCTAATGGTGTAACAAAGAGTCTCAACAGTGCTGGCTATTCTAGTGCAACTATTCTAGAGCACCTATCATATTATGGGACTCTTCAGTAACTGTTAAGTGTGGCTTCTCAGTCTTCAGTTGCTGGGTTGACTGGGAGGATCCTTAAATCCGTACAGGAGTAGTATCTGCAGAAGTTGTGCTATTCTAACCTTGACAGCTGGAGAAAAAAAGTAAGTTCATGGCTAGTTCACAGCGAGCCAACAGATCAGCACAGACTGGAACAGCTCAGGTTATTTCCTCTCTAGACACACCGGGTCTCTTTTCATGTAATGTCTTCATTGAGGACATGCTGAACAAGGCCATTTCCACTTCCCTTCCTACGTGTTGGTGAGGTAGACAAGTATATAGTTTATGAGCTTTCCTCTCAAGCTCAGCTTCATGTTTTCACACTTGTGCATAGGGATAGATAACAGTCCTGAAGCACTGCTCTGCCTCAGAGAGATCTTTCCCTCAGCAGGTACGAGGCTGTCTGAAGGGAGACATAAATTCTGCCATTCTGGTCATCCTCATGCACCTCTACCAGAGAATGCAGTTGATCCCATGGGCATTGTTACTCCTTTTGTAAGGGCTGAAGCAACTTCTGGGACTGGTACCCCGCCTGATCAGTCCTGACAAGAACTTGTGAAAGAGTTTCACCTCCTTTGTCAAAATTGTCTATTTGGAGGTGACTACTGCAGGTCTGCATTCTCTTCAGAAACAGTATTTGACCAGCTGTGCCCACTGATGTAGCTGGCTAGGGTGAGAAAAAGAGCAAGTATTTTTCAAAAGCAAGGGGCTTCAAATTTTTTGTCATACTCTTCAATGTCTGTAAGGGGGTCAGAAGAGAACAAAACCCAAATTCTGGGTGCTCAGGATTTCAGAATATCACAACTTATGCCTTTCCTCTCAAGAAGGGGCTTGTGAGGACCAGAACCTATTTGTTTCCCTCTCCACTTGCAGATCCAGTAGGATGGATTCTAGGAATCCTTATTGTTCCATTCTGTTGCAGTCCCATAGAGTTGCATAGCACCAAGGGCTTGCTGTTCCTTGTGTCAACAGAAAGGATTAGTAAGTTTCCCTCCTGGATCACAGAGCAGACCCAAGAATTGCACATGAAATACACAGAATTTTTGAGCCCTTTACTCACAACCTCTTCACCAGGTGGCATGTCTTCCTCCTTACCACATATTGTGCACTAACTGGAACTTGAGTTCCAGACCAAGCTGGCATACCAATTGATAGCCTGATGCTCATCTCCATCTGAGCAATAATCTTTCACACCATGATGGCATTCTTTCAGAAAAAAAAATGGTAAATTTTTGTTGCCTTTATTATGTCTTTGTAGCTTTGCTGGGCTCCCAGCCACAAATAAAGCCTGCTGACGGCTTCACGAAGTTGTTTGATGCCTTTTTTTGGCAGTGAAGCGGCATCAGGTGCTTGTGATCTGTCCAAGCTATCATTCTACCTCCTCCCATGTTATTCAAACCTTCCCTCCCACAGCCCATTCCCAACATATGACGTCAGCCACATTTAAACGCCACCAGTTATTTAGCTCTGCTTTCAAATCATGGCAAGGCTTCATGCTTGTTCATGGAACAGGAGATGTAGTGTGCACTCTCCAGGTGCATTAAGTCTTCAAGTAGCATACTGAAATCTCTTTTTCTTACAGTGAAAATCCCTCTGAATTCCCCCAGAAACTTTCCAGAGTTTGGGACTAGTGGAATAAGGATGGTGTAATCATCACACTTCAACTGGTTCAAGCTGATTCAAATGGACTCGCATGAGCTGGATGCTGTTCAGAATCTTTTTCTGGTGACCAACAAGTGTGATGCCAATACGCTGGATATCTCTGCAAAAGAACAGAGCACGTGGTAAGTGTTAAAATGGGCTGCTTTTTCTGAACAGTCCCCATCCATTTCACTGTATCCAAATCAATGTGTATGGATACATGTGTACAGCTATATGTATATGTGTATCTTTGAGAAACAGTTGATAAGGCTTCTGCTTTTGCTTGGCAAATGCGTGTGGGTGGAGGGGATGCTGGCAAAACTTTGGCAGGTTATGTAATAAAAAGAAGCAGTGGAAGGCAGGGGGGTGGGGGGTGGTTAAGCCTAAAGAAGAGAAGCCTCCAGGAAGACCTTCTTGCAGCCTTTCAATATATGAAGGGGGGTTACAAGAAAGATGGAGAGAGACTTTTTACCAGGGCCTGTAGTGACAGGACAAGGGGCAATGGTTTTAAACTGAAAGAGAATAGGTTTACACTGGATATAAGGAAGGGTGGTGAGGCACTGGCATAGGCTGTGCAGAGAAGCTGTGGATGCCCCATCCCTGGAAGCGTCCAAAGTTAGCTCAGATGGGGCTTTGAGCCACTTGGTCTACTGAAAGATGTCCCTGCTCATGGCAGAGGGTTTGGACTAGATGATCTTTAAAGGTCCCTTCTAATCCAAACAATTTTATGATCCTAAGAATGTTCCTTTTCCTATCTTCTATCTTCTACATAACACTTCAAACCAGTATATCATACAGCTGGTTCTGCACATCTCCTTACAAGTTGCTACTACCTGTGGTAGCTGTCATGAGCACTCTGATGTAACAGCCTCTCTGCAACACTGACAGTATGTGTTGTAGTGTCTGTGGGATCAGTATTAGTGCTTATAGAAACAGGTTGCAAACATACAACAGTATGGAGTGGGTCCAGAGGCCCTAATAAGATGTAAGAAACAGTAGATACTTTGCTCTGGCTTCCCTCTCATTTTCCATGTGTATGTATTCTTCTTATAGCCCTGACTAAATTCTCTGCCTCTCTACTTACTCCAGAGTCATGCGTGATATGACATCAAATGTAATCAGACCAGCCTGGTCAAAATTCTCCTTGTAACGGCCCATCTTGATAGCGTCCAACCACTCATGGGCATTGCTGAGTGAAGGGAAATCTGGAGGACAGTTGCTCAGGAGAGGCTGAGATGGTCTGCAAAAGAGGCACATTCTAAAAACCCAAGTTATCAACATCCACTGACCATACTAGTAAGGGAAGAGTTATAAGAGGGAGAAAAAGCACAGAATGGAGAATATTTGTTCTTCGTGCCCTGATTCCTAAAGTCCCACATGTTGATGCGCTGTTTCTAGATTACCTGTGTTCCCTTTTCTGTCTGAAAATAATCCATCCAATCCACAAAATTGATCCTTCCTTCCCATCTTATACTCCCTCAGGCACATTCTCTTCTTGTTGCCCCAGATCTTCCCACACTTTCTAGGTCTAGACCTATTAGCTGGGCAAAGAGTTGCAGTGAGGAGGTTTCTGAGGCAGAGATGAGACCTTACAGTTTTTAACTTTTGTGACTAGCTCTCCACCTCCTAGATACATTCCCTGGATCAGAAAGTAACCTATGAGTGTGTTGTTTCAGCTCCAACACACATCAGATAAAATCACAGCAGTAAAAGGCCAAACAAATGACCATTTATACATGGTATTTGCTCTTTTCCCCATCATCTGAATCTGTGCCAAAGCTGTAACTCTATTTATGTGCTGGTTTTGTAAAATGGGCAGCACTAGATACTTTTGCCCTCCCCCAGCTGTGGAGTACATTCCACTGAGACAATGTTTATAATGATGGGGTAAAACCCTCCAGGCCAGCAGGTTGTAATACTGTCATCAGCCCAACAACCATCTAATCTTGGTGCCATTTACTCACCCACCACCCCCCCCACCCCCCGAGAGATTTCACAATTGCTGACCTCCTGACTCTGGTTCCATCAGGCTGCAAAATGCTGTTAGGAAAATATGGGATGCAAGCTACAGTTCTAATTAGTCTTAGCTACAGATTTACTTCCCTCCATAAGCGAAGGTCTTTTCTTCCTTCATTACCTCTTGTGATCACACAGCATTGTGTAATCACAGAATATCTTGTGTAGCTGCACCCATATGCGTCCCTCCATTCCCTAAGATCCCTCACTCATTCACCCTTGGTGCACCCCATCAAGAGATTTATCTCCTCTCACATCCAGCACTTGCAATTCCTCATCACCCAATAAGTGAATCAGGATATACAGTTCTTCCAACTCTCTCCCTCATTTTTTGTTCCCTTCCTACTCGTTCCCTGTCTCAGATGAGAGGGTTGGAAAAAATACTTTATAGCCTGATTTACTGCTTTCTTTTCCTCATTGTGCCTACCAAGAGACAAGCCCTATTACTCTGCATTAAATCCTCATCTCACCTGCTGCTCCCAGTGCCGATGGCTTTAAGGGCAGATGGCTTGCGGATCATTTTATCAAGAGCACTGACTATCTGCTCAAATTTGGGTCTCTGGACCCGTTCCTTCTGCCAGCAGTCAAGCATCAGCAGGTGCAAAACAGTCGGGCAGTCTGGGGGTGGTGGCAGGCGATAGTCCTGGTCAATGGCATTAATCACCTGCAGGAAAAGAAGAACTTTATCACAGCTGGGAAAAGACAAGACGAACAAGCTTCAGTCACTTGGTGGTGCATTACTTTTTTCTACTTGAATTGTACAGGACAGAGAGCAGATGTACACTCTCACCGCTTCTACAACTTACATCCTGATTGGACATGTCCCAGTAAGGCCTCTCACCATAGGACATCACTTCCCACATGACAATGCCATAGCTCCAGACGTCACTGGAGGAGGTAAACTTGCGATACTGGACAGCTTCAGGGGCAGTCCAGCGGACAGGGATTTTGCAGCCCTAGAAAGCAGTCAGAGAGCAACCGGATCATTAGTCTCATTTGTGGCAATGGCATCGCTGAACCGATCACCATGACCCAGCTCTGAGCATGGGGTTCCTGTACAGTTGGTGCACTCTTGTAGACATTGTTGGTTTAAATTAAAACTCTGTTCAAGGTTTCCACCTTGTTCTATTGACAAATATAGATGAAAAAACAATCATGCCTCCTTGCTGCTACCAATCCTGTCATGTAGTAGATTTTAACTTTCATAGCTCTTCCTTGCAGCATTTGAGAGGTGGCAGATAGTAAAATCCTCCTGAAAGTCACAAGCATTTGGAAATCTAAAGCCATTTAAACAATCCCAACCTGCAACAGCAAGGACAGACAGGTACCCTGAGTGGCTTGCATTAACCCTGCCTCCTTCTGTCTTGACCTCTCCGACTGCAGGTATGACCCGCTGGGCAAAATATCATTCAGGTGCTGTTTCTTCAGAAGACTTACGTCTAAAACTTGTTTCACTTTTCAGTAACTGAATTCTTCTGCATCCCCTGCATACCACACGGTAGTTTCAACCTGCCCGTTATACTCCTCACCCCTTTGTAGGATGTATAACAGGTGTCAGAGCTTCACAGGTGGTATGTTCATTTGGTGGCTGGTTGTAAGCCCATAAGCCTACTTATGCCAGTTATCTTTTCTGCAGGAAAAAAAACCCAATTGTTTCCTCAAAGTGTGGTAGTACAGGACTTTAGCCTCTCCTTCAGTCCTTTGTACCTCCTGCAAGAAGCTAATCAACTGGGGAAGGTAATGCCTAAAACCAAGTTATGAGGTTTGTCCTATTCACCGTCATTCCACAAAGAACAGCACTCAGACTCCGCACAGCAGAATGGATCAGATATTCAGCTATTTTTGTTTTTTACTTCTTTAGAACAGATAGCCCACAAGATAGAAGGCTCTGCCTCTATGGTGTCTCTGATCTCAAGATGGACTAAAAAGGGTACACCAAATCAAGAAGGAGCACAGGAAGAAAACCATGGCTGGCAGCAGTGCAGCAACTAGCTCCATAGAGGTAACTCACCAGAGCTCCAGTGTAGGTGGGATTTGAAGCATCATCCTCCAAAAAGCGGGACAAACCAAAGTCTGACACCTTGCATACAAGGTTACTGTTGACTAGGATGTTACGTGCTGCCAGGTCACGATGCACATAGTTCATGTCTGAAAGGTAGCGCATGCCAGCTGCAATCCCCCGTAGCATTCCCACCAGCTGTAACACACTGAACTGTCCCTCCTTCTGCTGCGAGGAGGCAAGCACAGGCTTTTATGACCACAGAACATGAAGCCAACAGGGAAGACAAACAAAGAGCAAGGTAACAAAGTGGATTATATGAAGGTAGAGAACATACATCTTAACTTCAGCCAAAATCTGAAGGTTCATGGAGAGCAAGTAAGAAAGGAGGGTGGGCTTAAAGCAATGAATCTCAAATGAAGTCAGACACTGGTGACCTTTTTCTGAACAGAGATCTCTTCTTGTGGCCAAGTCCTCCTTTTGCATCCTACGTCTAGTCTCTTGAACTACTAATATGGCTAAATGGATGGAAGCAGACAAATCCGCTCTTACTGTTTCAAGATCTTTACAATGGGTTCTATCCCGCTCTACACAATGGGCTCACATGCTCATCACAGTGTACTTGCCACAGCATTTGTGGCTGAATTAGTATATGAGTCAGTGAAAAAAAGAAGTGAATCATCTATACTATAAAAATGTCTGTATTTATGTTTCATTACTAAAAAAAAAATAAAATACCAGAAAGTCTGAGTCCAAAAATAAGTATACAAGTTTCATTACTTCATTACAATGTTGAAACTTGAAAACGTTCAGTGGCAGTGGAATACAGTCTGAAAAACATTATAAGAAAGGCAATCTTTGGTGCATGCACATAAGGAGCTGGAAGGCTGTGTACAAAGATAAACAATTTAGTACTTTTTACAATTAATTATTTGAGCTGGAGAAGCCTCAAATAATGAGGAAATTTTATATGACGGGTGAGATTTTGGAGTATTTTCGCCACATTGGCCCAAATCCACTTACTCTGGTAACTTGCCATTATTTCTATTGCACCTGAAGAGGGCGACTGAGGACTAAGA
The DNA here is from genome assembly GCA_035590215.1 of Microhierax caerulescens. Classification (NCBI taxonomy): domain Eukaryota; kingdom Metazoa; phylum Chordata; class Aves; order Falconiformes; family Falconidae; genus Microhierax; species Microhierax caerulescens. Next base: position 133,392 of record JAVJGJ010000057.1, on the reverse strand, counting down.
GAGACAGGAGTGAAGAGGAAGGGAGGCAAAATTATCAGAGCTGATAAAGGCACACAGCAAGATGAAGAGGTAACGGTTGTGGGAGACTCTGGTTGTGGTACCCTGAGGAAGGAATCCAGTGATCCATTCTCCATGAACTCTGTGACAATCATGACTGGCCGGCTCTTGGTGACCACACCCTCCAGATGGATGACATTGGGATGCTCAAATTGCCCCATGATGCTGGCCTCGCTCAGGAACTCCCGCCGCTGTTCATCTGTGTAACCTGACTTCAGGGTCTTAATAGCTACTGTGTATTCTCGCTTCCCTGGGTGTTTTAGGTGCCCAAAGCACACCTCTCCAAACTCTCCTGTCAGGGAGGGAAGAAACACACCTCAAGTAAGGAAACACAGTAAAGAATTTTAGTCAGGTGCACTAAAGCATTCTACTGTGGAAGACCCCAGGCACTGCTTGGAAATAGGGTTACTAGGACTGTTTGGATTAAGGTAAAGTTCTTGATGAAGGCTCAGGTTGGAGACTACATCTTCATGGTTCAAGTGAGGAGCTCTGAGTCTTCAAAGGGTGTTTTAAACTTGGTTTGGAGCCAGCATCTAAGGGTAAGTAGGTTAAGATGAATTTTGGTAAAAATGAAGATTAGCTATCCTGAGACACTTGATGTACCATGGATGCATGGGTCCATTTCAGGCCAGTAGTGTGCCAGGCCTCAAGGTGAACAAGAAGGCATTTGAAAACCTGCAGGTTCTCACACTACCTGATCCAATGACCTCCTCAATCTTGATGAAGGACACATCAATTTCCTTGGCAAATTCTCTAACAGCTTCATTGGGATCTTCATAGGTTGAAGGATCAATGTAATACTTCACTCCAAGTCCTGCAGTGGAGGAGACAGCCCAAAACATAACCATAATCAAACCCTGAGAGACAATGAGTCCTGAGAAGAGACAGCCCCTCACCATCAGTTGCTCAAGAAGGCTTACCTCGTGCACCAATATACTGCTGCAGGCGGTCTGTGTATGGAGTCTCTCGCCTTTTACTGCAGGACATAAAGGAAAGGAAAGTCAACACACGCACAAGAATCTCTCACAGGTTGATGGGGTAGGCTTCTCAATGCAGGACTCGAAGAGTCCTTGAATTTAGGGATAGAAGATGGGTGTTAAGATCATGCCCATCTCTTGGTAAGCAGTGCATGCTTGGCTTTTTGTGTGGTAGCTTTTACACCACTGTTTGTTTGCATCCCCGCTTTAGATACGACAAATGATAGGGCCACTAGCAATAACCTGAAAAAAAATATTACAGTTTAACATTACTGTCTTGGACATCTTCTTGCTATTCTGGTTAAATTTGCATTTTAATTTCATTTAATGATGACAAATTATTCTTTTTAATATTAATCTAAGCCATCTCCTGTGATGCTTTTTAAGTTCGTAAAAAAACATTCTAGAAGCCATTTACGCTAAAGCTGAATTTGTGTAAATTTCCCCCAAAGATTAGTTTTCTATTCTTCCTGGTTTTTTAACAGCATTTACTTTGACTATTCTTTTCATAAGTACGGTACGCAAAACCAACCACACAGAGCCAGACGGACAAAAATCTGTTCCATGATGTGATTTTTGCATGTGCAGATCAAAACAGGTATGGTCTTTATTATTGTAATATGTACTGCATATATGTATCTAATTTCCAGTAAGCATAGGTCCTTCTCAGCATAGGCATTTCTCATATTTCATTCTCCTCTTAAATGTGTGTGATTCAAGCACTTTTTTCCCCACATGATCTAGATATTCTGTTTCATCCTATTCTTGGTTTGCTCTAAACACATTTTCAAGTTGCTTCCTTTGTTCCCAACAGTGCTTATATTTTTTTCCAAAAATGTACAATTCATGCTAGCTTATGATCTTTTCTAAATTATATTAATTAGACTAGATTGTAAATCAAACCTGTGGTACCCTGTAGTATGCCTGCTCTGTGCATGGATTTGTGCCAACTCGTATGCTTTGCTGTCTCGGCACAAGACCTTCTAGCCGATAACTCAATTAGCATCTGAAAAAGAGAGTAGCAGGAGACATTGCTGCTTTTCTTTATCTACATAATTAATTCTGTCATTCTGATAGGTAACTGTATTATTCAGTTTTGTCAGGCTTATCTCTTTAAATTCTGCTAAGATTGCAAAAATTCAGGCAGTTCTACATTCAAAATCTGTTCTGTGTGGAAAGAGATTAGCTTTGCTGGGGGCCTATACCTAAGAACTCTAACTCTGCTATTGCATCTGAAAGTCAGATCTGCATGCATGGGGGTTTTCTTACAGGTTATCTGACAGATTAACGATTTCCCATCACAAAAAAAAAAAAATATCCAACCATCAGCTAAAATAGGTGTTTCACACTATATTGCCTGGAAAATGTGTACAAAGAATGTGCAGAAACAAGTTAAAATTATAGCATTTGACTCTACATATATTCAACCTTTTAAAAACCTAGTCATTCATGTGGTATTCCTCATATCCTACATCTTCAAACTTACTTTTCTTAAAAAGGACAAATTTAAACTAGAAATTTGGTATCTCCACTTCTTCTGAATAATTGTCTATTAATTGCACATGATCCTTCAAGTATAAATGAATCTATTTTTTACGATATTTTCTTTTATGCAGATACATTTACAGAAACCCATTAATGTCTTTCCCCAACATAGTTTTGATATGAATTTATTCTGGGTTTTATTTTTTTTTAGAAAAATATATGCTTTATTGAGTTTTGCATATACTATCACATTTCCAGATGTAACAAGAAATTAATTTTGAACAGTTCACAGCTACAAAAGGAGGCAACAATGCAAATATAACAGTATTTGATAATTCTTTTCTTTCCAGAGGAAAAATATGAGAGAACATACACAGAAGGAGAAAACTAATGTAGAAAAGGGAAGACAACAAAAAAGAAAAAAACTAGAACTAGATGTCACTTTCTAAAGTTAAGTAGTTCGTACATTTTTTTAGGTCAGTAGAAAAAGCTAAAAAGTCCCTCTTGTGCAGAGGCAGAGTAGAGCAAGGATACAGAAATCCATTACTGATAATCTAGGGCAGGGGTCCTCAAACTACAGCCTGCGCGTCAGATACGCCCCCCCAGGGTCCTCAATCCGGCCCCCCGGTATTTACAGAACCTCCCCACCCTACCAGGGGTTGGGGGGGGGAACCAAGCAGCCGCAGATGTGACTGCCTGACACTTAATCCGCATGCCGGCCCCCTGTTTGAAAAGTTTGAGGACCCCCGATCTAGGGGATTAAGTTCAAACCTCAATAAATTCAAAGGGTGGGCAATGACTGTTTCTTTTCATCAGATAACAAAACCCCCATTGTTTATTTTTGTGCTTCTACAAAAAGTGACCCTTACTTTTCTCTCTTTCTCTTTAAAACTTCTGTCCTCCTTTTTTTTTGGCATAACAGATTATCTCTGCATTGTCTTATCAGCCTTTTTTTTCTTTCCAAAATGGGAAATGGTAATTGCTTTTTTTAACCTGTATTTTACAAGTCAGTGTTCCACGGAACCATTGGGGTCGTACAGATACTATTCTTCAGCTTGGTCTTTGGTTAAAGGGTGTTTAGGTTCTTTCTAAGAAGGTACCTACCTTCTAAGTCAGTGGATCTAAATACTTACTCCACCAGTCCTCCTTCACTGCATTGCTTCATTCTCCGTTTGCTTGCCTAAAATGTGATTTACAGTCCCTTCTTTATTGTGATGCATTTAAATACCTTTCGAGCACCAGCTTTAAAACGTTTCCCTTGTGTTCATTCTGCTAACTAGCCAAGTATCGGCTAAGTACATGAGCTGTTTACCAAAGGAAAGGCTTCTCAGATAGGAGTAATGGGGGCAGGATCTTTCCTTAATTAGAAAGTGGCATCTCAAGGACATCTGGATAAATGTAGATCAAGCTGTTTCCCTTGGGATGGGGTTATGTAGCAGGGGCAAGAAAGTTCCACTGTCTGCAGTGCACATGAGCAGGTCAAGGAATTCACCTCTTGAAGATGATGGCAAGGATGGCAATGGCAGCAATTACCAAGAAGGCTAGACCACCAAGCGCTGAGCCCACGATAAGTGGCAGTCGGTCTTGCACCATCTCCGAGCGCTCCCCTAGCGAGGAAGACACATGCATACACACACACAAATGCAGAGGACAGGAACTGTTAGTTTCCCTTCTACTCAACTGTATTATGGAACTATAATTCCACCCCTGCCAGCCATTTGCTTCCCAGGCTAGTCCTGGCAGACCCAAATGTCCAGCTTGGTTATTCATTTACCCTTTCAGTCACTGTGATACTCCAGTGCCTGCCTTCCTACTTCTGAGAAGGCAGTGCACCCCCCTCGAATAGACAATTCCTTCCTTTGGTCCACTGCCACCCGCCTAGCCACGTAAGTATAGGCTAGCCCTGCACCTGGGCTTTGATCCCACTGTCCCCTATTAACTTAGCTCGTAGGTGACCTACGGGAGTTCCTCTGGTCCAGATCAAAGAATATCACGGCATTTTGCCCCTGCACAAATGGACGGTGGTGCTACTGGAAGGCAACCTCCTGGGTATATGTCCTGTGTCCCACTTGTCTTTAAGGCTTTCACAGAGCATTCAGCTCTAAGATTTCCTGGGGCAGGCGGATTCCAAACTACATCGGGGTGTAGTACTATGTACTGTGAACACCCTCTTAAAGAGAGTTCTGCCTGCACACTCTGCTCCTGCTGGTCGGGGGATGCAGAGCCCGTAAGGACTGGGCTGGGAATACGGTGGCAGTGTAATCAATCTACTCTGACAGCATGGAGTTTCTCTGAATGACCAAATCTGCGTACACAAATTACGATATACAGAAATACAAGTTGGGTAGGAGTGTCTGGTAGCAGTCCTCCAGAGGATAATCTAACACACTCAGGAACACATGCAAGTGAAAGATGGTCACATGTAGATCTGAGTACAAAATAGTAGCACTTACCTCCCATTAAGGTCTGGAAATACATCTTCCCACTGTACGGGCCATAGCCAACTGCTGTTCTAGCTCGCACTTGGAAGGCATAGATCTTGCCTGGGCTCAGATTTGATATGGTGGCCATGTTGGTTTCGCTAGTCAAGGTGAATGAATTATCCTCATCTTCTGCCTGTGAATGTCAGTGGCCAAAAAGGAATGTGAGACTTCTGCCCATAAGGCTCGCTCTCCTCAATGAGGAATGCTAGTTTCCACGCCAGCCCAGTATTCTCTGAACCTGTTACAGAGCCTCCCAACCACAACCGCTATCCCAGACCTGACTTCCTCACACATTATTTGTTCCTTGCTGCTGCTTTTTGTTCCCTTGGGCCTGGGCTTCCCACAGAGCTCTGCCAAAGACCCTCAATTCTGACCTAAACAAGAGTGAGAGACGAAACTACCTTGTTCCATGGTTTGTTGCTAAGCATATCCATTTAAAAAGTCCTAGCCTGTCCTGCAAATGTGTTTTCTACCAGCTCCAAACTCATATATTCTAGGAGAATCCAGAGCAAGAACATATGTAATGCTGTATACAGGCAGCTGTTAGACATATTATTACAAATAGCAGGCCCTTCTACTGCTACAGAAACAGTAGCCCCACACGATCCTGCAAAAATATTTATGTGAAAGATCAAGAATACAGAATGGGAGCTTGTCTGAACAGCCCTACGTAGCCCTTCTCCTCAAACCACTTGGATTAGGAGTCATGGAAGTTGTGAACGGAAAGCAACTTTGTATGTGCCATCCTGTAATTCCAGGACAGAAACACGTAACGGACATCTGCCACAGTGCACGGAATAGTGCATTAATCCACCCAAAATGTCTTAGAGATGACTGTCCAGGCATAAATGGGGACACAGGACTCCCCTCCACAAATACATAACAGAATGTTGCAGTGAGCCCAATTCTAGTAGACAGATTTGGGAACTTCAGTTCCTTGCACTGTTACTTGTGTCAGCTGGTGCTAAACTCATTAGGTTGTTAGCCACAGTTGTCCCTAGGTGGTTCCAAGTCGGGAAATGCAGATGGACTGATGTTAGACAAAGTGTGTATTATGAACATCTGGTTTTGCTACAGCTTGCTCTTTGTTCATCATTGAAGCATTTTTCTCCATCTTATTCATCCAGATCCGGGGTGCATCTCCTAGACAGAAGGCTACCCTGTCCTCTTGTGCATAACAGCTATGTGCCAATCAGCACTGCCTCCCTTTCTGCTCACCTTGTCAAAGTAGCGCAGCTGGTAATCTAGGATGATTCCATTGGGTTGGTCTGGCTGAGGCCACGACAGCGTGATACTGTTGGTAGTGCGACTCACCTGATGCATCATGGGGACAGCAGAGGGGACTGGAATAGAGAGGAAGGAGAGATTGCAAAGCGATAAGCTTAACAATGAACTATAATTGATTAATATTATGACGAGTTAATAACATAGATGAGCGCCTCCTTTAATTTCCCTTAATTTGAATTACGAAGCACTTCATAAAATAACCAGAAGAAATCCAGGCACAATTCTAATCTGCTGGGAGATACAGTCACTGACAACTTGGACAGAAAGAAAATTAAGAAATCTGCACCCAACTGATCATGCACAGGAAATATGGAATTATCTTCACTGTAGCTGGAACATTATTCTGATCATCAGATTTGCAATTTTAACATGCAAGATGACAAGGTGTTCAGTGCCACTGCCTCGTTCCAGGATCACACTTGGACAAACAATGAGATAGTGGTCAGAGCAAAAGCAGAGCACACTACCTCTGTTCTGCTTCTCGCCCAGATTATCATTGTTTGCCTGGGAAAAAATATCAGGTAAGGCTATCAGAGTAATGGAGGTTGTTCACTACCAGGTCACAGTTGCAAACCAGAAGATGGAGACAGACAACTGATGCATTAAGGAAAAGATTTTGATACATTCCTCAGTTCAGTGGTGCCAGCTCAGCTGCAGATCATAGCAAACGAAAGCATTTCATTTTCACAGCCTAATATGCAGCCTTTTCTTTAGACTAGGTCTAGGATCTCAAGCCGATCCCAGTCAAGGCTATTGCCCAAGTGTCCAAACTATCACTGCATTAGAGGCTCTCAGTCCTTCTGCGGGCCGCAGAACCACAGCAGTCCCGTCTGCATGGGCTTCTAACAAGCACTGCTACCTGAAACCAGCACCTAAAGGTCACGGTTAAGTGTGCACGTGTGGAAGCTTCACATACAGTTTTTCTGTCTGCTCTTAATTAGCTTGCTAAGTTTCTGTCTTTTGGTAAACAGGCGGCCAGCCTGGTACACTACCCAGATGGAGATGTTAACTCTCTTGATTCCATTATGATATTAAGTGTTTATAGTCTGTGTCAGATATTAATTTCTGTGGGAAAATGTCAACTTCCCCTACGTAGAAAGCAAGGATCTGGACATCAAACATAAAAGATGGCTTTGGAAGCACGAACATAAACCAGAAAGCAAGCAAGAACTTGTGTCTACCAATTTTAGAAATCTTTTGATTGGCTATTCTAAAAGTTTGAAGTTCAGTTCCAGGCTTTGAGAGTTGTGTAACTTCCCTTACTTCTCACTACCTGAAACTCATTAAACCAGTAGGAAGGAAACAAAATATTAGCCTGAAGATAATACAATGAATCATTTCAAACACTGTTCCATGGAACTAAAATTAGATTACAAGGAGAAACAATCCAAGCTACTATTTGGGGTAGTTTTGCTTTTCATTTTTTTGTCCTCCTTGAGGCATCATTCACATATTCTGAAGACAGCAGAAGTAGAAAACACCTACTTAATAGCAGGCCCTTTTCTGAAGTAGTTAGTTCAAAAACCATCCTCAGAACAAGAACAAAGATGTATGGTTGTTAAAGCCACTTGCATGTGAAGCTTTCTGGAGAACGAAAACTTCTACAAAAAATGTCCACGAATTTGTAAGTACACATACGCATACACATGCACGCTCTCCAGGTTCGTGCAAAAGCCAAAAGAATATGAGTTTCTTTCTAGGAAGAGATTTTCAAGCAGAAGTTTCAGTATAATTGGAAGAGGCTCTTTCAGCCTGCCAGCTGTCTGTCCACAAAAGTCTTCTCAAGTTTTGCTTCCTCTTTGCAAGCAAAATGTCATGTTGCCAAGAAACCTTCAGGTACGCAGCAAGGGAACCCTCATTTTCCTAATGAAAGTGATGTTTTCAGCAACATTTAAATTTTCCAGAAAAAGCATGGCAATGACAAGCTGCCACCTAACTCCACCGGTTTTATACAACAAACTTCCTTGATGAGAGGAATGAGGTAGAGACATTTGGCAAATGATCACAAATTGCAGAATAGTATTTTCTTCCCTCATTAATTGCTAAAAGGGTAAAAGTATTATTTTTAGTAGCAAGATAAAATTATTCTGAAAGAATACAAATGGGCTCCAAACAGCTCAAGCAATTGAGAACCACCTACAAGTGTAAATGAAACAAAAATGTAAGAGTATAAACAACAAAATGCTTTCTCTCATCCTTACTCCTTGTATTGCTGGTCTTTCAAACAGGATTGCACAATCACTTCACCTGCTAATGACGAAGTTGCCACAAGGATGGAAGACAGCAGCAAATAACCAATACCCTAGGTAGCGTTTAAGAGTTACAAATGAGTAACACTGTATTCAAATGATAATGGGAGGAGAATAGGGTAACTGGTCAGTTAACCTTCCATCAAGACAGATTCCACTACATTTTAACATTGCAGTAAGTTCAAATTCCTTCTGCTAGGACATAAAACATACACAGCAAGAGGTGCAAACCTAAATACAGAGCTATCCTGCTAGGGAAGAGCTGCTTCCTTCCCGTTTTGAATGAAGATTTTGCAGAATGACTGGAGTTAGATTTCCCTTCCATTCCTGCCCTCCCACCTCTTTGCATTCCTCTCCTTCCCACCACCATCAGTCATTCTTCCCACTTTTCTCATTTCTTTCCAATCCACAATTTTCCCACCACCAGGGAAGAATACTCAAATAGCCACATTTGACCTGTATCTTGGTCAAAACGTACCCATTGCGATGGTAATAATGTGCTATCCATTTTCAGCTACCCATCAACAGGTTATCTTTTGCCTCTGGTGCAAAGACCTGAGCTGGCACTGTGCACAGTACGTGTAGGCACAGCAAAATCTGCACCAGAGCAATGATGATAAAATGTACTCTTACTCAGACAGGCAGACATGCAGAAGCAGGTCACAACTAGTGGAATTACAAGTACTGGGAAACATAAGAAGAAAAAAAAAATATCACTGGAGCAGCTTTACCCAGAGTTACAGTGTGTGTATCTCTTGACCATGCACCACAGTAGTCTAGAATGTCCCTATTGCCCAGGTACATCCATCACTCAGGATAAGGCAGGGGGGATGTCCACAATAATGCAGTCCGCTCATTAAAAATAGCTATTTCAGTGATACATACCTAATAAGCAGATACTACTTAAGGCAAAAGCCTAAACCAGTACAAATGTTCAGTAATAAAAGTAGCTACAAATAAACGCAAGACAGGTTGTCTTTAACCTACCTCTCTGTGACAGAGTTCAGATTTTGATAAATGTATTTGCCCCTCTTTTAAGGACAAAACATATGAAATACTGGCCACGGAGCTGTCCCACCACTTCAAGTAAAGAGAGATATATAGATTTCACCTTTGAAAAATTTCCAACTAACTTGATGTGAAATGTGAATGTATTTGTGGGTGGAGTAAGTATGTATTTCCTGTCAGAAACGTGAGACAAAGTTACTCTCCCAGGGTTAATATATTAGGAAATACAAAGTTCAAGGTTGTATGTCTTAAGACAACACTCAAACTACCATACCTCTGCAGCCACAGAAGAGCTAGATGAGTATTTTAGTTTGTATGCATCATGACTATTAAAAATGTTTATAAAAGAACACTGCTTTCAAAGCTCGTTTCATTTATACAAGTGTCCAGTTCTATATTGACTTGCCACTTTTATTAGTTTTGCTCTTTTCACATGGAGTTTATAAATGGACACATGCTAGGCCTGTGTCTAAAGACAGCTGAAAGAACAGGGGGTGCTTCAATCTAATCTGTGCAGTTGGACTAGAGAATCATTGCAGGACCCTTCCAACTGAATTGTTCTACCCTATTCTACTCCATTCCATTCCGTTCCATCCCTTCCCATTTCAAATGCACCGAGAGCAAACAACATGTTGTGAGATCAGACCCCTAAGGAAAACTGAAAAAAGACTGCTTTTTGTATACTATTTATAAAATAGCAGAAGTATGGAAAATTCTAGCACATATAAAACCTAACTAAAGCTGTAAAGCAGTCCAAACATCAGTTAAATACGGCTCCCAGATCCTATTTTTGTGGGCTGTCAGTTGCAACTCTTCTACGTGGCAGGACAAACATACCCGGTACGCAGGCTGAGGTGGATTTAAAGATACTTTGAGTACCTCAACAATGATACATTGTCTCAGTTGCTAATGTTTGAAAAGTTTCTGCTGTTTTCTAGTAAAGCTGATGTCCTTGTGGGTATTACCAGCCCAGACAAGCAACATAGGCCTGCAAGCCCAACAATCCCAAACCAAAAGACTAGGTAAGAAAGGAATGTGAAGGAGGTGCAGACTAGTGTGTGGCAATCCACACATGCAGCGCACAGCTAAGTGACATTCTCAGAAGACCATGAACATCCCTGGTATGTGACATTCAGTCCCGATCCCATGCAGATACTCAGGACAGGCAGCTGAATCCCATCCCCAGTCAAGACAACCTGTGGAACCAACTCAGCCCGCTCTACAGCAAAGACCCAAGGAGCCATTCAGTTGTCCATACATTTGAGAGGCCCCTGGTATCCATTCTCTCTGTCATCCAGATGGCATTTCAGTAGCTGCTGAGTCTTCTACTGTTCCTATGTCATATCTGCTAGCCCTGAGTAGGCAGATGTCTTGGCCACACCAGGGTGTCTCCAATGGCCTTAGATGCTTACAAGTGAAAAACTGAATGGATCCAAGAGCTGACGGCTGGAAGTAGCCTCATGTTTGGAGGCACTGATCCTCAAGGGAGACTTAAGCCACCCTAGTATCTACTGGAAGAGCAACGCAGCAGGACATAAGCAAGTCCTGGAAAGCATCAGTGACTTCCTGACCCAAGCAATAAAGGAGGCAATGAAGGGAGCTGCCCTGCTGGACCTCATGCTCACAACCAAGGAAGAGCTCATTGGTGACATGAAGGTTGAAGGCAGCCTTGGCTGCCAGGACCATGAGATGGTGAAGTTTAAGATCCTGAGAGGAGCGCGCAGAGCAAAAAGCAAGCTCACAACACTGGACTTCAGAGAGAGGATGTGACCCTTTTAGGAATCTGCTTGGAGGAATCCCATGGGATAAGGCTCTATATGGAAAAGTGGCTCCAAAAGAGCTAGCTTGTGCAAGGACTACCTCCTTCAGGTGCAAAAGCGGTCCATACCAACAATCAGTGATTCAGGAAAAAAATGCCAAGAGGCCTGCGTGTTTGAACAAGGGGCTTCCAGCTAAACTCACATATAAAAAGGAAGTATACAGAAGGTGGAAGCAGGATCAGATCACCTGGGAGGAACACAGAGATGCTGTCCAAGCATGCAGGGACATGGTTAGGAAAGTCAACGCCTACCTGGAATCACACCTGGCAAGGGATGTCAAAAGCAAGAAGAGCTTCTCTAAGTACCTAAGTGGCTACAGGAAAACTACAGAAAATGTGGGCCCGCTGCTGGGTGGCACGGGGGCCTGGTGACACAGGACATGGAAAAGGCTGAGGTACTGAATTTTGTCTTCACAACACAGCCAGCAACACCAACCTTTAGGAACTCCAGGTCCCAGAGACGGACAGCAAGCCTGGAGCAAGGAAGATCTTTCTGGTAGAAGATCAGGTGAGAGAATGTTTGGGCAAACCAGACCTAGATAATTCCATGGGCCCTGATGGGATACATGCATCACGGAGCTGGCTGATGTCATTTTGAGGCCATTCTTGATAATCTCTGAACGATCATGGTGACCATGAGAGGTGCCTGAGGACTAGAGGAAAGCAAATGTCACTTCTATCTTCAGGAAGGGCAAGAAGGAGGACCCAGGGAATTCTTCCTTCAATTTTTCCCTCAGCGACAACAGATATCACTGAGGGAAAAATTAAACCTTAAGAGTGTTTTCATTTTTCCCATGTAAGAAAAAATAAACACAGCTAAATTCTTAAGGACCTTTGACAAGTGCTCAGGGTTAGCAATTAGATCGTAAATAAGCAAACAGCTTGTTATTTTGAAAACTGATGTAGTTCGCTCAGAGGACAACAAACACAGAGCTCACACTCCACTTGCTTTACCTGCTGGTTTTAGCCTGGCAAAACACGGTCCTAAGTAGTTTTTGACAGCTCTCTTTTTATTCCTTTCCTGTTTTGATCAAGAAAATGCCTTGCCTGTGTCCCTGCTCTTGCCAACTAAGCCTACTGGACTCCTTCATCTCTCTTTGGAAAAACAAACATCTTCAAGCAACTCATCCACTTTCCTTCATAATCCCGTAATCATATTTGGCATTTGGTTCCTTTTCTCTTCTCATACCATTTCACCTGAAAATCTTCTGTTAGGTCCTCCTAAATTTCCTGGCACTACCCATAACTGTCCTTGTCCCCATTCAGCCTCTTACACAAGCCTTCAGATTTCATTTCTGCAGTTTTACAGATTTCTGGTATTGCCAGGTCTCACAGCTCTGAATCCAACTGATGCAGAAAGTTGCTACATATCTTTTCACAGGTACAAGGCAACTTGGTCACATAACCTTTATCCTCACATACCTCCATTAGCTCTCATTATGTATAGATTCACTCAAAACCAAATCTACTTGCTTTTAACAGTCTACGTGGATTTCCTCCAACATCTGAGTCTCTGCTGTCTTTATTTCTTCTAGGTATGTAACAACTGCCTGAATGAATAAGTTCAGTAGCATGTCTCTGGCAACAGACATTACTACATGCTTCAGTGGAAGGTGTAGGAAAAAAGGATGGACAGGTAGTTACAGCTGTGCACAGAGAAAGTCTTTTCAGAATCCTTTAAATGAAAACCTGACTTCAGTCCTGAGACATGAAAATCGTATTTGTTTACCCTGATAAGTACACTTGAAGATGTTGAAATAGCGATTAAAATTTTAGTCAGTTAAATTATATATATATTTTTTTAATAATACGGTTGGATTTTAAGTTCTTTGCTTTCTTTGGTCAGGTTCCCTTCTGTGAAGTGTAACTCCACTACAATGGCATAATAGCCCTTCCTCATGCAGCTGATTCTATCTGAAACTGCCTCCTGACATCTTTCTGTGTATCCTGTCACTTCTTTAGGTAATCACCCTCAGCACTTCAAACCTGATCTGGAAGTAATTCCCTGCTCTCTTGCCTCATCTCTGGACAGATTTTCCTTCTGGCAACTTGCATATTGTATTTGCATGTCATACTATTACTATCCAGACAGGTTTTATTATTACTGTCCGAACAGGTTTCAGATGCTTTTTGCTATAGAAGGTTAATAACTCTTACTACATCAAAAGATTTTTTTCAGTGCCAGCCCTTCTTATTCTGTCTTCAGACACAAAGTCAGCGAAGAGTAGCAACATCATCATCAGGCTACCACAGGGAAACCCGGCTGTGTGACCAAAGGATCGTATCGTACTTTGAAGCCAGGGCTAGCAGACTGTTAGGAGTAAGCAAACTCAGATGAACAGTGGAAGAGTGAATAGGAGCACAGGAAAAAGAAACAGAAAACAGTAGAAATGTTCCAGCACAGAATACTGCCTAGGGTACCTCTAACAAAGGGGCAGACAGTGGGGAGAAGGATTATTTGGATCAGCAACTGGAAGAAGTGAGAAAACTCTGACTGATGTATGAGTAAGCTGAATATTCAGAAACTGCCACAGCTGGAACATCTTTCTTTGGTCACCTTTAATTCAATGGAGAGAATTTTTTTTTTTTTTTTGGCTACAGCCGTTTATTCTGAAAGCTTGTCTTGCTCCAGTTTGCTTTTTTTTTATACCCTTCATGCCTTCCTGTCCCTTCTTTGTCTCTTTCAGAACATAAGCTCCTGAAATGTCCATCTCTGCTTGTATAATAATCATAATAATAATTGGTTTAACAGCAACAACAACAACAACAATAAGCCATGCTAAAGCGACAGGCTGCTGAAGGGATTGAAGGGAGGGGGTATGTATAAGACAGGCCATGTGACAGGGGAAGCAGGGCCTCGTTAGTATGAGCTGTCACTACAAATCGAGGGCAGCTCATCTCAAGCTCACTTCTAACGATCTCGAGGAAAAGGAAGGGAAAAAACCTGAAACCGAACACAAAAAGAAGCCACTCACTCAGCACACATTGCTGTTTAAGAAAGCTGGCCTCCCTGAAACCGCTTTAGTGCAGAGGAGAGACAGACATCCAACACACCCAACGCACCCAACAGAGATGCCGAGACATCTGGAGGAACAGGAGCGGGCAGAACAATCAAACTGAAGCAAAAGAAGAGGGTAGATTTGGTGATTCCAGGCAGGCAAAGGAAGTAGCTACTCAACTAAATAACCTCAGATATAGATGAAGGCTGAGATGAGAAGCAGGAAGGAGATTTCTTTGGGATGTTAATAGAACACCCACCTGTCTCCAGCAGAAGCCAAAGGAACTGCCTGGAACTGCTACACAAATTACCCATCTATATGTTTGACTGTAAACAAAAACTGATCACCCATTTGCAGCCAGTCACTTACAGGGAATGGTTACCCTGCATGGGCTCTGCTACTTGGTGCCTGTCAGGTAACATTTCAAAGGGAAGGAACAGATGTCAAACCCCTGGCATCTGCTAACAGTAGGAAATTACTTGGGGTGTTCATACCATGGGTGTTCTCAAATTTCCCTCCACATAGATATATATATAAATATATAAGTTTTCTGTATGCTATCCCCCAGTCTGACCTACTCTTCAACACTTTAATGTCTCCCACTCCTTTGACAGCCCACACAAGCCATTAGTATTTTAGTTTAGTCATCCCTGCAGTTTCGATTCTAGTTACAAGGATCACGACACCTTTGATATAACGGCACAACACATTTTAGTATTTCTACCATTTAAAAGGCAAAAAAAAAAAAATAATTAAAATCTTTTGTTTCCTATTGACAGGAGAATGATATTTCAAAAGCATTTATCAGAACAGCAAGACTGAAAAGACAAGAACAAGGTAGAAGAAAATATATGGCATGCAGAAGAACCAAGAGCAATTTCAGTAAAATAGGAATAGTGATCCCCTTCTGGATTCTTTTTCAGAATTCCATTTAACTTCTCTCCAGGAATCATATAAACTGTAGTTTTCATATCCTTTTATGACCCACAGGACTGCACAGCACTAACACGTGCCATCCCAGGGTCACGAATAATTAGGTGATGAGTAAATATTGTTTTGTACATTCCCTCTTGTCATACAGCACCTATCTGTATCTTTAACCACATCTTCATCTTTAGACAGTGCCTATTTGTCTCTGTTTTGCACTTCCTTACTTTGATATGCAGCAGGGCAAAGGTGGATAGATTTGATGCAATACTCAATACCACTCGCTGCAGTGCACTAGAGTATGAACTGAAATGAGAAGAATGAAAGGTGGTGTGTGAGAACAAGAAAGGATGGAAAAACAGTGTATCTCAAAACACAGACAAAAAAGAAAGGTGAAGGGGTGACAAATGCTAGAAGGGCTGGCTGAAGTATAAGAAGATGAAATGGAGTAGGAGGTAGAGAAGGTGAGGAGGAATTGAAGAAATGCTCTCTAAAAGCTGCTGTGGCAAGCTGATGCTCACAAAATCCCCATCAAGCTCCAAGTGTCCCCTGCCTCACACAATGAAGCAATGTGCTTTGACCCACAAAACTGCATCCCCCACTGCTGTCTTTTCCAGGGCAGCTTCTGTCCCAACAACTCTTCTCCACATGCAACCATACCAGCTGCTAACTCAGTTTTTCTGCCAAGAGGGAAGAAAGGAAAGCCCATTCAGAGAAAGCAGGAACGAGGAGGGCAGAAGCGAAATCATGGAACTAGCAGGGCAGAATAAAAAAGGGCACAACGCACAAGTAAGAAGACAAAGCTCCAGGACTAAAAAGACAAAAGCAAATCAGATCAGAGACCGAAGTGGAAATTTTGGGGGTCACATGGTGGTGTCTTCTCACCTGACTGGCTGGTGCTAACGTTGATGGTGGCATAGTGGGGTGCTTCTGAACTCAACTCAGTCACCAAGTTGACAGCTTGGATCTCAAAGGTGTACTGCACACGGGCCAGGAGGTTGGAGACTTGCACGCGACTCTCTGTCAGGCCCACCTGGCGTGGCTCGAACTGCACACTGTCCCCACAGCGCACGCAGGGCCCTGAGGACCCGGCCGGGCACACCTTGCAGATGACGTTGAAGAAAACATCCTTGCGGCCACCCAGGTCCCTGGGGAGGCGCCAGGTCAGGAGCACTGTGGAGCCCACGATTTCATAGCTAAGGTCACGAGGAGCAGAGGGGATGCCTAGGGGACAGAACGGAAGATCAAAATCCACACGAAAGGAGGATGAGGGGATGGGGATGGGGGTGGGAGAGGTGAAG
The DNA here is from genome assembly GCA_035590215.1 of Microhierax caerulescens. Lineage (NCBI taxonomy): Eukaryota > Metazoa > Chordata > Aves > Falconiformes > Falconidae > Microhierax > Microhierax caerulescens. Next base: position 116,800 of record JAVJGJ010000057.1, on the reverse strand, counting down.
ACAAAACAGGGAAGAGAACAGAACAAGTCACTTTTTCTTCTCATTCTTACTCTTCTCTAGTTGTTTCTCTGAACAAGGCTCAGGAAGACATAGTCTTTGCTACATCAAGCATACACTTACATACACAAAGGAGCAAACGTACTAACACATCTTAGGGAAACAATATTAACAGGAAGGGTCTTTGCTTCAAGGCTGTGACTTTTACTTTTCCCTAAAAGAATAGCCAAGAATACCCTAAAAGAAATTCCAAGACTTTGAAATTTTAAATTTTGCATGAGCTTAGTGAAGATTTGCCTCTACTGAGACCTCAAATTCTCTCCTTTGGCACCTAGTATCTCTGAACTCTCTCAGCCTTCAGTTAGCCTGTTCTACCTATTGCGGGAACTGAAGGCCAGTTTCCCTATGATTATTCCTGCTGCCCTTCAGATTCCTGAATGGCATTGGCAGCAAACTCTGACCACTGAAAACCTGCCCATCCTGTGCACCCAACACTTGCCCTGCTAGCACAGGGACAGCGAAAAGGAGGCAGCAAGAGCAGAGGGTAAGTAGATGGCAGGCAGGTGAGAATGGGACTGGAGCTGGGAAGTGAAAAGCTGAGACAGGTAAAAATAAGCAGCAGCGTCACGCCGCTAAGCACAGGCACAGACACAAACTGGGCAAGCCTGGAAGGGCAGGGACAGAGGCCAAGCTCTGTGGCAGGGAGGGTGGCAAGGGCAACATGATTCAAAGAACATTTCCCTCAGAAGGCTGTAATGGGATCCAAGAATCCTCGTTCTCACCATTACTCTACAGTCCAGAAATATCAATGAAAACTATGGGCAAAGCTAATGCTGATCAATATAAAGGATGACACCCTCTGTTCGTGCCAGCGTACGGGGTCTCTGTGGGGATCACTCCAGCTGCAATCTTGTGCATTGCTGGAGTGTCTGAGTGTTCCAATAGCTGTATTTCCCTGGGGACTCACATCTCCAGTGTTGTTAAAAAAATTAATTATGCTGGAAAACTGCGCACAGGAGACTTTAAAAAACATATTACTGGCAAGACGAAGTATTTGTCCATCAGGAAAAGTCAGAATTAAATTTTCTTTTGTGATCTTAACTGGGCCACTCAGCATTTGCATTGTGGTACAGTATTTAATTACGTGATTACACATAAGTTTTTCTGGAGGATTCTCACCAGTCAGTGCAAAGGATTGACAACTTCTCAGGAAAAATAATCCCTGCAAAGCAAAAATTGCTTGATGGATTCTGTGCAGTATAGTAAGCAAGGGATTACAGAAAAAAACGACAATCGCATTTCCTAATTTCTGAGTGTTTAACTTCAGAGCCATAAAGTCTGCAAGATGCTTTAGGAACTTAGTTTTTTCCCCTTTCACTTCCCCAAAGTTCAAGGGTAAAGTTTGATATATTATTTAAACTGTATTTTTGAGTGTTTATCACTAACCTTATTTCATCTTCTGCATCTAATAATTCTTACTTGACCTATTAATATTCATAATCAATGACTGTGAAAAGTCATAACTGATGAGAACCACAGAAAAGTCCATGAAAAAAAATATTTTCCCATAAATAAAATTTGCAGAATTCCAATTCTGTGCAGTAAATATGATCTTCACACTTTCAATTATAAAGGGAAGAAAATAATGGTTATCTCCTTCCATGAACAATGTTTACCCCGTGTATGAAATGAGTTTAGCATTTCATGAGAAATTAGTATATTATTCTCTCATTAGAAGTTGTAGCTTATGCATACTTGCAATGGACTTATTTAAGGTTGCATGAGTCATCTAAAATTTGACGTTTTTTCACTTCTGAGCATCTAGTATTGCAACACTGCAGTATTCTCAAAACACAGCTTCACCACCGTACCAACACTGTAAAAGGCACATGGGAACATTCCTGCCTTCCCATCCACATTCAGTGACCGGCTACGCCCCACAGTCAGCTGGTGGAGCAAAAAGGCAAGTTTTGGGTTATTTCACAGGTCATGAGAATCAGTGAATTGCAACTCCCTTGAATCATTCAGGCACATTCTGTCCCATTAACTGCCCCTCTTTCTTCCAAACACTACATCCAAATACTTACCAGTGCAAGGAGCATCAGAATTGTCCGAGGCAGATCGGTAGTAGCGGTTCTGACACACACACTCATGGGAACCTGGCAGCAGAGCGTGGCTGTGCAGAGGGCACAAATGGCAGGGGTCATCTCCCACAGATACTTTAAAGAAACCAAGGGGACAGGCTAAGAGGAGGAAAATAAGAGAGGCAAAAGCAGGTAACTCATTAATTCAGATTCCAGAAACAACACAAGCTTATTTACATTTAACTCATGCTGCTACAGTAGGGAGAAGTTATTACATGGAGTAGCTACTCCAGGTCTTGTTGCTTTATGGAGCATGCATTATGAAAGCTGCAGTTTCAAAACAGCTTATTTTATTCTATACAATAGCTTATTAAACTGATTGACTGGCAGATGAAGGAGAATCAGTCCAGAGACAGCTTTGGCCATCTGAAATAATTGTCTTCTCATTACTCACGCAAAGAGCTTCAGCACTGGAGAAGGCAAAGAGCCTCGGCATGTGACCTGTCTGGAAACTGCCCTAACATACAGGTATTACCCACACCTCCTTCCCCGCATCCAACACAGCCACAAAAATGGATTTTTTATGCTGCCTTCAATGGTTTCATTGCTTAAAGTAATATAAGCTACCATGGCTGACTTTGTATCAAAATTCAGAGCAAGCACTAAGACTGGCAGTCCTATTGTTTTTCTGTAGGTCTGGAAACTTCCCAGTAATGGATAAAAGCCTCTTAATTTAGTCAAATTTAATCTGCAAACACATAGGAACATGTCTATGCAAAAACCTGAAACAAGAATGGAAATCCATCCTGCAGGGAAAGAAGATGAAGAAATAATAGCTTATTAACAGGATGGGTGTATGGCACATTCTAGGTTTAGCAAGGATTCTATACTGTATTACCTAACAGAAGGTGTTTGGGCCTTACCTTGAAGTACCAGGCTAAAGCTTTCATAATTTTAATCTAAGTTTTATGTGAGTTTTCTAAAGCTGATTTCCTATATAAATAGAAATACAGAAATACAAACACAGCACTTACAGATTCTACAGGCTGAACAAGCTCAGGTGAAAGTTCATTTGTGGACTGACATTTGGTTAGCTAACTTCATGATAAAGAGCATTTACAGGGAACGGGAAATTTTAAGATAGACCCCAGATGAACTTTTGATGTCAAAAGACACAAGGGACACACTCAGGAGAACTGTCCTATGGATTACCATAAGCAGAACATTCCAAAACATTATGGATAGCAAAAGGATATGAAAAAAAATGGAAAACCTGTAATATTGCATACAGGTGTTAATATGAAATTAGGGTACCTAACGAATGTTTCAAAATGGAACACCACACCAGAAGCTGCAGAATTATCCCACCTGGTTATTACTTACTGTACTTACAGGCTTCTGCCTCCAATAACAATTATTTGGAAATGTTTCTAAGTAGGTTCTGGGTGGCCATTGATGCATCTTTTTAACAAAGGAAAACAACTTCAGAAAAACAGAGTAGCTTGCTCATCTAACCTTCTTCTCACATGTGTTTAATTCCCTTTGCTTTGGGTTTTCAAAGCCCACTGTGGAATTTTTGACGCATACTGTGGGACCACAGGTATGTGAACCTTAACAAAGCTGAAAAGGGAAAAGGTTACAGTTGCGGTCCAGACATAACAGCCAATAACAACCGTGGAGCCCCATCAGCTTTACACCTGCTACGTTACTTCAGCCTCTCTCTCAGAAGTCTTTCTGACTACAAAGGAACCTCCACATGCCCTGTGATAAACGTGATAAGCCCTGGAACAGGTCAGACCATACAAGGGACTTCAACAACTCTGAATGACAGCTGTTAGACAGATCACCGCTTCTTCCCAGCACTCAGAAAACGACAACATTCAGTGTATAATGTATTGCCATTATATGAGGAATATATAAGGAAGGGGGAAGAAGAGATTGTGATTTTGCATATGACGGACAATGGTAAAAAAAGAGCAACTGTCTTTGCCTTTAGGCCTTTATTCAGCAGAAAATCAATTTATTGTTATATGGAAAAATCAGTCCCTATGTTCCTATGGACAAAAAAGTAATTAAGATTTTGTCCACTTTATGAATTACACCCCTTTCATTCAGTTTAAGGCTCTGCTAACAGCCATAGATGTAGAATATAATTTTCATATCTGTTGGCAAATGCACCTGTACTGAAACTACGAGTATTATGAATGGGCAGTTCTCATCCAACACACTACATAGTCGCTCAACCAAAATTTACCATAACTTCCTTTATTTATTTCAAATTTGAGAATGCTGAACTGAATGCAAGTGTCTTTATTTTCTTACAAGTCCTGTTTTTTCTTGCATCAAGCCCTCTCTCAAGCTTTTGTCAAGGCTTAGAACTAATGGCATATTCATTCCACTTGTCAAGGTAGACCCTGGAGAACGATTCTTTTTCTTCATTCAGTACTAGACCCTGACATCAAGTGGGACAATGACCTTGCTGCTAGTCACAACAGTGAAAATGAGCAGACAAAGATACTGCATGCAGTCTATGTGATGCTAAAAGGAAATCTGGAGAAGATATAGACTTAACCCATGCAGTGCAAAAAAGTATTTACCCCACAAGGGTAGTGCTAAGAGAATTCAGGTAGATTAATCTCTACCCCAACTGCAAATCATATGGAAAGCTAGACAAAGCTGTGAATGAAGAAGGATTCGTGTGGTGTTTAGTAAATAAATTTTATTTTAAAATAAAAATGGTTATGCTAACAATAAACATTTATTTTTACATGGTGCTTTGAAGTCTACCAGCAACTTGCCATCGAGCCTGGGAATGCAGGGATGAGATCTGCAGGGACAGCACACTGTTGTTGAGTTAGACAAAGGTATTAAGCAAAAGCACAATGTTGTAGGTTTTACGTAATAGAATGAATGTGCCAGAAGCACTATGACCTCAGTAAAGAAAGCCAGTTTGTATAAGGCAGAGCATGCCTATTACTTAAAAGGCCACGCAAGATCTCATTAATGCTATAGACAGTCACTCCATAGCATAGCGGTCACACAAGTGACCAGAAGCATTCAACAGCTGCTCATAAAAAACAACCGACCGATCGACCGACCAACCAACCAACGCAGCAGGAATACAAATCTCAGTGTAGGGACATGGTGTCTGCTAGTGCATAACAATGTTATCTACTCATACTAGAAACACAGTACAATGCTATAGAGACAACACTTTGGGAAAGGTACTCGTAACAAATACTAGAGATGAAATACAGTTATTCTTTCATATTTGCCTCACAAAATCTAACTGCTTTGTCCATGCACCGTGCTTGCCATTATATGCCTGCAACACATGCAAAGGCAGGTTCCTGCTCTCTCCCCTAGTGCTTCGCAGTGTGCTGCACTCTTCATGTTGTCACAATAGGCTGCCTCATGTTGAGGCAGCATCTATTCTTGAATATAATCCCAGAACTGTAAAAGTCAGTGAATGAAGATTCATTCACTTTTGCTGAAGAGCAATGTCAGCATGAAAACAGGTGACTTTATAGTCAATTACAGGTTTAAATAAAATGCTTCCACCAACTAAAGTAGCAGGCTGCTGAGACAAACTTCCAATGCAAGCAGCAGGCAAAAAAAAACCCAACCGAACCCAACAAAAAACCCTACCCAACCACATTTTAGAAGGAGCCTGGCCTGTGTCTGAATTGATTTTGTAATACAGCTGCCACCGAGAGCAAAGTAGGAGACTTACTGTAAATATATCTCCCACTCCAATGTCTCCAGGTCCAATACTCCCTTCTTCTGTATTTAGCAGGAGATTGTGAAGCAGCCACACAGGCCCATTTATAAGCACTCCACTACAGCTGAGTAAGCTGGACAAATAAAATTCCACTGCACCTGTTTCATCAACAGAACAAGTTTCAGTGATATACCTCTGTCTTCACATGATCCCTCCCTTTTGGGAAAAGAGGTAGAATTTCTGCCATTATGGCTATCCCATTCTTCCTCGGTGACCCAAAGAAGATGCAAGAGGAGTACAGTGAGCTAAAGTCTCCATTGAGATGTATCAATTTTACAAGAGGATTAATAGGCAAAACCACCACCAACTGTGATGGCTTAGTTTTCTATGCAAGAAAACAACCCTAAAACGTTGTTACCACGTCACAGTGAGAAGGGAGGTAAGAAGGCTCCATGTAACAAGGGGGGCTAGAGAAGATGTCCTCTGGAGGTCTCTTCCATGTTCAGCTATTCTGTGATTTCCCTTAAACATATCCAAAATAAAACGTGTGGATAGATCCCTGTGGTCTTGGCTGCCCCACTGCCAGATCCTTCACCACATACATGACTGTGGGTGAACAGGGAACAAAGAATGGGAAATCCCTGACACCAGGCCACATATCACTTCAGATGTTCAGAAGTGAACTGTGAATAGCATTGGCGGGTTCCCCCTGAGGGAGGAACCCAAGGAAAAAGTTTAAAGGAGACAGAGAAAAGTGTAAAGGAAAGCAATAAGGAAAAGACTCACCTGCCCATTTCAACTCACATGAAAGAAATGGCAGGTGAAGAACTATGGAGTGGAATCCAGAGCAACTTAGGAGGAAAGATCTCTCCACAGTGATTATTTTTGCATTGTCTAATGAAAATAAATTAATGACTGCATGAACCTATAATCTCACACTGGTATTTCAAGGAGGGCTGGTAGATACAGAGAAAAGACCATGCTTTGAAACTCTCATTCTGCCTCTGGGTATTTCTACATCCAGAAAAAAAACAGCAAATGAAATCATACAGCATATCGCAAGCAAAGCTGATTTGCAGTTATTAAACATGATTCACATCTACCTCACCTCCTTAATGAAGACAGATGCAAAAAAAAAAGCGCCAAACAAAAACCAAAAGTCTGTGACCCAAAATTCATAGTTACTTACATTTTACATTTGCAGTTTTCGCCCATAAGGCAGGACTGACTAGAGCAGACACTAAATGGCCTCCAAGGGCAGCGACTGCAGCTATCGCACACCCTCTGTTTCCACCTAAACCCTGGCCCCTGCCTCTGCATCCAGCCAGAGAGCTGCCCACGTTGACAAGCACTTTTATCCCTTTCCAAATTTGTCTAAGATATGCTAGCTCACTGCACTCAGGACTTTAGCCCACAGATGGCAACAATAATTGTTCCCACGACACAGAGCTTTTGGTGGCATTGCCTCAGCCCAGTCACTCTATAAATAGCCTATCAAAGGTCAAGTCCAGAGGAAAGAAAAAAAAAACCTCCCTTGGCAACCCAAATAGGCAAAAGCCACTTCCTTTTATTCAAGCAGTTGCAGTAAGCCTAGGGCTGTCTTTCCACACGCAGACAGAATCCATCTCCCATTTGTTTCCCAAGAATCTCTTTTTTCGCACCATGAGAGTTTCCAGCTTTCACGTACCCTGCACTCCCTCCTCGCTGCACATCACAGCATCACCCCACTGCCGTGGCCCAGCAATCCCGGCAGACAGCTGCTGCGCTCACCAGAGGCACAGCATGCACCAGCCGAAGGGCGCCCGCCGGCGCAAAGAGCAGCCTGCTCTGCCTCTGTGAGCACCGCTGCCTCAGCATCCCCCCAGGGAAAGCCCTAACAAGAGCAGCCCCTCCCGAAGCACCTCCACCGAGCGCCTGCCACCCAACACCAGCCCCAGCTGAGCTGCCGGCCTCGTTATGGGGCAAGCGCAACCTGGTCATTGCCAGGCACCAGTGCTTTCCAGGACAATGCTGGTTTAGCTCCACTGAGCCACCATATAGCCGGCGTGAGGGCGGAGGGCTGCAGAGCTGGTGCCTGAGGGGCATCCCAAGCTGCCATCCCCCATCACGTCAAGGCTAGGCTGGGAGAAGGCAGAGCTCCGGGTAAGCAAGCGCTTTCCCCTCAGCTTGTCTGCCACTTTTCACATCTTGGCACAGCATCAGAACGCCGGAGCAGTTCAGCTGGGCACAGCTCACCTCAGAGCCACCGACCCAGTTTTGCCCAGCTGCCACCTGCAGCTGTGCCCTGCGCACGGCAGGCACCAACGGGGCGGCAGTGGCAGTGCCTGACACGCATCCCGCGCCAGAACCCACAGAGAAACATGCGGGAATCCTGCAGCGAGGCAGGGAGGGGTCTGAAGAAAATGAAAACAGGGAGGTGGTGGCGCAAGAACCAAAGACGTTAAGGGAGAGAAAGAGGCACTGAAAAGCTTGTTTGGGCAGTAAGGGCACAGAGGAAATATTCCTAGAGAGAAAAAAAAAAAAAGTACAGCAAGGGGAGAGGGACCAGGAAGGGCAGTCAGAAACTCCAGAAGGGCTGTACACACCCCCAGCACTGTTTTTAGGGAATATGATACAGGTGACACTGACTGTTTGCACCCAGGTATGACTTGGAACTGAGCTGGGAGACAGGGGGGTGTTTGGAAGCACGTGCCTGTGACAAGGGATCTGCTCCTCACGTGGGCACTCTGCTCGCGGCGGCTGTGCCGTGGGGCAGCGGGAACCCTTACTGGATGTGCAGTGTGCCCGAGCTGCTGCCGGAGCCAGGCCAGGAGGGGTAAACAGGCACAGCTCAGCCCAAGGGCTATGGAAAACAGGATGTGCAGAGCTGGACGCCTCAGGTGGGAACAACAAAGGCAAAGCACAGTCAGCATGGAGCTGGAAGGAGATGATAGCTGGCATGGGCATGCCACTGGCTTTCAACCAGATAATGGGAGGCGCTGCTAGGACAAGCTCTGAACTGAATCAGCTGGAAAAAAGGATGGAGCTTGGCAGTTGCAGAGGGCAGGATGATGGTAAGGACTTAACTATTGATAATACTGTAGAAATATGATTTAGACATTAGTCTTATAATGCAAGAAAGATGGGATGGCATAATTAGCATGCAGAAGATGCACTGGAAAAAAAATATCTAAGCAACGTTTAGATAAAACACTGCCTCCCTCCCACCCCCAAAATGAACCCATGACCCACTTATGGTGATAGGAAGGGATTTTCCACCGGGCCAGGCTGTTCGCAGTGACTGCTGCTGTGTAACCTGCACCTTGTTCCCCGTGCGGTGGGATCTCCCAGCACTAGAAGCAAGGCGTGGTGACACAATAGCGCCCTAGACTGACATAGAATTTCATAGTTTCTGCAGCTGTTTAGGTGGGGAAGAGATAGTGGAAAACCCAAGAAACATAAGGAGTGAAGAGTATGGCTTCTGGGTTTTTTAAATGGAAAAGGAAAGCATCAAATCAATGGAGATAAAACAAATTAAGTGATAAGAACTGTGTCTTGCTGAACTGTTAATAGGACATCAGCTGAGTAAGGGATTTTTAGGTAAAAGAGGTGGAGCTGAAGCACTTACTAGCTAGTTAAGAGTTTGGGAGGACTGCCACGGAACAGGCTGTGTGAAGAAAAAAGGCAAAACAAGAGAGGAAAGATTCAGGCAGGGCTCACCTTCATTTGGAGCTCAGCTTAGCACTTTATCAAGTAGTCATTTCTCATCTCCTTTTTCTCCACATTATCATTTTTAAAATATTTTTTTAAAATGTCTCAGTCATGAATTCTATGTACTATTTCAAAAAGCATCTGGTAACTTAAATCCCTTAAGGATATGTTATTTCCTTATATATATCCCAGTATAAATATCCCAAAAGGCTAATGATAAGCAGTCGGCAGTGAATCCCAAAAAACACATTATATTGTAAAATGGTTTGTGGAGATGGAATCTGGGAACAACAGTTTTCCATAATGAACCTGTTCATCTAAGAGAAGACTTGGGACAACAGCGAACCAGTCCAGAATTTTGGGAACCAGTAGCCTCGGATGGCCTAATCACCCAGAACTTTCCATTTCTGGCCTTCCATGTAGAAAACCACCTAGAATTGCAGGAAACCTTAAAAGGCAAGCACCCTGTGTGTATACATCTACAGAAAGAAAAGGAGCTAAGGTCCCAGCCTTCCTTTTTCCTCTGTAAACTGCTAGTCTCCTTTCTGGCTGTTCAGCATGAGAAAAAAAAACGAGTTGGGTAAAGCCAAAAGCAAATCTCACACATAGCACATCCCACATCGCCTAGAGGGCTTACCCAAGGATGTTGTTTCACTCTTATTTGGCTGGAGAAATTGGCCATATAGTAAGAAACAGCAGACAGTCTTATAAAACTAATGAAATCAAGTATCTTAACTCATGGTAGGGGGCAGGAAAAAAACAAAAGGGCTTTCTACCTATCTGCTGAGAATGGTTCTTGCCAGATACTCTGTTCTAAATAAAGAGGTAGCGGCTGGTCCGGGAAGGACTCCACAGGCTTACATATGGTGAGGGGGAAGGCAATGCCCACACACTCCTCTACTAAAGTATAAGGAGGAAAATTGCTTCTTCTTCCTATCCTCGGTTCATTCTTCAGTCTTATTAAGAGCTCCCTGCGGGATCATCAGTAGAAATCTGCCCTTGGGCTATTGCTTTTGTTATGTGTTTCATACAGAACCTGGTAGCAACTCTGCATCACAGTGTTCTTAGGAAGGGAGAACACACAGAGAAGTCCTGGGAAGGACTCCACCACACAGAAAAATACGAAGCAAGGGGGAAAACCATGCCAGCTGAATGCAGCTCCATCCAGGCAGGACAGCAATACACTGTTAGCAGGAGAAGAGATCAGGAATGGTGATCAAGCCAGAGAAGTTTACAAGAAACACAAAGGGAAAAAATACCTTCTAACATTAAGGTTCATTATTGGTTGTCTTTGGCGGTTCTATGCAGCTCAAGGAATCTCAGGAAGTAAATGATGGGAATGGTGTTTTGCAGTTTGATAGACTGTCATTATTCCAGTTATGCCTTAAAATATTTACTATTTTTCATCTATCTCCAGCTTCTGTGATAGTGGGCCTGCAAGGGCATATCAGCTTTCATTGAAGGCTACAAAAAAGGGAAGATCAGTTCTTAAAAAATCCCTATTTTTATTTGCTAAGCCTAATTTCCATATTTTTTAAGTGCTTAAGACTTACTGATACTAAATTACTGACTGGATTATGAATCACCTGGATTGTGGACTAGTCGTGCTACCGATGCAGACAACAAGCCTCATGCCATATAGAGCTGCTGTATGTCTGTCTGGGCTTTCTGCCTCAGAAGCAGCACCGTATGAATGTAGTTACATTTCTTTCAGGATAAGAAGAATAAAAAGGCGCACACATTTTAATCATTCTCAGAGCTTAAGCAAATAAAAAGCACTTACTAAGTTTAATTGCTTTATAAGTCTCTAGCACAATGACTTGTATTTAAAAATATTATTTCATGCGACCCAAATCAATCAATGAAACAGGAATTTAAGGTAACATATTGACAACCATTAACTATCCATTGTATTTGCACTTGGTAGTAACCAGAATATTTGTACTTTTAATGTCCCAGTCAATCTCTTATTTGAACAAATTACAACCCAACTTTAAGATTGTGTCTGCAGCCAAAACTGGGGTCCACATTACATTTATTTTTTAGAGTATTAAGTACAGTGCAGCAACATTTGACATTGCTGAGAGATCTTGAATAGACGCAGATTAAAGCCAAGGAAGCACCAGAACATTACATACAGAATTATATAACAAACACAAGCAGTTTGGTCTAATGGACTGTCTTAAGCTTGAGACAGGAAGACAGTTATGACATTAGACTGGGTGGTCAGGCTCGGCCAGATTTTGGCCCAATTCGATTACTGGGCGATACGTAATTTACTCTACTTTCTCCTACAAGCCTTTCACAGGCAATACCACAGGCCCCAGGGCAGAGAGCACATTAAAGGCAATGATAATACTGTTACAACTGTTTCTTCTTAGTGAGTCAGGTTCATAGATCTGGGCTGCACACTCCCTGATCCCAGGGTGCTAAAAGCATCACAAGAAGCTGTCAGTATGCGTCCCCTGTGAGCAACGATTTAATCTCCTCACTCTGTGCACTTCTGGCAAACGTCAAACACTTGTAATGAGAGAACCAACAAAGAAGTGGCTGCCTAAGGGGCAGGGGGAAAAGGGTCTCTCACCTTGGCAGGCTCGTTCATCATCAGCAGGCTGGTAGCCAGCTTTGCAGGTGCATCTTCCAATGGCCACCATCCACTCTCCTTCTCCATTGCAGTGCAGCCGAACACCTGAGGACCCAGTCGTGCTTGTCTCTTCAGCATTTGGCACACAAATCCCTGGTGACTCCACCAGCGAGGTCCTCTCCCCTCCAGCAAAAGTTTCAGGGAAGGAGGCAAATCCTTTTACCACAGCTGGGCACTTGTAGAAGAAGACTTGGACTGCCACCAGAGACATGCAGGCTCCCGAGTCCTGGAAGGCCAGGTAGAAGCCACGTTTGGTGAGTGGCCCAAAACTACGTACTTTAACATTCACCTTTACCACCTTCCCAGTGCTGTCTACCTGGGAAAAGCTTTCATCAGCTGCAATAGTATCCACTTTGGTCCAGGGGCCCTCATGCCACTCTGGAAGTTCTTGAGAGGCTACATCAGCCTCCGACTGGTGGTAGTAGAGTGTGAAAGTCTCCTTGCAAGAAGAGGCCACGGTGCGCATGCTGGCACAGTCTCTCACTGAGAAACGGAGGCGGACATGGGCTCGGTGGGCTCCGCGGCGCTCTATGAAGTGAGTACGCAACCAGTTATTCTGACCTGGTTCAGCCACGTTACAGACTTCAAAGGTTCGGATCAGGCGCTTCTTGTCATCCAGGACACTTACCTCATCCCACTATAATGGATATATGGGAGAGAAGAGGAAGAAGAAATACTAAAAAAAAAAAATAAATGGATTCAGCATTCAACTGCACCAAAAATACAGGACAGGCCTTCTCCTTCCCCTCCTGTCTCCTTGCCATGTCTATGAGAAGACTTGAATTTGCTGACGGCATGTGTAGCTCAGCACTCTGGACAAGGCAAAGTATGACCGTGCAAGGAAGAGCTGTTAAAGTGCACAAGAACTGTTGTGACAGAAAACAATTCGTGCAAACCTGTCACATGGCACTGAGAAACTTAAAATCAGTCACCCTTTCTTCCCTCGTTTCCCCACCTCTTATCTCCAGAGACAAGACGCACAACACAAATAAATGAGACAGAGAAAGAACGCGCTGCTCTTTGGAGAAAACTTTAAAGCAGAACTCCCTTCTACTCAACTTTATGACAGCTGGAGCTGTGCTCTGCCATCTCTGATGCACACAAGCCAACTCAGCATGGCAGGCCCAGGATCTGTTCTGTACCAGCAAGAAGGCATGTGGGTGGGACAGGGAGGGATGGAAGCAGGTTACTGCACGAAGCTGTAAGAGAAACCCCTTCTTATCGTCTCAGCTGTCTTTACAGAATAGGTATGAGGCCCTGGGTATGACAGAAGAAGCATGTAACAAGAGAGAAGGAACCTGTGCAAGCACTCTCACCAAGGTCAGGTCAACCAACTTCTCACAACAAGACCTGCATTAAGACCAGTGCCAAGAAGAAACAACAGCAAGGTATGGTCACTGGTGACTCCCTCCTGTGCAAAACAGAAGCATCCGTTTGCAGACTGGACTGCTTTTTCAGGGAAGTTTGCTGCCTCCCTGGGGCCCAGGTTGGGGATGTCACCACTCGATGGAAGAGCTTAGTACAGCCTTCAGACCATTATCCACCCCTGCTCTTTCACCTGGGTCCTAATATGTTGCAACAAAATGTCTAAGGTTGATCAAAACAGATTTCAGGCCCTGGGAAGAATGCTAAAAAAATCAGGAGCAGTGTTTTCTTCAGTCCTCCCTGTAACGGGGAGAGACTTTGGATTAAACAGGCAATCCCAAGATATCAATACCTGGCTTCAGGACTGGTGCCTCTGCCAAAACTTTTGGGTTTATAACTATGGAAGAGTCTTCAAGGCACAAGGCATGCCGGGGCCTGATGGGACCCACCTGTCCTGCTAAGGGAAACATGTCTTTGCTCATAAGCTGGCAAGACTGATAAGAGGGCTTCGATCTAGAATTGATGGGGAAGAGGATACCAACAGGAGAGCTGAAGGCATGCCAAGGGTTGGCATAGCATTGCCGGAGGGTAGCAATGCTAGTGGGAACATTTATGCTGCTTCTGGGAGCATGGAGGGCTCAGCACTACATCTGAAATGCTTGTACACCAATGAATGCAGTATGAGAAACAAACAGGATGAACTGTAAGCATTGGTCAGTTCCCAGAGCTACAACACTGGTATCAGTGAGATTTGGTGGAATGAGTCCCACAGCTGGAGTGCTGGAATGAAGGGCTACAGGCTGCTCAGGAGGGACAGGCAGGGCAAGGAAGGCAGAGGAGTTGCCCTGTATATAAGGGAAAGGTTTGATTGTACAGCCCTTACAGTTAGTTGTGATGTGGTTGAGAGTTTCTGGGTAAGGAGCAGGCAGATGGAAAACAAAGGAGACATTGTAGTGGGTGTCTACCACCCATCACCCAGCCAGCATGTTAGCACTGGTGAGTTACCCTATAGACAATTAGGACAAATCTTTGGATCGCTAGCCTTTGTCCTTATGGGAGATTTCAACTTCCCAGACATCAGCTGGGAATACCATACTGCTCTAGACAAGAAAGCCTGGAAGAATCCTGAGTTTTGGGGAGGAAAATTTCTTGTTGCAAGTACTTAGTGAGCCAACTAGGAGAGGTGTCCTCCTAGACTTGGTATTTGTGAATAGAGAAGGACTCATGGGAGATGCAATGGTAGGTAGTGGTCTTGGCCACAATGATCATGCAATGGTTGAATTTAAAGTTTTCAGCGTAAGGAGAAAAAAGGACAGCAGTTTCTACCCTGGATTTCAACACAGCAAACTTTGTTCAGGGAGGTACTTAGCAGTGTTCCCTATGAATCTGCTTTTGAGGGCTTAGGAGTCCAGGAGGGCTCATCAGTTTTTAAGAACCATCTTTTAGAAGCAGAGGAGCAGGCAATTCCAGTGTGTTGGAAGTCAACCAAGTGGGGCAGAAGACCACCTTGGCTGAAGAGGGAACTCCTTGTGGAGCAAGAAACGGTATGATCTCTGGAAGCAAGGTCAGGCTTTGCAAGAAGATTACAGAGCTGTGGTTCATATATACAGGTAATAGACAGGACAGGCCAAATCTCAGAGTTGAAACTGGACAGTGGCATTTCAGATAACAAGAAAGGCTTTTTTAAGCATGTTAACAGCAAGAGAAAACATTGGACTGATAACGGTTCAAGATGGTTATCTAACTAATAGGAATGAAGAAAAAAGCAGAGGCATTCATATACTTTTTTTGCCTCAGTCTTTAATAATACTGATAGACCTTGGGCTCCCCAGTCCCCTGCGTCAGAGGATCATGGATGCAGGAACAGTGACTTTCCATTTGTGGACACTGGAATTTTAAGGGACCAGCTGCATCAGCTGAATTTTCACAGGTCCATGGAGCCTGATGGATTCATCACAGAGTACTGAAGGAGCTAGTGGATGTTACAGCAGCGCACCTCTTGATTGTCTACCAAGGTCTTGGGAGTTTGGGGAGGTCCCTACTCACTGGAAGGAAGCCAGTGTTATTCCAGTTTACAACAAAGGTGTGAGGGAAGACCCAGGAAACTACAGAATGTTAGTCTCCAGAGAGTGGAAGGAAGAGGTAAGGAGGTGGCAATAGTATCCCACCCAGCATCCTCCTCTCTTAATAATCTGGCTTTGCACAACATATCATGTTCAAATTGTTCATATGTACAAAATCCGTAAGTCTCACTGGTTCCAGTTTCCCCTTTTTTCACCATATGCACGCACACACATGTGCCTCCCTAGCAGAGGAACCGTCAAGAAGACAAGGGAAATGCTTACCCCATCAGAAGGGTGGGTGGTCCAGCCAATCTCTGAGGTCTCTCCAGTTGTATCCAGAAGTATTTCTGTTTATATTTAGAAAGTAAATAAGAAAAAAAAAGTATTTTGTGCTTTTCCAAGTCAGGCCACAATCTTTCCAGTCCCACGCAAGACTGTCTCTGCAAAAAACTCCAAGCACATGTCTGGTAGCCAGCTTCCACGCAGAACATATAATCATGGTTTGAGATTAAATATGACAGACTATGTTCACACTAGTAAATTAAGCAGGGCCAAGACAGAGGCAGAGGCACTGAGCACATAATCATGCTAACTCGTGGTTAGCAAGTTGCTTGGCAATATTCTGCCCAGGCAAAAACTTTTGCAGGCAGTGTAAGCACATTGACAGCACAGAGCGAGTAATGCCATGGGGCAGCACAGATGAGGCCACCCTCTGTTAGGAAAGGCAAGGGTGGGACAGAGAGATGAGTCATATGAATACACACCAGTCTCCTCAGGACCACGGCTGCCCATTTTATTTGCAGGTGTAAATGTGGACATAAGGCCAAGACACTTTTGTTTCCAGCTCTGGAACCAGGTTTTTGTGGGAGTTCAGGATGATGACCCAGCTGACCCTGTAACGGCTGCACTATGCCCTAGAGCGGGCCATTAGGCTGCAAGCCCACATACAAGTCCCAGTTTTATCTGAAAATCAGTATTATGTAGACTCTTGCTATATACTGCTTGGGAGTAGGGTACATGCAGAACTTCACAGGCCTAGTTTATTCCCACAACTAGTTTGCATTTCCATTGTTACTGAATCTACCACTGGAGACAGGTATGAGGCTTGCTGGCTCTTGGAGATGTTATTCTCTGTTCAGGTACAGAGAAGTACAGAAGAGACTTTGACAAGCTTTACACATAGTATTCTGCAGAAGTGAATGTCAAAGTTTGAGACCACCCTGGAAGTTACTGGTGTGCAAGCATGTGCACTTTTCTGTGTACATTTATAGTGAGGACACAGGGGAAGAAAGTGGTATTTACATGTGTTGATATATACTGTACAAATTGACTGCTTTTTATTAAATTCTGGAAAAATCAATCTCTTTTGTTTGCTTATTTTAATCCTCATCTTTTTATCTTGTTGCTTTGTTAATAAAACACACCAAAAAACAAATAGAAAAAACCAAAACCCAACAGCAACATCCAGTTCACTTACAAACAGGATTCATTATTCCCTTTGCACAAGTTTAATGATATGACTGTTCTATTTTTTATGCAACAAAGATGCTCAATAGTTTCTATTTCCAAATTATGGACTCCTGACTTCATTATCACTATCAGTGGTCCTGGGGCTTCAATCCACGTCAATCAGTGGAAAGGAAAGACTAGGCTCATCCTAAAGCAGATGTGATCAAGTGAGCAAGTTTATCCAGACCTCAGGCTTCATCGATGCCCCCGAACTCATCTTCCCTACATTCCTACAGCAGATCAAGTATTTCTCAGAGCTTCCTGAGGAGCTGATGCAGTTCCTTGCTTCAGAAGCAGTGCGAAATATCTGGGCTGGCTTGCCAGAACTGGAAAGAGCTACTAGTTACAGCTAAAGCACAACCTCACTAAAATTACCTAAAACCCACAGAAGGCTGCGCAACTCAGCACTCAAGGATAGCTCAGCTCAAATGGCTCCTCTGAGTGGCAAAACACCTGCGAAAAGCCAGTGCCTCCTTCAGGTATAGTCTTCCCCTAGGCTGTCCTGGCAGCAGAGGGGCTCGGCAATCCCCCACACACTTTATTGTCCCAATGGCACAGTCCAGCCCAGGGGCTGCACTCGGTCATGCCAGTACTTTGCCACTGAGTTTCCAAACATGGCTTTGATATGCTGGAATAATATACAAGGTCATTTTTCAACAAAGAATGAACGTTTTTTTTCTAATCAGGTCTGAGTCTCGTACTTATCAAAGCAAAAATTCAAGTATCCCATGGAAGCTCTAGGAAAAGGTAAAATAGAGAAAATTAATCAGGGCATAGAAAGCCAGATAAAAGTAATAAAGGAAAGGAGAAGAGGGAACACAGAGCTGCTTGCTCAGCAGCCTGGGCTCTGCCATGTCTAGCAAAAAGCATATTCTCCAGGTGGCTTCTCACCAGTGAGCAAGGTAATCTTTATCAAACATATGAGTATTTCACAGATGAACAAATACAGGTAGCCTGAAGCAGACAGAACTGTCCCTCTCACAGTGCATAATTTAAGTCAGGAAGCATTAGAAAAACAAGTACACAAGAATGTTGTATGCATAAATCTTATTCAGTGACCTATGGTCAAAAGTCCCCCACTATTTTACTTTTTTTCCTCCCTCTCCCACTGGCTGTATGCCTCAAAACAAATAACCAGTCACACTAGCTGAATGTACACTCATGAATCTAACAAGCTGTTAGACTGCTCTCTAATTCTGAGAACAAGCTGCATGGTATGGCTCATGTTCACATGGCTAAAAACTCCAACCCACAGAACTGCATGGTTGCATCCAAACCATCTCTCAGAAATGGTCTTTGGTCCATACTAACCTCTGATCTATCTGATCTATGCTTAGGCATTGTTTGGGATAAGGTTAGTTGGCATGAGCCAAACCCATGACTGTGCTAATAATTTAACAGTATGAATGACTACATAACAGTGTATGGGTATAAGCCTTAACTCTGCCACTTTACTAGTACTGATGTAGCATTCCACTTCCTCAGTGTGTGGGGTCAGACCAGTATTCTGCTGTTCTCCAGTGCAGACAGCAATGATCTGTTCAGCTGAATTTACCAACCCAGAAGAAAAACTGCTTACACCCTTTCTATCTTGCACAAAATCAAGGGTACTGCAAGGGCAGATCAAAGCCAGGTCCAGGTCACTCCATGATGCTGCTAGAGACAAGACTGAGAGAACCATATTCCACTCTGGATTAAAAATTATGAATAATCATGGTATCTGAGAAATCTGGATCATTTCAACACATTAAATGATGACATTCTTCTTTGACTCCTGCTTTTATCTTACATTTTTGAAGAATGAGATTCCAATTTCTTATTAAGACTATTATTTTAATTCCAAGAGAAAAATAGGTGATGAGAGATTCTCCTGTATTTCTCTTCCCTAAACTAAAAAAGACCCATCAGCTTTTATGGAAGCGTCAAATGGATTCATTACACTCTTCATAAAACAAAATTCGGAATTAATTACTCTCTCATTTCAGTGTTGTCTATTCTTACAGGCCAGAAAGGGTGAAAAAAAGTAATCCCAAAGACTCATGCTAGTACCAGTCTATACTTCCACCACAAACCAGTCTCTTGGGCTGCATTATACTGTAACATCAACAACAAGATCAACCAGGCAGAGGTTAGAAGTTGCTATTACAGATCAGACTGCTCAGAATAGGCTTGTTCATGATTTTTGGATTTTGGTTATCCTATATTTTTAAGCAACGCACTTTGGTGCTTGTGTTACAGGCAAAATGTTCCCTTGATTCAAAGGATGACAACTCACTCAAGGATGAGTGAGCCTTGGACAATATTCACAAAGGCAGAGATGGCCTAACAGCTTTCTGGATTGAAGAACATTTGTCCTGACAGTGTCTTAACATTGGAGTGGTACAAGAGGGAATTACAGAACCCAAGACCAGGCAAACTATAGCCACTGAGAAGAAAACCGATCCTGAGAAGACAGCGAAAGAATCCCTTTACCTGTGGGATGAGAAGCTGGCACTAAGAATGACCAGACCATAGAACCACAGAATAAAACAAGCTGGAAGGGTCATCCTGGTCAACACCTCTCCCAAGGCCAAGCTAAACTACAGTAGGTTGCTCAAGGTCCAGTTGAATTCTGAATATATCCAAATGTACACATACATCAGCAAAGGGTACTAGGGTAAAAGATAACGTTCAGAGAGTTTGCTTTGCTATGCAGCTGAATGCCCCAAGCAGTAACATTCTCCGGCTTAACAGACTTCTTGAAAATAACTGAAATACTGCCAGGCTTACTCTGCCTTGTATGATTATGCCTTGAACGTAAACAAGTAAGAAGACACTGAATGCTCTCTAAGAGGGCTGGAAAGAGGAAGCATGCTCTCAGTTTGTGCATTATGAGGGGTTGCCAACTCCAGTAACCTAACATGAGCAAGATGCTGCAGCTCCATGTCCCCAGGTCCAACCAACAGCAAGGCAGAGTGGCCATTCCCAACAAGCACACACACAAGCACATGTAGGCACTGCATGTGTACAAATGGCCAGCCACGAAGATCAACACAGGCAAAAACACTCACCAGTCATGCAAACAGAAACAGCACCACCAACGGCCTCATCCTGCTCCCCTTTCTGGCTGGTCAGGATGAAGGTCTGTTCATGGGAAATACATACACATTTATATAAAATACAGACCCCTGCAATAACTGCCCTTAAGCACCCAGTCTCTCGGAGCTGACCTCTGGATCTGTGGTCTCCCCATTTGCTGGCACCTATGCGTACAAGCACCTGAAGCTTGCAGCCCTGCTCCTGTTCCTAGTATCCAGACACCATCGCCCACTGATACATCCCTTCACACACACACAGGCACACTAGGGTCTTCAACTAACTGTTTTCAGGCATGCAGTCTCCTCGGTTGCTGGCACACGGACACGTGAGCTCGCAGCTGCAGCGAGCTGCTGTAGTGCTGTGCCAGGCCATGGAACCTCACTCAAACGTACTGACACACACTGGCACGCACCCCATGGGTCCCGCCTGTGATCGGCCTCGGGCACTCAGCCTACCCAGGAGCTAGCCCTTGGATCGCCTTGCCTCTGGCTGCACAGAGATATGCAATACACAGACAGGACTCTCAAAGAACCCCTCAGAATTTGTGGTCTCCCCAGCAGCTGGCCTGGAGCCCTTGATCCCCTCAGTAGGTAGGATAGCTCCTCCAGCTGTCTCACTGAGACATGCAGACAGGTCTCTCATTCACCCCCAAGACTCTCCGGTCTCTCCCTGGCTTCCCAACCCACTTAACCAGCCAGTCTGGCTTGACACTTGCTAGAGATCACATACTCACTCATAGGAGCTTGCTCACTCCAGTTGGTGGCTTCACAGACGCACAGATTCTGTGACCTGTGGTCCAACCCGAGTTCCTGGCACTTGACTTTGATCCGTTCCAGGCTCTCCAGTTGCCAGCCACGCTGACACACAGCCCTTATCACCTGCGGTTCAGCTCCAGCTGCTGGCATTTAAACATCCGCATACACACATTACCACAAAATAAAGCCTCCTTACCCAGGTAACTAGTAAAACATTGAATTTAATAAGAAGACAGGGCAGACAGTGGCGCTTAGGTGCAGGGCAAGGCCTGACAGCTTACAGCTGACCAGCAGCCCCTTTACCCATGACTGGCTCCTTATCCATCTTTTCACACTTGATCCTCCCCAAAAGAACCTTGATCCTTCCCTTCCCCTGCCCATGGCTCCTCCCCTGAACAACCCACAGCAAGTTTTGCAGAAGCTCCAAATGATCTTCCTTATATCCCACAGTAAGACCCATGCCCCTGCTGGCAAGTCAGCCCCTCGATCTGCAAGGTGCTCCAGAGAACACCCCCACTGCCCCGTCTTCATGGGTTCCCTTCCCACTCAGCGGGCCGGTCACAATCCTGCGAGAAGCCAGGTCAGGGCACACACACACAGAACTCTCTTTGGTTACTCGGGTTCCCCTGCCTTTCACTGCTCCTCTGTGGTCCTTTAAGTGTGGGGAGAGGAGCCTTTTATCATGCAACAACAACAAAAAAAAACTATATATGGGGTCTATCACTTGCAGGCAGAATGAAGTGAAACATTTGGGAAGCCTTAAATACACTAGAACTTCTTCCAAAACTAAACAGCTTTTGCAGTGAAGTTAAGTATCAATGGCTAGTGGCATATGCAACTGGAACAAGTATTATGTTTTTCAGAATTAGTTTACAGAACAAGTAAAAAACCAAACAAAAATAGCCAAAAAATCTCACTTGATCATAGCTACTTTCTACAGCTCAGCTATGATTTAACATGAAAAAAAAAAAAAAAGCTACAGTTATAAAATATGCCTCCTAATGTAAGTGCATATATACAAAACCAACCTATACAAGACAAATGAGTTTGATTTTTTTTCTTGTATAACTCTGTATTGTGAAGTCAGTTCTGCAATGAATTGTCCTATGTATTACTTCTGTACTCATATTCAATTAATAAAAAAAGCTATTAGCAGCCAATGGGATATGTATTTAGTAAGTTCCATGAAGTATAATATTTTTTAACTACTTGCTGTGTCAGAGCAAAATGCTGACACTATCAGAACACGGGAGTTGTCATCTGCACAGAGGAATTCTCCCACCCAATCAGGAGTGATGTGCCATCAGAAAGACAGAAATGACAGCCAAATGGTCTAGGATACAGAAATACAGAGCTTTTTGTGAGGTAGCACAGATACTAAGACTTAAGAATTATGGTATTGTTCTCTTTACCTTCCCTATTCTTTTGTTAAAGCTGTAGGGAGACTGCCAGGATTAGCATGTTGCACTAATTCCTCTGCTGATGTCAGAAAATGGAGACACTGGGAATTTTTTTTTTTTGTTTTAAGAGATATTAAATGCTTAGTTTCAGCTTTGCATATGCAATCAAGTTATCTACAGCTTTCCTAGAGCCCTGGTTTCAGCTGGGACAGAATGAACTTTCTTCCTAGTAGGCTGCTACAGTGACTACAGTGCTGTGTTTTCGATTTGCAATGACAGCGGTGCTGGCAGCCCACGGCTGCTTGCGGCTGTGGCTCAGTGGTGTTTATACCAACTCAAGCACTTCTCAGCTCCTCAGGCCCTGCCAGCCAGCAGGCTGGGGGCACAAGA
>JAVJGJ010000057.1:72533-93858 GCA_035590215.1 Microhierax caerulescens | reverse complement strand
ATGGGTTTTACTTCCCCCCCCCCCCCCTAGTTCTCCTCCCCATCCCATCAGGGAAGCAGGCAATGAGTGAGCGGCTGCCTGGCACTCAGTTGCCGGCTGAGTTAAACCATGACACCTAATAATACAATATAATATGTATTCTTCCACAGCTTAAGAGATTCACTCTGCTAACACCCACTTTTGAGTCTAGAACTTACCCAACTGCCACTGCTGTCAAACTGGCTACTTCTGATGACAGTACAGTGTGGTTTTTAAAGTTTATGTATGTTTTCCTGCTTTTTTTTCTTTTCCAAAAACATAAAAAATAAGCTTGGGTCTTCCAAGATTTAACTAAAGCATATAATGAAAGTCCCAGATACCATATATTACAGGAATGCTGCTCCTTTTTTTGAAGCTTTAATTAGCTTTGAATATAAACAGTGTTAGTTGCAGCATGAATAGTCCCCTCCTGCCCTCCAAGCAGCAAGAGCTGGCCTGCAGCTCGTCAGGCACCCGCCTGGGAACAGAGCTGCCCTAGCACCAGGACTAGACAGTTATCTGTTACGAGAGAAAACAGATCAAGAAGAGCTGCTAAGAATGACCAAGGGGATAACACTGACACCCCTCCCCTTAAAAACAAGCTGCACATCCAGCCCAGTCCCGTCCACCTTCCACGCATCTACAACAGCAGGAGATGACTGTCTTGGGCTTTCCAAGCATGTGGCAGAGATTTTGGCACGCAGGGGAGTGTCAGGAAAGAACTAGGAAGAACATAACAGAAGATCTTTGCTAGGATTTTAATAATTTTTGTGATCACAAGCAACTGAAGTAAAAAGTTAATTTACCTTCTATTTTTTCCTTTAGTAAAATAACATCCATTTAAACCTTTCTTTGTATATAATAAAACAAAAGCAATGGTGTTTTTTTACTCCAGAGACTACCTTTGAGGAAAGTATGGTTCTTCTCCGCTTCAAAGTCAAGCCGATCTGAACAATCATTACATTATTTTCAATGGCCCAAGATGACAACCAGTTCATAGAAAACACAGAGAGAAACGTGAAATAGGAATGTCTGACCTCACATCCTTTTTCTTGCATATTTCCTTTTGCCAAGGAGACACTTTCAATGCAAAAAGCTTCTACCAAAGCAAAAGAACTATCCTCTCTATATCTTGAGCCTCCTAAAGATCTTTAGAAAGGTTGTCCAGCCATTCTGCAGGCTGGAGAGTCTGCTGTTAAAATCAAGGCAGTCACTCACATGCAGAACACATCATTCCTTTGGAACATATTTAATGAGCTCTGCAAAATGAACTCCACCTGTGTTTACAGCTGTAAACATTTATAACTCAGGCAAAGCAAAACCAATGTGCCACAGAAAATTCAGCTCTGTGCCCTAGTAAGAGCCATTTCATTAGCAAGTTATCACTTGCTCTCAGCTGTTTTGACTGTAGGCCATCAGAAATTCTTAAATTCTGTGATTGCCTAACTTCTACAATCAGAAAGGTTAACCTAGAAAAATGTGAAAAGATGAACTGTAAACAGCAGTTACATACACATATAGATACAAAACAAAAATATAGATACAGAAACAAAATTCCTGTCTATTTCTTTATGTATTTTTGAGAAAATGGGAAAAAAAAATATCTATTTTTTCACACCCAGCATGTAGCTCAAAAATAATACTCCCCAAACTAAAATCTCAAAAACTCTTGCAGAGCCATAAATACTGGGAAGTGCAATCTTGATGAAAACTTTTACGCAATCCTGTTTCCTTTCATAAAGCTAAAATATAAGTTTACGATGTGTTCTGTTTGCAAAACAGTCTTCCCTCATGCTTCCCGTGAAGGTGCTTTTCTATTCTAAAAATCACATCCGGAAAATTTTGGACAGACATGCTCATTCCTAGTGAAATCAATGCATCTGAATACTAGATCTGTATCAAACAAGTTCAGCTTAATGATTCCTTCTAATGCATTAAAAACAACAACAGCAACAACATTTTAAATTGCTTACAAGAACTTCTTCTGAGTCATGAAGGGGTTTAAAGTCCCATTAGATCCTGTAAAAGGGTACTGCCTTCCTTACATTTGAAAATCATTCTGCATAACAAATATTTGCTGTCTTCATAACACACAGAAAGATGGTTTGAATTTTTTGGCTACTTTTCTTCCCTTCTGTACAGCTTCTCCCTCTTTTCTTAATGATTTACATTCAGTTTTTATGAATATTGTTTTTCCCTGGTTATGAAACTTCAAACACAGCTTCTTTTTTGACAAGAAGTGATTTACATTCCGACTGTTTAAATCTAACTCAAATGCCTAAGAAACACTTGGAAGAAAAATTACCTTGACTGATTCTCCCACTCAGTCAATCCTATTCAGTTAGAGGCGAGACGTATTTTAGACATCATCTAAAACTTCTAAGAAACCTAGAAAAACTAAAGACCAAACTAGGTATTTCCTATATTTTTCAACTTAAATGTGGAACCTGAAGTTCAAGTTTCTTCTCTATATAATAATGAGTCAACAAAACGGCCACAGGCCTTTTTATTCCTTATGGATAACTCTGTGGTAAAGGAAAGCTCTCCACATAGTTATCACCAGACTTTCCTTCCCCTAATGCATAATTCTTCTTTGCCTTTTGACCACAACAAAAACACTCACCTCTGGGATGCAAATTAGCTTTGGAGTGCAAACCTAGGACCACGCAGTAGAGCCACAACACAAGGTACTGAATCCCCTGGCTCTGAATTGACAGTAGAAATTCAGCTCATGGACACCTTTGCTGCTTCACCCCCATAGCCAGAATTTTATTTTACTGTCCTATTTTAATCCTGGCCATTCAACCATGTGACCTGTGCAGCTGTACCACACAGTGTTTTCTAAATTCTTTTATCTCTATAAACTTACAGGAGTGATCACTGAATTCCAAAAATGTCAGTTTTCCTACAGGCATCACTGAGCTACTACATATTTGCAGAGAATGGACATTTACTCTTCCTTTTCTATCTCTGTTCCTCTACCAGCTACACTAAGGAATAACATAGAACTGTGTAAAATTATTTTTAAATCAGCAATTAAGAGAGTTGAAGAGATTTAAGAATTTGTATTATAATCTTACATCAATTGTTTCCTCTATGAACTTCCCTCCTGACTCTGTTCCCCTCCTGTGGGGGAGGATGAGAATACTAATAATACTAATACTGATAATACTGATAATACTGATAATACTGATAATACTGATAATTATAATGATGATAATAACATAATGATAAAAATTAATAAAAATAATAATATAAACGAAATAAGAGGAGGGATGGTTTAACGAGCTTTCCTCTTCATTATCAATAAGAAAAAAACACACATTAATTTTTTCTTCCCAGTATCTACCTGCTCTTTCTTAGACCTCACACTATTCTCCTTTTCCTTTCTCTAGGTCTTTTCTTCCTTGTGTCCCTTTGATTCCCTCTCTCCCTCCTCTCCTTTTTCTGAGGCTTTCACATATGCAAGAGATGAACATTCATCACAAAGCAGTGCAGTTCACTGAGCACATGTAGCTGCAAGGATATTTCCTGGAACAAACAAGAGGATTGTTTACAATACCTCTGCCCTTCTCTAACTCTGTCTCTTAGCTCTCATCTCCTGCTCTCATCACCATCACTCTTATTATCTGTTCTTTCTTCTCCCTTTTTCTTGGCCTCTCTTTTCCCCTGCTCACCTTTTCTCTATCCTGCCTTCACTGCACTATCCCTCCTCTCCTCTGCCGGCTGAACACAAACGCCTGTTCTTGTTGACGTGAAGCATTCTCTCCGTATGTATTTATTGTATGAGGCAAATTGTTCAAATGGCAGAGACAAAAATTCCTATTTTCAGCCACTGGACGCTGCCTTGTAGAACAGCTTAAGCATCAAGAGATTGTTTCACAAAACAAACAGGTGCAAGAACAGGAACACAAAAACCAAATACATGCAAAGCGTAAACAAGGAGCTTATCCCCAGGGCAAAAGATTTATTCTTTGATACTGTTGCTTCTGAGATAGCTAGTAGAAATGTTCATTAATGGTCCTTCATAAGAGGCTTTGCCTGTCCCACAAGAAACAATACTAGTATCTTTTCACATCTCATGAGATAGCGATCAACCATCAAACAGAAAGGCATGTGCTCAGTGCTCATCTGGACTAGGAGAAACATAGTGGAGAACACACTTCCCCCCCCCCCCCTTTGTTCAGCAGTTACATCATATAATATCTGCTCTTACCTTCTAGTGAAGTGGCTAGATGAAAGAAGCAGACCATCCAGAGCCAACCCATTCCTGCCACTCTTCTTCCACTGATGCCAGCATCAGAACCCATGAAGACTCTCTGTAGACACCACCATCTTCAAAAAATACACAGCACTCCCTTGAAATGGTCAGAGATTTCTTGGAGTATTCTAGTATCTTCCCAAATCAAAAAACAGAGGCCTTTGCACAGAAACATGGTTAAAAAAAACACAGAAGGTGGAAACAGAGATCAGGTCACAAAAATACAGAACTGGCAGCCTTTATACACCCACTCCAGCACTTACTACTTCCAAGATACAGGTGAGAAAAGAGTAGCACAGACCCAGTATTTACCACATGCCCACACCTCCTGCCCCTCAAGGCTTCAGTGCCAGTTGTTCTGCACAAACAGCACACAGAGATTTTGAGACATTCATGGCATCCGTTGAGACCAAGGTTCCCAGATCAGTGTTAAGCTGCCACAAAATACAGGCTGTATTCTTACTTCAGTCCTGACCCTTTGCACTTTTGGCCATGTCTCTTGGAAGGTCCCCATTCCACACCCCCTGCATGCTTTCAGAATTCTCTCTCTTACAAGTTACACTTTGTCTTTTCAGAACTCTTCAGGGCAGTAGCCAGGATAGGAGAGTTTTCACCATTTATGACAACACAAATCTGCATCACTGACACACTTGTAACCACATTTCAGGTGCAGACATTTCTCCCTTTAAGCATATGACTGACAACACTATTGAAGATGGACATATTTTTCCTATCAGTATGTTGTAGGTGAGGAAGCAAATGTGATATTTAAGGTCAAGCAAGGAGCCTACGTTACAGCCAGGAAAATTTATTATCTTAAGAGGGGAAAGATCCAAACAAAATCAAACAAAACTCCACCACCACCACCATTAAGAACCTGACACAAAGGCTTATCTCACAGTCAGGGAGCAGCACATAGCCTAATCCAGCACTGCATTAGATCAATCCAGCACGACAGTTTGGTAAGCAAGATCTTTCTGGCTCCACCTGCCTGATTCTCAGCCCACTAGAGAAATAACATGGTTATTATGTAGGTTACATGCAAAAAGCCAACGTGTTTTGTTTCTTCAGGTGCTCTTTGCTCACAGCACTGAAAACACTTCAGTGCCTTCAGTGAGACAGTGAAGCAGAGCTAGGGAGAAAGAAAAATTTCTCAGCAATATGGAGAAATGGCTCAGTAACTTGGCTGAAGTAGCGGGGAGAAGAGTTGTAATTAAAAAGGGCAGCCTCACTGCAATTACCTGAAAACCTAGCAATGGGGGAGTTGAGCAAGTTTGGCCCAGCAAAGGAAAAAGCAGCCCGGGCAGTATGAGAAAAGGCGGAGGAGAGTAATTGTATTTGCTTCAGTAAAGAGGGAGAGAAATTACTGGACAGGATGGAACAGTTCTCTCTTACACTGCCCCTAATGAGAACCTAAAACACCAAAGGCATCCTGGTCATCACCAAAATGTAAGGAAACTAAAGGGACCACAGGAAGAAGCAAAAAAATTTGATTCATGATTTCTGGGGAAAGAGAAAAATAAAATCATTTCAGTATAACTGAGGAAAAATGAAGATTAAATGGGAGGATGGCTATAATACAGGTACTGCATATCAGCTTATGAGGCATCACAGAAGAAGATCACCACTGGCTGAAACTGTAGAAAGGAGAAAATTCCAGGCTGCATGATCTGGAAACCCTGCTTTACAGAAAGAACTACCCAAGCATATAGCAGTTTTCTTCAGGAACAGGGCTGAAGACTACTGTCTGAGCCACCAAAACCAAGGCCGGGGACACCAGAACCAAGCCTGCATGACTACTCTACATGGAGTCATAAATACTCAGCATTTTTACTGCCAGGCAATCTATAATATTATAACATCTAAAAGCCTTTTTTTTAGGCCAGGCAACTCCTGAGAGATGGGGACTTCTAAACATTCATTTTGAAGGCAAAGAAATGCAGTAACAGAGGTCAAATAAGCTGAAGAAAAGTTTCCTTTCGGTCAATGGGACTGCATTCATTTACAGAAGGTTTGAAAGCAGCCCACAGTTCAGGCTTTCTCAATGTCACTTAACTTAAGAGTGGCAGACCAGGAAAGCAAACCCAGGTGCTCTGACTGCTGGATCTCAGGCCAAAGTCCTGAAAATACTGGGTAATATGTAAGGAGGAAATCAGTTTGTTACAACAAAACACACAGAACTAAAAAAAACCCTCCTACCAAGGAGGAGAGACAAAATCATTTCTGGCTCCAGGGAAACCAATTGCTCTCCTTTCCCCCTCACATGCACATCTCTCTTACAACATCTGTTCAGCTTATCCTGGTAGAACCTGCATCCCAGCAATGTTGCACCACTCTTCAGAAGGCATTCTACAGCCTTTGTCTGGATTAGACAGGAAATTTATTTTTCCCTGAAATAAACTGTGGCTAAAGCAAAAACATGGTTTTGATTTAGGAGTTAAAAAAGAGGTAAATCTATCATTCTTTGTTAAATCTGCCTCTTTCACATCTCAATGAAAAGTGCTTACTCCACAATGAAGGATAGAGGAGAACGTTACAGAAGCTTTAAATGGAGAGTAGGAGGGAAGCAAGAATTAAAAGAGTACCAAGCCCCTAAACTGCCAGATACTGCCCTGCCCTTCCCCAAAGCACTTGATGTGTGCCGAGTACGACTACACCCAAAGACACTCATCATTCGTGCTTCAGTTCTCCTACCAAACTTCCCTACACCAAACTACTTAAAACACAAACCTCAAACCACCCTAACTTTTAAACCACCCTCTTCTCTTGTCCATACAAGCACCTTTCCACAGCCTTCTCAGCTTGTTACTCCTTCCAAAGCCACTTTCAGGCAGATTACCTCCCCTTGCTACAGAATCCACTGTCCCCCATTCTCCTCCAAACCAACTGTGAAGTAGTGCACTCTCCCTGCACAGGATGCTTCCACAAACCTCCTTAAATACCCTTTCTCATCCGCGCTCTTCCAGCTAGGTAGACCTTCCCACCCATGTACCAGCTGTCAACCCTTCTTCTGCTAACCCTTCCATAAAGGATTATAAACCACTTTGGGGCATATACTTCCTTGGCTTAGTGGAATGATCTCCAACTCCTTGGAACTCCTGAAAATCATAAAGCATCTGAAAAGCATGACAGTTCCTGAGGATCCAAATGTCTTCTAATGATTCAACCCTACAAAACAGCGATGATCCCAAGCAGTCAGAACAGGCCAGTTATATATTGTCTTTGGTTTAGTACCAAGATCCAAGAGGCAGGAGATGGAAGTCTCCAGGTTATCTGCTTATGTCACTCACCAATGCTATCATGATTTTTGTTTTACTTTGGTACCACCACTGTAGTAGCTGGATTACCAAAATTTAATTACGTTCAAGATCCCAGTAAGAGAGATGAACACAATCATCACCGATATTTTCAAGAATCCTGGTTTCCTAGCTGAACAAGCAGTGAGGGAGAAGAGTTCTTCGGAAAGCTTGTCAAGGCAAGTTTTGAATGTCTCCAGGGATGAAGACTCCTCAGTTTCTTTGGGCATCTGCTCCAGTGATGAACCACTACTGGGGATATTTTTTTTTTCTTTCTCATATATCGTCAGAATCTTCCTTGCTTTTTTCTGTTGTATATCTCAACAGAAGAGAGTCAGCGCTTGCCCAGCATCTCAAAGCTTCTTCTATATGAGACTGCAAATACAAACCATCTCAGGATGGAGAGCCCTGAATGTGAAACATAGTACACCTGCCTTAACTGGCTCTGCTTATACAGCCTGTTTCTTCTCACCAGACAGATTCAGTGCTGTAGTTTCTCGTTTTTTCTGAACTCAGTCTTGAAGTATGAATGCTTCAGTATAGCCTCCAGGCAAATGACACTCAGTGCTAGAGGACAGATAGCGATAGCGCTCCCATATGTGCTGGGACAACTGACACTTGTACAGGTCTGTGCTTGTGAGATTTCGGTCACCAAGGGGGCTGCTGTGTGCCCATCCTGTATCTGAACTGTGACAATAATGAAGTCTTTCAGGCAGCCAGTATCTCCACAGCAGTTGCCTTATGCAAATAAAGGATTCCCTCAAAGTTCAAGCACTGTTAATGACAACACCTGAAGAGCCACAGGGCACTAGTGTTGCTGAATGGATCAGCACTGACCCAAAATTCCCTTCCATCAGTGTACGCATATTTATTAGAAGGGAAGCAGATTTACTCCTAGGGTTGTGTAGTGAGTACCCCAATGGCTTATGTCTTGAGTCTTGATGGAGGTGGTCATGCACATGACAAAGCTAATAGAGATCTCCTTAGAACAGAGTGTTGTGGGGTTCTTTTCCTCTGGGTTTGCCTGGCACTCTGAAACTGCTCAAGAACAGTGACAACTAGATAAACTATATGCATTCTCTGATGGCCACTGGTTCTGCTGGACCTAGGCTTTAAAGAAACCCTCTTGCTTTCTAATCCTTTTGATTCCACCCAAGCTTTAGACAGCTTTTTCTGAAGCATGTTCTAGCTCAGTATGCAGACAATGTGAAGCCACAGATCAGAAAGTAATGCAGATTGATCCAGTCTGACAGATACAACTGGCAGAACCTGACGTCAAATAGCAGTCAACCACTCACCTGAACCACGCACCTGCCTGAGCTCTGCAGGAGGAACTCGGGTATGCCTTTAGGATTAAGAAAAAAGCTACGATTGTTCAGGCATTGCACAAGCCTCCTGGAGGAAACACAAGAGCCTGGCAGGTTCCTCCTCTCCATGAATGGAATGTAGCTGTTTCTTTGAGTTCTGTGAAATCAAAGCAAACTAGAGGCAGCACGAAGAACTCTAAGTCCCATAGCCCACAGTTCCAACAGAAGATCCAAGGGCAGTTCCAACACTCTATTCCCTAAAAGCTGACAGGAGCTTGATCCACTGCAGAGGGGATGCTCCATCCTGCACTACTTTGTAGAAAGCCCAACTCTAATACTTTGTCCAAGTATCTCATTCCCAGAAACCACAAAGGCAAGCAGAAACAATGGAGCTGTCAACACAATATAAAAATTTCCAGTTCTTAATCAAGAGTTCCTGACAGCCCTCCTTATTGGAAGAACACTTGCGATGTTTTTGAATGTGCGGTCAAGTGTGCTTTAGTGCCAACTAAATTTCAAAACACAAGAACAAACACCAAAGCAGACCAACATTCACCTAACCCAAGTCTCCCCACGTCTCCAGTGCCAGGCAGAGGTGTACCTGGAGTCAGCTTGCCAGCCTGGCCTCTGCGTGGTCCACTCCCTTACTATTCCTCCAGCATCCACAAATACAAGACTAGGGCTGCTAGAAAGTATACCCCAATCCATTCCTTTTGCAATCTCCGTACAAATTTATGTAATCCCTGTTTTGTACTTTCAACAGATTTGAAATAATGTCTATCCCTGTGCCACAAAGTATTTTTATGTATTTTAAATTGTTCTACTAATAGAAGCTGAAATTGTAGCAATGCCAGATTTTCACTCTTTCTATTTGTCTTAACTGCCCCAAGAAGTTTTCTGAATCATCTTTTTTCTTCCCACTGGAGCAATGTTTCTTCCTCCTTCACTGCTAACCGACTCCTCCAGGCCTATTCCACAGCAGAAATCATTACATGGTTACAGCCTCCCTCTGCTACACTTGATTCAACAGACTTCCCTCATATTTGCCATACTTCTTCCTCACACAAAGTATCTAGGTGCAAAAAAATTCTTCAGGGCAGAGAAAATGCTGTACCTTTGAAGGCACAGTCTTTCCTGCTCTTGCCCGTCTTGCACTGACACATAACAGCTCAATATTATCTCTCAGTGAGAAGTGTTTGAAAGACAATTAAGCACATCTGGGAGAGTCAAATTACTATTCCAATTAATTTGTGCTGCACGCTGATTCACCACATTTAGGCAGAGCACAAAAAGTGGAATGAATACTTCTCATTCATGGTAAACAGGGAACCACAGCAGTGTTATACGCCAAGCAAGAGGCCTGCCCCCTCCTTTCCCCCTCAGTTCTCCCCTACAATAACTGCTCCTTCGCCACCACGATGCCCCTGCAGCTATGGCCATGCAACTCACTAGGTTAAACCTCACCATGCTGTTGTGAAAAGCTGTCACTCAATGCCTGTGCAACACTTTTGAGCCTGACATAATATGCCTACCTTCTTTCTTAGACAATAATTACAATAATTGCCACTCATAGCAATCTTTCCACACACCAATAGGAAGTGAATGGGAGAGAGCAACACATAGTTTATCAGTCAGTTTTAATATTATGAAGTTAATGTGTTTTTCTTCAAAAAAATTATCACTGGGGCACACAGCAGCAGAGAGAAATGTTTAACTAAATAAATAAATAATTTCAATGATTGCTGTATATCCTTTTATCCTCTGTTACTACTTGAGATTACTTTGAATTACTCCAAAATACTTTAAAAATATATCGAAGATTAGTTGAATTTGTAATAAAGCCTTGTGGATTTTTTTAATGGTCTGCTCAGTTTATTAACATAATTATGAGAGAAATGCTCTAGGTGTTAATGTATAACTAAGCTTAAAGGAATTCTTCCTCGACGAAGTAATTTGTAAAAGGTTTCCTCTAGCTGGCTTGATCACTTGTTTCTTTCAGATTATCTCGGTAGGGCTGTGTCTCTATCTTTTGGGTTTCTCTAAATTTACAATGACAATCCAAAGGTTGATTTTGAATGCTCTCCAAAGAAAGGGATTTACTTCCTTGTTTATCAAGGAAACACCAGGAGTCTTGAAGCTGATCTTCCATGCTCTGATTACAGATTTCCTAGTGGGATCCAAGTTAAGAACTTCATAGTCCTTAAAGGGAAGAAATGCTTATTTTAATTAATCTTTATTAAGCCCCTGAGTCTTGGATAGGGTGCCCAAATTAGAAGCCTAATTACATAAACAACCTCTACAGTCAGTGGACTGAGCTGAATCATCTTCAGTAGGTACCTAGGATCTGCACTAATTAAAAAAGGGAGCTGCGGGACAGCTAACCAGGCCCCTCTCGATGACTCCTTAGGTGCCACCTAAAGGTGTCTGGGAGCCTCTGAGCTGCCTTCCAGCCCACAAAGGTGGCCACATCAGCATTTCTTTCCACAGTGCTTTTTCCTTTAAATTTCTCTTTGCCATGATGTACATACTTGGCTAGAGAAGCCTCACAGCTTTGCTTGGGACCCTAGTTTATCTTCCCAATCAAAATTAATTCACCACTGCCCTGTGTTTCCACAGACTTTTTTTTTTAATTAAAGATACAGATTCTTTCTTCCACCTGCTTATTAGGTACTTGAATTACATGCATATTAAAGTGCAACACAGCTCCTGAATAAAATCTCTTCCCACCCCACAAGACCTGACTTAACTGACAATTTTTACAGTGATCCTTGTACTTTTCAAAGAAAACTGGTAGTTACACTCAAGTGTCTAACATTTAACACCTGGAAACAAAAACCCAGCTCTAGAATATTAATAGCATTATAGAATGAAAAATGTGAACATATGCATTGTTGTGTACATTATCCATTGCTTGCCTGAGGGCAAATCTCATAAAAATAATAGAATTGGAGTAATACAAAAATTACTCCCTTGAATTTTCATACAGTAAATAAAGGAGACTGCAGAAAGAAGAAGGACAAAAAGAATCAGCAGCTGCCCATCACATTTATCTTCTCTGATGGAAAGAGAAGATAACTGCTCGGTAAGTATAGTTTCACTTTACTCTTAGCCTAACATCTCAGAAAACTTCTCTCAGTACAACTGTGCACAGATCCTTGCAATGCACTTTTATCTATGTGGAAATAAACATGATGCTTTCACCTTCAAGTATGATTACTTTCAACAAGTATACTTTTATCTGTACAAAAGACCCAAGTCTTCAGAGAGGAAAAAAATGGCTAATTTACAAGCTCTTGGGTGCAGCAGCAAACTCTTCTCAAGTACTGTGTAAAACGCTCTATTTCCAAAATTCTAAGCAGAGAATTTTATGTTTAGGGGATCTGACTTAAGTATCCCTGAACATGGCCACATTATTAACTTCTAGGCAAATAAATCCTGTGGTAGTAAAAATTCTTTGAAAACTGACATTTCCTTCTCGAGTACAACTGTCAATAGCTAAGTTTAAAAAATATTTCAAATTTCATATTAATCTTACGATAGAACAAGTTTGAAAACAACAAGGAGAAAGTTGAATACTATTTCTGCATTAAAAAAGGGAAGAAAAAAAACCTTCACAAACAGTATTTCAGCAAAAGACGTAACAAGCATGTCCCTAAAAACCATGTTCTCATCTACTAAGCAATGCTGACATACCAGGTTCTGAGTGTTGATGGGTGAAAATGATAGAGGCCAAGCACAGCGTTAGCAGTGGCCTGGCAAGCAATGCCACCAATCAAGCAAATAACCTCGACATTTGCTGACCAAGCCTGCCAGAGCATCTGCAAATCTGCATAGACAAACGAAGCAGAGAGCTGCAAAAGGGCCTTAACGGCACTGCCAGGACACTGGAAATAAAATCATGGGCCTGAAGGGTGGGGTGGGGGGAGGAGTGAGAATGGCTTACAAAAGCAAGCTACAGATAAGCCTAAGAAAAGGGACATTTGATACTAATGCTGTTTTACATTTTCAATCAAGAATGTAGCCTTACATGGCACACCTAGAAATATGTGAACCAAAATCCATGCACAAACACTCAAAACATACAATGGAGGGCAAAAACCAAGGTGGGAATACTTTTCTTGAACTGCTGCTTGTGGAAAGAAGTTTGCAAAGCCCTTTGGTAAGGATTAAGATTTTCTTCAGCTGCAGTAAAGAACTTAATTTTTCATAAAAATTATACTTACTGTCTTAATCTCTAATTTTGCTTTTGACTTTATGAGGGGTTTAGACTACAGAATATTTAGCATAAGCAGAAAATGCAGGCTATTCATATTCACAGTATCCAAACTTATGCTGTCCATGAGGAGACAGTGGCAGAGCTGGCAGTCAGTTAAAAGACAGTGTTCCTCTTCCACGGGAATTCCCTGCATTTTGAAATTGCCTTTCATTCCACAAGAGAAACTGACATTTCAAAACAGACTACAGAAAGAACAAACTAATAATATTAAAACATCTTCATTTAAGTGCTGCTCTTTTTATTAACCTCCTTTCTGGCTTCAGTGAGGCAACTTGGGTTTTCAGAGAATGCACTTTATGATTTAAGGGTTAATTATAACTACTTTTTTCCATTTTAATCAGTTTCACAGCCTTGGGCTGTCATAGAGCTTGGTTTCAAATTGTTGGCTGCATGCATTTGCAGATAGAGGCTACTTTTATTTTTTAGAATTATCTAAGTATTAGCATTAGTTATCACCATCGGGTTTTTCCTGTTAAGAAAAGCAAGGAATGAATGCTTCTTTGGAGAAACAACAAGGCAGAAAAGCACTGAAGGGTAGTCACTTTACTGACTTGTTAATCAACTTGGTCTTGCCATCCAAAGCTCTTCCCCAAGCCCCACTTCATACAGCTGATTACCAGCTAACTTCCATCCAATTATACCCACACACCTATTGCAAATACCACTTTTTGAGTTCATAAGGTTGCCCTAACAGAGATCTGTAATATAACATATTCGCTGCATGGAACTGGGAATAAATATCTTCAGTCAAGCTGATTCCCTTAAATTTTGCTGACTGCACCAACTGGCTATACAATACACAGGCTCTAGCTCAAGCATGTAAATTAAAGCGTTTGATGTGGAAATACACACACAACACTAGGAAGCTACAAGGAAGAGAGAAAATGGCTTAGAGAAGAGTTCTACCACTCGGGTTTCTCCTTATATGACCACTGTTTGCCTAGATGGGAATTTCTGTCTGTTCCACAATTAGTTTGAGCCTCATGTTCCCATTCAGTACTGAACCACTACAAGATAACCTTGCACTGCTCTGATCATACTCCAAGGAACTGCCACCGACAGCAAGAACAGCCGGTCTATAACTGCTGTTGCACAAGGTGCCGCCGCGCTGTGCGGTACCCAGCCACCAGGAAGCACCTTGGTAGCAACCTCCCAAGGCACGGCAAGAACACAGGGACAGGAGCTATGAGACCTAGAGCTTACTCTGGGAAAACTTTAAGAAAATAAATTTGTCCAGTTCTTCCCTCTTCAGTTCCTGCCTCCAAATCCACAACTTTCAGAGTCAGTCTCCTTCCCTCATAGCACCTCAGCCTCATTGTTACGGTGACTGAACTGAGCAACAAGAACAGACGAGATACGGGTCCTACTCAACTTCAGAAACATCTGACCTGGTCTCTAACACTAAGTCTCTTCTACCTTCCGTCAGCAATTCATAGATATTTATTTAGAGAACAACGTTAATGACTCACAGTGGTTCAAGGGTTAGACCAGGCTCTCACTGTGATTTTGGGAATCAGATTGCCCAAAAGTGGCTCTTGTCTACGAGATGGCTCAGAGAGCAATGAGGCAGAAATGGCAGCTTGAAGAAGAGAAGTGAGATCACGGCTGCCGAGAAGGAGATGACCTGAAAGGGAATAACTGGGTGGAACACTGGCTGAGTTCAGTGAAGTCTCACAGGGAGCTCATGTGCAGTGAAATCAGGTGAGAGAGCCCCACCAAACATTTGAACTTGCCACTGGCAGAGCCTGCAGAGCAGCCAGTTCCATTCTTAGGTCCTTCCCTCCTCCTCCATCCTGCATTTCCAGTTCCTTGCTTCCAACCTCAGGAAACAGGAACATTAAGTGCCAGTAATGCTTCAGCAGAACAGAAAAAGTCTTAAGAGGAAAAGCGAAGGCCAAGCGGGTTATAGAAGAAAGGTGTTTCAGGCTCACAGCATCTCTTTCTAATATGCGTTTTTATTATTTTTCATGCCAGAGATGAAAGCAGTAACGTAATTCATCCTGACCCCTCTGCGTCTCAAAGGCCTGTTTATATTTCAGTGTGGATGCTGAGGCTCACCACTCCTGTTACAGCCACCTCCGACTTCAGACCCAAAGGACTACACTTCCAGTAGAGCAAGTACAGCACTAGGAGGAAGGAGGTCCCTTCCTCCAACCCCAGCAGCTCGGGGCTGCAACACCGAAGGCTGGCTGGCCCCCTCCACTGCTGGTGGAACTGCAGTAACAGAAACTAGAAGAGTGGACATCCTTATTTAGACAACATCTGGCCTACAGTCCCCAGTCCGCTGCAGGGGGTTCCTCTGTATACTCCTATAAGCTTTCCGAGTTATATTTTTAAATTACATAAACTATAGAGCTTCCATGACTTCCTAGAATCTACTTAGACCCTTGCTGGAAGAAAACATGCCTTAACACTGACCCTGAAATACCTACTTTGGGCAGTTTGAGCCAGCCCTTTTTCACTTTAGCCACAGTGCCTATGAACCTGTCAACAGTCTCCCAAGTACTATAGATACTCCAGAGCAACCTTTTTTCAGTTAATCATTAAGCTAGCTCTTTTTAATAACATGTCAGAAATTCCCTATAGTCTCCTAATCACTTCTGTTGCACTTCACTGAGCTCCCAGTTCATCAGCGCCACAGCAGAGATGTTCACACAGTCAAATACAAACAGCCCATGCACATTAGTGCCATACAGTCGGGGATCGTCCAGTTTCAACACCCAGAGGTGCACAGGCACAAGAGAAAATACAGTAGAAAACACTGAGCTGATCTGCTGTGATTTGGGGGTGGGTGCAGGTGGGGAAGCCAAGCCTTTTTCAAAAGAATCATCTAAAAACTGATTTTAAAAGAACTTTCTGAGGTTTTAGGACAAGTTCCTCCTTCTGACTCTGACTTCTGACCACACAATTCTCTAACACTGTTAGACACAGTGAGCTGGTACAGACTATCAGTCAAGAGAAGCAAGACAGGTACAACAATTCAACAAGCCTATTCCGATCCTTTCAATTACAATTGTCTAGGAGATGTTACGTTACTG
Source organism: Microhierax caerulescens (assembly GCA_035590215.1). Lineage (NCBI taxonomy): Eukaryota > Metazoa > Chordata > Aves > Falconiformes > Falconidae > Microhierax > Microhierax caerulescens. Next base: position 77,662 of record JAVJGJ010000057.1, on the reverse strand, counting down.
AAGAGAGTAAACTTGCTTTAGCTTAACTCCTTTAAAGAAGTGAACATTTTTATTTTTTACTCTGTTTCCAAAGACTGATTTATTTTCTTTATACCCTGTCACCACACACACTCTTTTGGGGGTAATTCATTGAACAGAATCAAAAGAATCTATTTAGGAAACAATTTTTTTAAGCCATTCACTTCAGGTAACAGGGATCTAGTCATTAATTTGATTTCCTTAGTTGCAGGAATCGGCAGCTCTCTGAGAACATCTATAGCCACTTCTTAATTAAGACTTCTAATTAAGATTCTCATACCCATGAGAAATGAGCAATTGTCAACACAATTCTTCCAGTCAGCACTAGGAGGACATTTGATGAAACAAGGAGCACAAGTCATGCATCATTCCCATTACATTAGTTCACCAAATGTCTTTCTGATGGTCAGCCCGGGGCCCTGAGCAAAATGGTGCTACAGCAAGGCTCCAAACAAAAAGTAATTACTCTTCAGCATCTGACTCCACATACGTGCCCCAGCAGAACACAATACCAAGACACATGCAAACTACAGAAAATTCCCTCTGTCAAGCCTCTGCCTATATTGCCGGATTTTAACAGACCACTGATTCACACTCAGATCAGCACAATTCTTTCTCTAATCATGTTGTACTGGACCTTCACTGATTTTTAACATGCTTAGCTACCGGAGAAGCCAAAAGATGCTTTCTGCACCAGTAATCAAACGAGCATTCCTCAACAGAACTACTATGTTCCTGGAGGCAATTCCTACTCAATTCCTGGAGGGCAGCAATAACTGCTGATACGGTGGCCCCTTTATGAACAACACTTGCTCCAAACGGGGTCAGTAAACTCACTGAAAAGTGAAAATGCCAGTACGTATGTATTTGCATTCCCATCGCTGCTGGCACCAGCTTAAAGCCTACTGACATTAGCAAGGAAAGGCGGGACCATCTGGGAGACGACTGCAGGCAAGCATCCCAATCCAGCTGTGCTCCCAGCAGCTTCTTCCTGGCTCAAAACCAAGATGGGATAATTTCAAACACCCTCCTGGCGCAGAAAGCATTTCAGATTCTGCTTACTGGAATCAAACAGATCCTGGCTGTGAGTGAAACTTAACATTTGGGAATTCAAACAGTTTTATAAACAGTCCAATTCAAATTTCCAAACTAAAATTACTCAAAACCTGCCCAGAAATCTCTGCAAGAATATCCCTCTTGTGACATCCCCCCCTTTTCTTTAAAGGATAGTCAGGAAGAGAAGAGACTTCTACCAAGGAACCCGCTTTCCATTTGTAGACATCCTGAGGATCTGAGAGAACCTGTGGTAAGCCTGATGCTAAAGGTCTCCATGCAGGCGTCTGTATCCTACATGCTGCCTCTGAAGTGGTCAGCTGGGCCAAACAGATTCCTACCATGTGAGTGGGAGAGAGATTCGGTCATTTTAGGAGCTCTGAAAGCTTTACTGTAACTTGGAGGAACATCAGTAGGCTAAAAAAGAAAAAAGTTACAAAGCGTCAGTAGTACTCAGTCTCTAGCTTCTAGGATTTAATTACATGATTTAGACACATTGGATATTTTCCAGAGACATGGCACAGAGAAAAAAACTGCACTTGGAAACTGTAGAATCAGCAGAGGAATCATTTACTTGGCATGCTTGGGGAGAAAAAAAAGAAAAGAAAAAAAAAAAGAGTCTGTCTGAAAATGAAGTCATGTATGTTTCAACATACAGGTCTGGGCTGGCAAGAATTTCCATCCTAAAGTGAACCAAGACCTTAAGGATCCAGCCTTCTTACGTAAAGCTACAGCTTTCAGACTGGATAGGCTGTGTTCTCATAGCATCTAGTATCTTCTCCACTCCCAAGACAGCACTTTTTTTCTCCTCTTTAACTGTTGTTTTGTGCATAGATGGGCATGGGCATGTATGCATGCATATGGGATGCGGGGTGTGCATGTGAAATGTTTGAACAAAAATTTTCGTGACAAGCAAGCCTTTAGCAACAGGACACACAAGGGCCTCTGGAGGCATGGCAAATGGAAACCAGTGACTAGAAGAGCTTGACTTCCAAAGCTGCTGCTTTTCACAGAAGTGACCTCAAGAACAGTTTTCAAGTAGCACTTCCACAATAGAAGCATCATGCTGACTTTTTAAGAGGCAAGACAGCACCTTCTATATAAAATACTGTGCCACTACCGCCATAAGGTACACACTTTTTAATAATTTTTTTTTTAACACCACATGTATTAACAGTACACTTAAAATAAAATACTATTCCTGGTGGCAGAGGAATATTTCTTGAAAGTAAAACACATGCTTCTGAGAAGAAAGTACTAGTATAGGTCTTTGTTAAGTTTAAAACTCCTTGTATAACTCAAATGTGAGAAGAGTGACAACATGAAATGGCATTTTCTTACTCAGCAGATTTGCTACTTGCATGTCAGAGTACCATGGCTGATATAAGTAATTAAGGCATTTTTAACCTTTTTTAGGATTTGTTCATGTAGCACAGCTGGCACCATACAAGACAGAGAGCTAGTTTTCTGCTGTGCAACATCTACATAATTATCTATAAAAATCCATGTATACTATGCTCGTGTGCACCCTCTGAAGTCTGTGACACTGCATGGTTGCCAAAGAGAGCAAATACGGAGAGAAGAGGGGTGTCCAGCCCAAGACTTTGTCGGCAGAAGCTAAACGATAAGGTTGCACAGAGCTGGAAACTGCTGAATTTGTAGGGTCAGTAGCTGGGAAAATTATGCTAACTGTATTGCTGTAGGATAATACAAAACTTCCCAACAAAATACAAAAAACTTTTTTTAAAACAGTAAGATATAATAGTAATATAGTATTAAAGCAGGTTTAAGAAAAAACATAAGAAGAAATAATTACAAATTACAGCAGGCTCATCAGTTTCCTCCTAAAGCTTTAATCAACTTTTCTCTCCATAGAAGCATCTTTTAGCTTTTTTTTTTTTAAAAAAATCATTATATGTTTATGACCAAGAACAGCCAATCTGGAATATTCTTATAAAACAATTTTTCACAACAGCACACTTTTTAGGTGATACTGCCATCCTTTTTGGTGGCTAAACCACATTATAAAGATCTACCTTGACCATGCATACTGGCTTCCACCTCTTCCATCTTCTATTGTTTGTGTGTGCAGTAAACATACACAATATGGCCACAGAAATGCGAAACAAAAATAAACTGTGCAGCCTTAAATGTGCTCAAAAAGTACTTTGCACTCATCTGTAGGGACTTTAGGAAAACCTTCCACACAGGGGCTGCTGAGGGATAACACGTGGATAACAAGAAAAAGCAGGTTTTAGGGGCAGCAGACCTACAGACAGAAGCATTCCTGAAGCCAGAGGAAAAGCATACATAAACCTCATAACAGTGAGTGCAGGTATCCAGGGAAGGAGAGCTGACCACAAAGCAACTCTACCCACACAAGGTAAGGGGTGAGAAACTACAGTGATCTCTTATATTTTCCCTGCATACAGCACATGCAGTATCAAAGGGGAGAAGGGGAGGACATCTGCACCTGGGCACAAAGAGGAACGTACACAGTGAATTTGTACAGGCATAAAGAAGACAATTCTCAATGGATGGAGGGATCAGCTCTCGTCAGACACATCTGCTGGCAGCCTATGGGAGCGTTCTGGAGAATAAGCAGCTGTCTGCTTGGAGCTACCAGCTGCCTTTCCCCCAGAAAGCATTTACACTGTGTCACTGGTCAGCCTTCAAATCAAATACAGAATGCAAAAACAGTGGCAGCCTTGAGCAAAAGAAAGGAGAGGAGACTCTCACCCAGCCCCCTCCAAAAACAGTCTCTATAACCCAAGTTGTTCTTGCCACAGATAACAGCTTAGAAGAGCTGCAAACCTCAGAACAAAGCAAGAAAATGCACCTTTCTTCAGGGTTTTGGTGATTGGGGAGGATACAAGCCTGCTCCATACAAGCTCCAATGCCCCAAAGTAATGGTATTTCCAAATATCAAAACACATGGCCGTACAAACAATTCTGTGCATCTCTGTGTGAGCACAAGGAAGTCAAACACGAGAAAACTCAGAAGACAAGAAAAAACATTCAGTGGCTAGAGAGGCACAGAAACACATGTCAAGGAATTAAAAACTGCACATGTAATTTGGCTAAGAGGACATATATGCAAAAGGCAGTAAAGGAAAGGATGCAGTTACATGCAGTTATCTAAGGCTTGCCAAAACACTAGCAAATTATACTGAAGTGGTGCAAGGTACTGAATTTAGGGAACAAACTTCTAGAGAAAAACAGGTACCATTTTTACCCAGCACACAGACTGGGTAACATCAAAGAAAAAGGATGACCAGATTGTGGATTATCTCTTCCTTTCCTGCTCCCAAAGCAACCTCAGCTCTGGGATTATTTCAAGCTGGGAAAGGAGAAAGACCTAAAACCAGTCACTAAGTCTTGTATAAGTGTCTTGGGTCAGGTGGGTCAGCCGTGACTGAATGAGAGATGCCCCCACATCCAGCTTCCATGTTTCTGACGAGACCCTCCACAGCAAGGGAGATGGGATCATCATCCCCTGTTCGTCCTGGCTGAGGCTGCAGAGCTTTCGCTGTCACACACCCGTAGCGGCAGCTACTCTTCCCACCGACTCTGTTTTTTCCACCTGCCCTCTCGCTCTCCCTCCTCGCCAGCCTGCGTGACTGGGCATGGCTGTAAGCGAAGGATGCCTCTCGGGACAGTCACTTCCTCATCTCCACCTTCTTATTTCTAAGGCTTGTAGGGGAGGCAGATGATATTTGCTCTTTCCCCCAACCAAAAAAGCGTGGCAACAGTGAAATAAACTTCAGAGTAAGTGAAATAATCTCAGTGGATCCGTCGAAGGCAAATTTAGCATCACCCACCGCAGCAGCCCCTCCCACAGCCACAGAATTTTTTTTAGCATGAGTAGTAGTAACTCGCATCACCTCCCTGAAAAATAGGTTAACGCGGCTTTTCTCTGCTACAAGCGCTCGGCAGCCATCTGTCTCCACACGGGCGTTCAGCCACCCTGCCCACAGAGCAGGCCGCGCAGCCTTCCCTGCGGGGGTGCGCGGGGACGGGGTGGGAGCGCGCGGGCGTGGACGCGGGGGGTCGGGTGC
>JAVJGJ010000057.1:39048-50063 GCA_035590215.1 Microhierax caerulescens | reverse complement strand
GGGGAAAAGATGGCCACAGCTGGAGGCAGGATTTCCTTGTCCTTCCCTGAAACAGAAAGCAAGACGGCCCAGAGCCTTCACCCTCACACGACTCAATATCACATCATGTGGGTTTTTTTTTTTTAGAAATATGTGTGTTGGAAACTGGACATTGAATTCAAGATCCAACATGTCCTGTAGTGCTGACCATGCAGATTCATGATCTTCAGTCTAAAAGTTAATTATATTTACATTAAATTGTAATTATTTTCAACATAGTATGTACTAAGTATGCCATGCTATGTGTGCCATTTAAATAAAAATCAATAGGTTACTTGAAGAGAATATGGCTTAAGGTTTTAGAATACAAAGGTACAGAGCAAGTACAAAACTTTTTTTCTGGATATTGACCAATAGCCAAGCTTACTAAAGCTAAGGTACTAACTGAAAAAAAAAATCAGTTCTCTGATTTGTTAAGATATACAATGAGAAGGAGGCAAACTGATCCTCTTCATTCATCCTCTATTGTCTTTCTCTCTTTCTGTGCATGTCTGTTTCCTCACGTCCTGAGTCAAGATTTCATCACTTCTCACCTGGATAGTGTTCTGTTCCCTCCTCTGCCACCCTCGCATTCTGCATCTATTTTGGCTAGAAATCAGCCTATGTTTTTATTAGCAGGTGTGTGAGGATTTGCTTAGATGCCAGATGCCAGAAATGGAAGACAGCTCCTCTTCTCACCAGTCACACAGGCAACTATAATGGCATATATTCTAAAACTTTCCCCCCTTCCTGATTTTGCTGCACTGATTTTAAATAAGAATGCAAAATTATTAGAATAGGTGTGTTGGTCATACTGAAAGGTTTTGCTAGGCTATCACAATATGAAGAGTTATGCCAAGCAAAGACTGCAAGGCTAGTGAAGGCATGTATTGGTCACTTTCCTGCGATACTCTTTTATCTTTGATGCTTTTAAGTTCAGAGATCTCAGCAGAATTGAAGAACCCTTTATAGTTTTGTCCTATTTTTCTGATCTCACACTGAATCCAGGTAAACATTTAATTTATGAATGTGTCTAGCGATAGAGACTTCTTTTCATCCTTTACATAGGTAGACATGGATTTAACAATTACTCTAAGCTGCCTTTTGCCAAGATAATAGATCATTTTAGCCCTGTTTCCTAAATCAACTTTTTAGCACATTTTCTTGGTTGTTTCAGCATTTTATTCTGTAATAAAATAATATTCTACAGTAGAAACAAAAATACCTAAAGAAACTTACTAAGCACTGTCAGCTGAGTGCCTTGTCCAAAGTATAGCGGTGAGTTTGCACAGTATTTTGAAAAAGTACCAGAACTGTCTGCCACTATAAGCTCTCAACTGCACCTAAACCCTGTATGGTGTCATGCCATATCCTGCCTTGCATGAGATTACAACGGAGGAGACCTTTCTGCTCTCATCTGTGTTAGAAAATACTGTGCTTTTGCAGAAGAATATGCTGAAACAGATAGCATATTGCTCCAAGGGGTACTGCATGTAGTGAATCCAGCCTGTCTGGGAAGTAGCTCTTTCCATCTCTATCTGTGTCCTGTTCTCAGTCTTAGTGTCACGATTCAATCTGAGACACCTATAAATGAAAACAGGAAAAGTGACTGCCTCCCCATTCTGCCATCGCTACACTGTGCTAAAGAAGAGTTGAGTTCCTGGAGCTCACCTGCCCTGCATTTACTTCCCCTAACTTCCTTCTTGCCCAGTTTTCATACGAAAGATTTCTCAAAATAAAAATAAAAATTCCAGTGTCATGTATTTGTTAAAAGCATAGGTTTCTTTTCCTTACCCACTGTTGTTACCTGGGTCCCAGCAGCAAACTGCTGAATATGTACCACAACCCTACAGAAACTATCCCAAAATACAGCCCTCCCCAAAACAAAACTGAGAGGGAGCGATATAAACATCCCATGTGAGAAATCCAGGAGGGAGATGTGTCATCCTGGAAGACGGTGCCAGGGCTGACACTCACAAGAGACCCTGCAGGAATGCTGACAGCGCTAACATGTAGGTCACAGAATCCACTTCCCTGGAAGAATAGTGTAGGTGCTGTTTCATAGGAAACTGGGAAGCAGACTAAGGAGTATCCTGCTGGCTGTGCTGTCGGGGGATAACAGGAATGAGAGGGTAGATACAGTAGACCTTCTGGTAGCCTCCTTACCTGAAATGGTGCTTTCTTCTAGCAAGAAGAGTGTTTGTAAATGTGTTGAAATTACTATTTTTTTTCTCATGATGATATTGTATTAATTTCTCCTCATCCCTCAACCGGGCAGAATCTTGCAGTGTGGAAGCCTGTATGTGGGAGAAGAAAGACAGTGCATGAAGCAATATGATTGGCATGTGGCTGCTCATTAATGACCATAAACCTGCTAATTTCTGCCCAGAGGATAACCTGCTTAAGGCTGTCTAAAATGGTGGAAATATATATAGAACAGTGGTGGACTGAGCAAAATGTATTTCTACACACACAATCTGCAATGTAGTCTAGAATCCATCCCACAAGAAGGCAAACAGGAACGCTGGCAGGATGTTGCTACAGGAAAAAAAAAAAAAGGTTGCTTTATGTGGGTGACTTCTGCGTATCAGGAGAAGATTGTCTATTTTTTGTCCATCTGTTCTTGCTGGGCACACTCTTCAGGATTATGATCTCAGAGTAAGCTTCAGGGTTTATCCCTTCTCAAAGAGTTAATTTGCAAAGATCTCCTGAAGGAATGCATCACTGTCTCACCAGTGTTCCCACAATGTTGAACTTCATGCAAAACCAGTGTTTCCTTCAGCTCCACCACCAGTGGGTGAGGACAGACTTTTGAAAAATGCCAGCCTGTGCTTACTGAACTTTAGAAGACAGGTGATCTTGGCTGTATTGCAGAGACACCTGGAAAGATAGAAGGGCTCCTATACTTCTCTATGCAGAATTATACTGTGTTATCTGTCTCCTGAGACCTGTCACCACTTACCAAGCCCATCCTGTCTTTATATCTGAGGAGAAACAAGAAGGGGAGATGGCTGTGACAGGCTGGAGGCTAGAGAGACACTGACATGTGAATGAGCACATCCTAGTGATGCTGCATACAGGTAGGAAGCTAAACAGCCTGGGTGCACTAACAAGAGAGAGTGCAGAGCTGAGCATGGAGTGATTTAGGGGTGAGGTAGTCACAAGAAGAAAACACCACTGCATGACATAAAAAGTAAAATATATTTATGGTGTGGCCTGGGTTTATTGAGTAGGTAGCAATTGTTATTCTAGGATTTCTGGCATGTGCGCACAGTGTATAGCAAACACACCAATCAAACCCCTCAGTGCAGCCGTGGCCAGCACCCTGGACTCAGGCGAGCAGGACTCTTACTCCAGCCTAAGTCCAAGGTGGTCACCTGGATTTCAAGTGGACCTCAGGCTCCACCTTCTACAGTGTTGGACGTTCATTAATATGATTGTCTGGAGAAGCTCTTGTCTTTTGTCCAGTTTATTCTTTTGCAAGACTCCACTGGCTGGAGGCAATAAATGACAGATGCACTTCCATACCACCTGTAGCTATTCCATAATCTGAGGTGGTTCAATCATCTTCACCACCACAAAGATGGACCTAAATTATGCACATATCATTCCAAGCAATTAACATATGGTATAATCAAAGATCAACAGTGCTCTATACGGTTCATTCTTCTTCTCTGGAGAGTTTCTGAACAAGTCCTAGGAACTAAAGCAATTCTTTCTGGGCCAGATCCACCAATATGGACAATAAAGGTATCACAAGATGGGAATGGACAAGATTCCTGACCTTTGGGAATGTGAAGCCTTCTTCCCTTGCCTTTTTGAACTCAGTTCAGCAACAGTTCTGGTCTGATAATTTGCCTTCTTCCCACAGTTACATTTTGATAGCAGTCAAACTTTCATTTTCACAGCCTGTGGTGGTGTGCTTCCCCACCCCCACCCCCCACTCCCCACCCTGTAAAAATGCTCAAGTGATAACTGTCAGTGGCAGCCGTAATGGATGTGCCTGCCTGTTTGTGATGGCTGCATCTGACTCAAAGTGGATTCGGGGGAGACAGATAACAACATAATGGTTGTTTTGTTATTGTTAATGATTATAATTCATAATACAATAAATAATTGCAATTATTAATTAGCCAATAGTTAATTTGAACAATGTGCCCACCTGACCACAGTGTCAGTCAATGTTAGGCTCAAGCCAGCTCTAGTCAGACTCCAGACCATAGACAGCATGCAAATATGACGACAGGTCAATTATCTCACCCCATGAACAGTGGGCAGCCCAGGGCCCACTGAGCTCTCCTTCATGGCAGTGGGCAGCACACCAGGACACCCCCTTGGGCAGGGACACCTCTTAAGGGTACTGCTGAAGGCTGAGAGGCTCCTTGACACAACAGATTCTCAGAAAGTAATTAACAGCATGTTAAACTGAAATCTTAGCTAAGTGGTATAAAGGATTCATTGTGCACATATAATCCTTTACATATAAACCATTGACCAAGTTTGGGATTATGTCTGGATCTAGCTGCACCCAGACTCCTCTCTGACAAGGAGTCTAGAAATCAAGAGGCTCCTGTCAGAACCTTGTGACTGAACAGGAGGGTATCCCTCATGGTTCTGCCTGTTCCTGTCCTCTGTGCAGTAAATAATCAAGTGCATCTTGCCATCGAATCATGTTAAGCTGTTGCATTTACTGTCAAATGTTGTTAAATCGCTCTTTTATTTCAATAAACATGTCGCTACTTCCTTCTTACAAGAGAACTGCATCATTCATTCCACAACACAACCTTCCTGTATCTCTCACATTATACCATCCTCTCACATCCTTGTCCAGTGTGGGATGCAGTGGAATAGCAATATAAAACCACTAGCAGCACCCCAATCAGATATTAAGGTGGGTGTGGGCAAAGATACAGGAGGACATTCTGATGAGCCTTAGGAGTGTTAAACAGGAGTACACAATAGGTGGAATGCTTTTCACATGTGCTGTCAGTTATGCTTTTTTGTAGCAGTTAAAAAAATGTATTTTTTTTTAATTCCCACTCTGAAATATGTAACTTTTTTCTTTTGTGCAAATAGCTGCCTAAACTTCATTTACTTGCATTTATCTTTATTTTAGCTTCTGTACTATGAGCAAATGAGCAACTCAGTCTTAATGGCCTATTTAGTACTTAGCTTCTGTGATGAGACAGGTAGCAGTGAGGCCCTTCTGTAATAGCCTGGGAGTTACATTTCATAATAAATGAATGAGGGAGCTGTGCTATTGTGCAGATGCTTCCACACTTCCCAGCTGGCAACATGCGTGTTATTGCAGGCAATACCAAAGAAGACTAAAGACTTGTTGTTTTTTCATCCCTCTGCACCCAGTAAATTTATGGCTGTAAACCCACAGGATCACCCCTTCTGCCTTCCACACCCATTTTTCTCTTCTTCATTTAGTCTAAGGTTGGACCCATCTTCACAGATTCTGAACTGCTGTGGCACAAAAACTATTGACAAGGTTGGGATGAGGTATAAGAAGTGTATTTTTCCTAATGCTGGCAAAATGTGCCACCACCCATCTAAATAGTTCTGTGCAGTAGGCATGGGTTTGTTAATGTCCTAAATACTCTAAGGGGGCTAGAAGTGAATCCTAAATTCTAACTTTTATTTGGGTTTACTGAACCCAATAGCCCGTTAGTGGCGAGGCTGTTGCCTTTCCCCAGGTCCACCCACTGGCAAGGCTGAGCATGTATTCCCAACAGGCACACAAACACACACACACACACACACACACACTACAGCAGCCAGCCACACAAATCGGTGCAGACAGAAACATCCATGCAAACACAGACGGCACTAACAGATCTTCAACCTGTGTCCCTGCTGGCTGATCAGGATGAAGGTCTGTTAGTGGGACACATACACACAACCACAGCGTGGACAACTCCAGTAGGCGGCCTTGGATGCTTAGTCTCTCTAGCAGCTGGTCCTGGATACTTGGTACCCTCACGCACTGGCATGCAGACACATGAGCGAGCCTCTGAGACCTGCAGCCCAACTCCTCATCCCAGCACAGTCCCTCCTTACTCACATACTCACAGCACACGCACACTCAGGGTCTCAACAACTGGCCTCAGATGCTTGGTGTGCCCAGCCACCGTCACGGAACCCCCCAGTCCTGGCAGCCTGCACGGACTGGGACCTGCCTGGACACTGAGGGTGACCCAGAAGCCAACCCTGGGCACGCAATCTGCTCACTTGCTGGCCCCAGTGCCCGCCCTCACAGCTGCTAGCACTGGAGCGTGCTCTGAAGCCTGCAACTCCCCTCCTGCTGTGGGCACACAGTGCAAGCACTGTGTCAGCCTTCTACTGCTCTCATAACAGAGGAGCTATTTCTACAGTGATTGTCAGTGAATGTTCTTTACTGCAAGTTCCTTATGATACTACACATCACTGGAAGTTCTGTTGTAGGATATTGTTGCTACAGAAGAGCAAATTAAAATGCAAGTTCATACTTCTTGAACGTAAAGGAAGCTAAAACTTTATTCCTAATTCAAGGAGCTGGGTTCTCAGCCTCCGAGCATTAAGAAGATGTTAGTTTTAAAAATATGATTCTATGTGGTATGATACAATATGATCTGTAAGTACAGGGAAAACCCAGCAGTGTTTACAAAAAAGTGGAAAGAGCAGGATGGGGACAGAGAATCACCAAGAAATAATATTCAGAAGTTCTTAGACAGAAGCATAGATCCTTTGCTATGGAAAAGTCGGAAGAGTAACTTGCTGTGTTCCTGCTGATGTGATGAAGAGGACTCTTCATTTATTCCCTACACAACTTGCCACCAGCCTAAGTGGAAACAAAACAGAATGAATTGATATAATAATAATAATAATAATAATAATAATAATAATAACAATAACAACAACCAACAATATTAATAATAAGCAACCAAAACAAGCAAAACCCCTAAAACAAAATGAACAAATAAAATAATCTAGGAAATAATAGACCATATTTATCAGTTTCCCAGCTGTTGTGTCTCCTGAGAACTTTAACGGAAATGACCATGTTGTATCTCCACACTTTCTCCCCTTTCTGTACAAAGGAAGTATCTTAACCTGTACAAATTATTTACTCACATACTGAACTAATATCTTCACACATAACTTTGTGTGTTAGATGACTAATCTGGTGCCTTTCTATAACAGAGTGACTGCATCTGTGGACAAGGGAAGAGCTATGGACATCATCTACCTGGACTCCTGTAAGGCCTTTGATATGGTCCCCCACAACATTCTTGCTGCTAAACTGGGCAGATACGGTTTGATGAATGGACTGTTACATAGATAAGGAATTGGCACATGACTGTGCCTGAAGAGTTATAGTCAATAGTTCAATGTCCAAGTGGAAACCAGCAATGAGTGGTTTCCCTCCAGGGTCAATATTGGGACCAATACCATTTAATACCTTCAGCAACATGTCATTGATAGTGGGAGTGAGCACAGCCTCATCAGGTTTGTGGATGACACCAAGCTGAGTGGTGCAGTTGATAGGCTTGAGGTAAGCGACACCATCCAGAGGGACCTGGACAGACCTGACAAATGAGCCCATGTAAACATCCTGAAGTTCCACAAGGCTAAGTGCAAGGTCCTTCACTTGAATCAGGGTGGTTCCCAACGTCAGTACAGAGTAGGTGATGCATTTATTCTGAGCAGCCCTACAGAAAAGGACTTAGGGATACTGGTGAATGAAAAATCGGGTATGAGCCAGCAATGTATGCTTGCAGCCGAGCCAACCAACCGTATCCCAGGCTGCATCACGAGAAGAGTGGCCAGCAGGTCGAGGGAGGTGATTCTGCCCTCCTGCCTTGCTCTCATGTGGCCCCACCTGGAGCACTGCATCCAGCTCTGGGATCCCCACTGCAGGAAAGACATGGACCCATTACAGAGGGTCCAGGAGAGGGACTCAAAAATGGCCAGGGGACTGAAGCACCTCTCCTATGAAGAGAGGCTGAGGGTGTTGGGGTTGTTCAGCCTGGAGAACAGAAGCCTCCAGGGAGACCTTCTTGCAGCCTTTCAATCTATAAAGGGGGCTTACAAGAAAGACAGAGAGACATTTTTTACAAGGCCTATAGTGACAGGATTAGGGCAATGGTTTCAAACTGAAAGAGGGTAGCTTTAGATTGAAATTTGTTATGATGAGGGTGGGGAGACACTGGAACAGGTTGTCCAGTGAAGTTGTAGATGCCCCATCCATGGAAGTGTTCAAAGTTAGGTAGGATGGGCCTTTGAGCAACATGGTCTACTGAAAGATGCCCCTGCTTATGGCAGGGTTGTTGGACCAGATAATATTTAAAGGTCCCTTACATCCAAAACAATTCTGTGATTCTATGTTTGTGATCCAGTAAAATACAAACCCACTCATTCTAGTATCCTTGAAAAAGAACACAAAAACATAATGGAGATTGTGTTCATACTCACCCTCAACTGCACCAATCACTTTTCAAATACATCTCCAAGTCCTGCTTTTAAAGGAACAAGTGCTGAGGCTTCTACTACACTCAGCCATGTGAGAAACTTACTGATAAAAGGCATTTCCTGGTAGTTATTTCAACTTCTCAAATTTGTTCATATTTATCCCACTTTTCTTTGTAAATCTTTGTTCAGATTTATCGCACGTATCTCCTCAAAACCTCTGCTTATTACTTTCACTGCAGGCACGAGTCCCTTTTCAATGTTTACGAAAAAATATATCTGATATTTCCCTTCTTTACTTTCTAGAGAAGTCGTCCTTAATTCTGGTCTTTATCCATGTATTTAAAGTGTATTCTGAGAAGGAGTTTCTTTGCTAGATAGCATTGATTTTATGGGAGTTCTGGAGAAAAAATAATGGAAAACTCATCACTTGTGATTTTTCAAACTAACCCCCACAAAGCCCAGTACAGCACACAGGGAACAACCCCACAGTGGTGAACAGATTCAATCTGTACCCACTGACCCCCATACTAGTGAGTAAGCTCAGCCTTCAAGCACCACACTAGCCTACCTGGGCTGCCCACACCAGGATGCTCACCAGAACCGCATAGAGCAAGGCTTTGCCACAGAGAATGAGGTAGGTGAGCTTCAGGGAATTTCCATACCGCAAGTAGGACTCTGCAAATGCAACAGATTCGTGTATTGAGTTATCATCACCATGAGAGACTAAACTTAACGTAGTTTTAGTCAAATAAAAACCCTTGAAATGTTCAGCTGAGCGACACAAAGGAACTGGAGCCGAATTAATGGCTCTGCTGCCATGAGATAGCAGGGGAGGGGGAAGGACACTGTGATTCAAAGAACCAAGAAAGAAAGCAAGTCTAGGAAAGACAGAGGTTGGCTTTATGCTAAGACAGTCTGTCCTGAGTGAGAACGTTCAACCCTTGTGTTGTCACACCTACTGAAAAACAAGGCTGTTCATGAGAATCTCTTCTCACAAACTCGAATTAAGCTGAATTAGAAGATAGGAATTTTTTTCACTTGTTCTTGTCCTTGTGAGTGTTGCTGATATATCAGGGGAGTTTTACACAGCCCAGAATAACATGGTATCTAGAACTTTTATTCTTGTTGATTTTTTGCTCTTAAGGAATGGCAGTAGCATTGAAACACCAGTCTGATCTTGCTTCAGCCTTTAGATTCCTGAAGCATTAAAGAAGCTGGTCAAAACCAAGAGTGTGTACATATGTATATAGAGAGGAAAGAGACATGATTTTTAATATGGATAACCTTGCCATTTGGAGGGGAATGTGACTTGTAATGAGAATTATTGATAGATTGACTGAATCTGATTAGTAAGAAATCTTCAGAATTCCATATACTGAATCTTGATGTCATAATCCCTTGGCTAAGTATGATTTTTTTCTTTCACGGGTAAGCAAGCAGCTTCCCAGCAGAAGGAAATCTTAAGGTCTGGAGAAGATGAAAAGAGCAAATTACACTCTATAGAAAGGTTCCACAATTTCTTCTGTTATTTCTAAAGGGAATCAAAACAAAGAGCTAAAAGACCCAAAGCATAGCTACATACAGTGTACCCATACAAACCTCCCGAAGTCTTTTTTTTTTTATCTAACATACAGATAACTTATATGAGGAAGTACTCCTTATTATATAGTACAAGTTATTCTTGTAGTAGAATTCTCACACACCTTGTACTTAGCATCAATAAAACTGAAATTAAAATACATACAGGTATTTGCCTGTGAGAACCCACACATACCTTCTGTGAGCGCACAACCTGAAAGACAAAAATAATATGAAAGTCACATTTCTCTTCAATGCAAAGAGAAATATAGAGTTCATAATTTACAATATACTGCCTGATTCATTTTACTATACTATATATTTTATTATGTTATGATTTGACTATACTACAGAGATTTCTCAGCAATGAATCTGAAGAAAACTTTGAAAAATGATAGACGTGTCATGATAATGTATATATGGAGGCTGAAGAATATGAAAGAACATATGAAAATACCTACGTATTTACATATGTTTGTG
This sequence comes from Microhierax caerulescens, assembly GCA_035590215.1. NCBI lineage: Eukaryota > Metazoa > Chordata > Aves > Falconiformes > Falconidae > Microhierax > Microhierax caerulescens. The sequence goes on along the minus strand of JAVJGJ010000057.1, from coordinate 39,530 downwards.
CTATAACAACACCCTGTAGGGAAGATGTATATAGATGTGATTTACATCCTAACCCACACCTTCTTGTTCTGTGGTTTCTAGTTGTACAGCATGGTTATATACACTTTTTACTTACCAGCATCACCATAGATGAATTTGTGTATTGATTCCTGTGTTCCATTGTTAAAAAAATTGGCCACACACTCAAACCGATTCAAAGGGTTGAACCATTCCTGGGCTGAGATCCTCAGCCGGCTGGTCAGTGAGTAGGTACTCTCATTCTGTGTGGAAAACTCATCTGTCCCCACCCCTTCTGTCCTCTCAGCGCCGTTCATCTTCCAGACCAGGCTCAGGTGGTCAGGGTAGAATCCAGAGGCCAGGCACACCAGCGTGGCCTTCCTCTTCTGTTGGATCTCTTGCTTTGATGGGGAAAAGATGGCCACAGCTGGAGGCAGGATTTCCTTGTCCTTCCCTGAAACAGAAAGCAAGACGGCCCAGAGCCT
>JAVJGJ010000057.1:6559-16658 GCA_035590215.1 Microhierax caerulescens | reverse complement strand
GAAGATGCAACCCCCTTGCCCAGACACTCTCCTAGCCTCAGGCAGCTGGGGGCTTGATGTTCTGAGGCCAGATAGGGTGTATTTCAACCAGCTTCTCCCAGGCAGGAGAGACTTGGGAAGAGAGAGTCAACCTCCAATCCTCCACCACCAAGCTCCACGAGATGCACTCAGAAACTCCTCTGCTTTACACCCCTGGGAAGCTTTATCTCTGTGAGCTCACAGTCTTGACAGGTTTCCCTTTCCCAGGATCTTGCATCAGCTTGGACAAATGTATTTACTTTATCTGAGTCCAGTGATGACACAGCTGACTGAAATACTTGAACTAGGAACAGGGATTTCTAGAAATGCAAGCTGCCATTGCTTGTCCATTCATAATACCTAACAGAGCTGCCCTCCATTCACCAACTCTCCTCCTTCCCATGCGCCTGGAGCTGCCAGTACTCTGCTGCAGCATCACTGCCTTAAACGACAGGCTTGTTTGCAGCTGGAGATGTACCCCCCAGAGTGCATTTTTTGAAAGTCCCTGAAAAATCCCTTACCATGGGTCTGTGTGAATGTTCGGCAGCACTGAGCAAAAGAGGGTATTTGCATTTCAGGTAGGCATTGCTCATCTTGAAGAAAGGAAAGAGGGGTGGGAGAAGGTGTTTCAATTTCAACCTGAAGGCAAAGGTGTCTCTTCATCCTTCACAGCTCTCATAACCATTGAAGGGCTGTTCTGAAGCAGTCTGTCTGCTGGATGACCTCTGCATTGTGCACCACAAACACCCTGTTTACCCTCCTTTGAGATCAGTTTGCTCCATGAGCTGCTTTGCTGGCACACACCCTGGAGTTCTGGGATTCACGGGAGCCTCTGGAACAGTTCCCCAAGAGGCAGACAGAAGCATTGGAGGGACTTGGGTGAAGTGTGTTCACTCAACATCTGCCATAAAGGACTTAGGAACACAAGAGCCACAGAAACAATGGCCCAGGACTTTTGCCATGAGCTCTCGCAGTAGCCTGGGAAGAGGTCAGTAGTGCCTCCTCACTGATTTAAGCAAGTAGCATAAAGAGTCTCAGACAGACCTTTTTCTTCAAGAAGATTACCCGCCAGACCTATATTATGCCTTTCCTGCTGTTACGAATAACTATAAAGACCAGAGTAGATTAAACAAATAACAAAGGAAAACAAAACAATACCAAGATAAAGGCAGGTATGGTTGATCTTCCCAATTCAGATGCTGAATTACTGGATTTTCCTGAAATTTGGGTGGATTCTAAATCAAACACTAAACCCTGTGACAAGGAAGAAAAGAAAGCCTAAATGTTACCTAATAGGTTATTAGAGCTATATCTCAGTACAAACATTGCTTTAAAATATCTGATGACAGCCTGTCTCTATGCCAATGGCATGTTTTGGACAAAGCAATTATAAATCCACAGGGAGATCAAATTATATACTATTGTAGCCTAAGAATTGTTCTTGCCTTGCTCTGCTTAGTCATGATGGGATTAGATAGCTTTGGTAGTTTTTGCCATGCTTAGTGCTATTACAGATCTTTCCCTTTTCCATGGAAAGCTTCCAATCATTATTTGTTTCCCAGGATAAAACATGTTTTTAAGAAAACTGTGCACTGATATCAGTTTAAAGCCCGAGACAAGTCATGCAGCTCCTTGGAGGAGTCCCCGGCCATGGACTTGTCCTTTAACATGAAGGAAAATTTCCATCTGCACAGTGCTGCTGTGTGTACCAGTCCTGCAGGGCTCTCAAAAAAGCTGATCAAGAAATGGAGTAGAAAGATAATTCCAGTTTAGTCTCTCATGCCATTTCAGCATCTCAAAGCACATGACTTCTCTTTACAGTCACTTGAGGTTATCCTATGCCTTTCAGAAGCCAACATGATGAAGTTGTGAAGTTGGCAGCTGCTTGGAAAATGATTATTCATCAAATGCATTAAGTTTTAGCAAACTCAGCATCATGACAGCAATTATCGCTCTTTCAGAGGAGGATTTCAGAAGATCTTATTTCTGTTCACAGGATTTTTGTTCATATGCAGTATAACCACAAACATGAATGTTATTCTGAAATTCTTCTGTGAAAAAATGAGTCTCTATTGAACATTCCAAAATCGAAGGAAAAAAAAAAAAAGAAAAAAGAAAGTGTTTTAGTACTTAGGCTGATATTATATAGATTAGATAAAAGAAATTATTTCCAAGAGATATGGTGTGTATTCCTACATTTGAACAATTTCAATCGGGGGGGGGACGACGACACAAAATAGGGTTTTTGTGCTCACTTATTGAAATTACTTATGAATAATTTTATTTGGGAATAAACTCTGTTCTATATGCCAAAAACACATACATTAGCTAAGAAAAAGAATTTGCTAAAATAAACTTAATAACACTGAGAGGGTTTTTGGTGTTTTTTTGTTGCTGTTGTTTTTATATTTTTTTTCCAAAAAAATGTATCATATCTTACAGTCCATTACCTACAATATTCAGCTTCCAGTAAAAAATATGCATTTTTAAGAATGATACCATTATCACAATGGAATGTCAAAGGGGTTTGAGGGCTGCTTTCAACAGGTGCTGTGTGTAAGAATGAGACAGACAAACAACTATACATCTTCCAAAGGCCAAACATATTTTTAAATTGAAAGCTGCCCTCTGAAATAATTTAAAATAGCGCTCTATCTTAGGAAAGGTTTATTATTAACTGACATGTTATTTGTACTTTCTACCAGCACCTGTTAATGCCCACATCTGGATCTTCAAATTTTCCACTGTGTACTTTTTGTCTGGAGAAAACCTTGGATTAGAGATAAGGCCATTTCAAAAAATGTATTTCTAGCAGCTCACACTTCCAGTCCACCAGTCTGGGCTTGAGGCTGTGTCAAGATGATGAAATATATACTGTTTGTCACCTTTGTTGGTGTGGCTAGTAAGTATATTTTTTACTTCTGGTTTTGCATATTTTTTACTTCTGTTTTTGTAATGTATAAGGAAGCTCATTTTCTGAGCAAATCTGTAAGCTGGTTTATTGTGGGTAAGTGAAGTCCAGTTTCAACTTGTAAAAATTTTAAGGCAAAGCACTGCAGTTTCTTGTGATTGCTATTTGTTCACAATTGCTTGTGCCTCAAAATGGGGAATGAACACCTTTGTAGGGGTTCTTGGCCCAGGAATTCTGAAATGTGTCTGAAATGTGTCTGTAGCTTCAAAAAAGACTGTGTCTTGAGGACTATGAAGTACAAAGATAACACCTCTGGCTCAGGAAGTCCTAAAGCTGCTGTAAAGTTTTGGACTACGGGTGAGTCCTCCAAGGAAACACTACTGCAGACTTGTTTTGTACTTGCACTCAGCCCACTGTTGACTACTACTGCAGACAGGACCCTGGGACAGACATACCTTTGATCCAATCTGAAAAGAACATTTGTATGTTCTTATGCTCATACTGGGACTAACAGCAGATACATGAGATGCCCATCTAAGTCAGATCACCTTATTTTAAGGAGCAGCGAATGAATGTCTTGCCCACCACTGCTACTGTGAGTTTTCACAGAAGTAGAGCCTACAAGTGAGATGCTTCTGTCAGTCACAGGGTCACAATATTCCTTATGCCAGATGTTGATTCTGTGCGACACTTCTTATCTCCCAGTTGCCGTCCCCATCAATGCTGCTGCTGATGATGATGACAAGATCGTTGGAGGCTACACCTGTGCAGCAAACTCTGTCCCCTATCAGGTGTCCCTGAATGCTGGGTATCACTTCTGTGGAGGTTCCCTCATCAACAGCCAGTGGGTCCTGTCAGCTGCTCACTGCTACAAGTCGTGAGTTGAAAAAAAATATTCTCCTGTAACCGCTTTCTTTCTTCCAGTTCACTTCTAGCAGGAATTCTGAGATTTGAGATCCAAATATGTAAGTGACTCCATTCTGGAGGCAACCAAGGAATGGGTGGCTCATTCAGGAAGCTGGGCTGAGGCACCGTAAGGGGTATTTCACTTCTGCAGAGGTTTCTGTGAATGCAGAGCACTTTCTGAAATGACAGTGTGATAAACTAACAATGACTTACAGGCTATGATTTCTTATAAATTGGATTAATCTTGCTAAAACTTAGTCAGTGTAGAACAGGAAGAGGAATGAGGTCAGGGGGATAGCAGTTTGCCTTTTTCTGGAGTATTTGTACAAAGCATTGATACGTATTCAGCTTGTCCCGGCTCAACAAAGTAAACCTGCAGAAATTCACCACCTGTACTGGAGGTGGGTAAGATCTCAGTGTGGATCCCCAGAATTTACTGCAGGACAAGAAAAATAATCTGCATGAAAACAACTATTGCGACAGCAACATTGAAGTGAGCGTGTATGGTGACAAGAAGTTTCCTTATGACCTGCTGGCAGCAGTAAGGTACATCCCATTCTCCCTCTTTTCCAGTCGCATCCAAGTTCAGCTTGGGAAACACAACCTGGCACTCTCAGAATCGACCGAGCAGTTGATTAACTCTGCTACAGTCATCCGCCACCCTGGATACAGCGCAGCAACACTGGACAATGACATTATGCTCATCAAGCTTGCCAGGCCAGCCCAGCTCAACCGAGCTGTCCAAACCATTCCTCTGCCCACCAGCTGTGTGGCATCAGGCACCACATGCCTCATCTCTGGATGGGGCAACACACTCAGCAGTACCGGTGAGTGCTCCATGGGAACGCGTGGTGTCTGGGGGCATGGGAGACACCCAAGAACTCACAGCTGGCACTGAACAGTACAGGGTAAAGCACAGAGAAGTGCTGTGGGACGGGCCCCTTTGGAGTGATCAGTAGGTGTAAGACAATAACCATTTCACTGCTTTAAAGACAAGCCTTTATAACGTTTCTCCCCTTGTTCTGCATTACAAACATGGATATAATCACTCAAGTCACCCATGTGCCATTCACCAGCATGTTTGTGCTGCCATAAGTTGTGTCCCGCACTATCAGTTCTGCAGTGCTGAGCACCAGCAAGTTAACTAATGTCAATAGAGTTCTCAGTTCTCCAAAAGCAAGATACAGATCTGTGATTGTGGATCTAAAATTACTAGAAGAGGGCTCCATTCCCTTACACCAATGGTCAGAGGTGTGGATGGTGACTGGTGTCTAATTCACTGACGACATCTAAATCTGCATCAGAGGAGAGGACGGTTTTCCTGAGGCACAGGTTTCCTCCAGCATATGTGCTACAAGAGTAGCTCCTAGCTCCACATCTGCCAATTGATGGTGTTCCAGGTATCAGAAAAACTAATATGGCTGCAGTGTAGAAAGGTGGACCCATGGGCAGGATCTGTTCCACTGAAACAAAAGGAATCCACAGCTAAAACAGGACGTTCAGTGATTACTTTTCTGCTAAGAAAGATCTTCTTGGGGCTCTGAAATGAACTCAGAGTCTTCATCAACCATCTCTCTCTCTATTTTCTTGTAGATCCCTATCCAGACACCTTGCAGTGCCTGAAGGCTCCTGTACTCCCCTCAAGCGAGTGCAGTGAAGCTTACCCTGGCCAAATTACCAAGAACATGATATGTGTAGGATTCATGGAGGGAGGAAAAGACTCCTGCCAGGTACACCTGTCTCTCCTTTCCCATATGCTTCTCTCCTGTCTTTTGCCAGTAGAGCAGGCCTTCATATCAGAGAATCTGCTATACTCACTGCACTGGCATGTCTGAATGTTGTTTTTTGAACAACGGCAGAGACTTAGGGCAAAAGTTGCTTGCTGAGTGAGGCTAGGGTTTTTTACCAGTCAGTCGTCAGTCATTGTCCCTTTTTGAGACAGTAAATATCTCTGCCCTAAATCTCCAGAAGCAGACTATGCCACTTCCTGAACCTTAAGCTATTGGCAATGAAGGAGGGCTGCACCAGGGAGTCAACAATCATGGTCTCTTAAGAGCTTAGGACACCAATGTTAGTTTTGGACTCACTAAAAATAGCCAGTACACCAAGATCCAGGCAGCATGGAAAATGAATACACCTGACAATTGCATTTTACATGTGCCTAGGTCCATGAAATATTTGACAGAATAATGTCTAAGACACACATATCCTAAGCATCTGCCAAGGACTGCATCTGTCAAGAACAGGCAGCTTACTCATCCTTAGCTGAGGTGCCCTCAGAACTAAAGGCACAGCAGCATCAGATGTAGAGTGGTAATCAGCAATGACCTTTGTAGACCTTCTGTGTAGAAAAAGCCCAATGGATTTGCCCTGAATGACAGTGATTTCTGGGATCTCTGGCTCATCACTTACGCTGGTACCATTTGCTGAATATTTGTATCCTTTATGTGCACAGGGGGATTCCGGCGGCCCAGTAGTCTGCAATGGGCAACTCCAGGGCATTGTTTCTTGGGGCATTGGATGTGCGCAGAAAGGCTATCCTGGGGTTTACACTAAGGTTTGCAATTACGTCTCCTGGATCACAGCAACTATGTCTGCCAACTGATAACACTTTCATTCTATGTGACCTGCTTTTTCTTCTCATCATTTTCTTTGGTTTGGGGACTGGACATGCAAAAATTATAAAAAAATAAAGACTTTCAGGCACCACTTCTTTGCATTACTGTGTGCCTTCCATAGGCTATGATATGGAGGACAGAGGCAAGGAATATCACTCTGGGGAAAAAGTTTATTATTTGTAGTGCCTCCCAAGTAGCAGGATCTTGGAGCATTATGCAGACTCATCCAGAGCCTTTCATTCAGTTACACGCAGCCATTTCTGGAGCAGAACATCTTTTCTGTTTATCAGCATGTACTCAAGTGCTACAAAACTGTGTAAATCAGCTGAGAGAGTGTGCTGAATCACACAGGCAGCATATTCTTACTGTAGAAAATAGCACCCTGTAGAAAATTCCTACTGTAGAAAATAGGGAGTTACACACACTCCCCATCACCCCTGCTCCCAACAATATGACTAAACATCCCTAGTGGAACCACCTCAAAAGCTCTACTTGGGGAATGAAGAAACCTCTTACTAGGGCTTGTTCTCTTCATGTACCTGTGCCACTGGGGCCGCTGTCTATGCCTTTTTCTCACCTAACTGGTTATATTGGATTTGCTTACTTTCCCTGGAAGAGTCAAAAGGACAGAGATATTCCTGGGTTCTGGTTTTAACTTCTCCTAGCCCCAGCTGGCACTGGAATTGAAAGTCCATGAAAAAGCTGCCAAAGTTGACAACAGGCTGTGTAGCTGTCTTCTAAAAAAAAAAAAAAAATAAAAAAATTAAAAATTTTGAGTAAAATAGAAAGATAGAAAAAGCAGAGAATAGGTGAAGTGGGGAGAAATTGGAAAGAAATCTGCCACTGGAGGAAAAGGAGGGAGAGGAGAAGAGCGGGGCATGAGGGAACAAGTGTCATTTGCCTACAGAGAGGTTTGAGCATGGTGCTCTCAGACGCCTTGTCGTGAGATACCTCCTAGGAGAGTAATAGGTGCCTGAGTCATTGAGATAGGCACAATATACGAACAGGATCAGACCATAGCTTTGTGTCCCATTGCTCTGGAAGCACTTGCTGAATTCCTTCTCAGAATCTGCCCTTTTCCAGAAAAACCCTGAGCTGTAGCTGGGCACCCTTCCCTTCAGCCTATTTTCCCCAGGAGACAGAGATCTTATGCATGGGCGGTTGAAAGTCACAGGTTTGTGACACAGTACCTGTGAGTCACTGGTTCCCATCTCCCTCCCTGACCACTGTGAGTGGAGGGTGGTTGATATCTTTCCTTGTATGTTAAGGGAAAGGAGAAGAAAAAGTCAGAGGACAAAGAAGAAGATGAGATGAAAAGATGACGAGATGAAAATGGGGGGAAAGAAATACTTCTGTCACCAGGCAGAGTGCATTCTCAAATATGACAGGCAAGGGTGTTCAGAAGGTTTAGTGTGGAATCAGTTCTAGTCCTCTGTCATTATCCCCACCAATGTGTCAAGGTCTCCAGTGGGTAAAGAAGAAATTCCACTTTTCAAATTATAGGCCATTGATTTTCCAATTGCTGGAATATCCTCACAGGATCTCCCCTCTTACACAGCTAGAACATCACTAATGCCTGCGGTGGACAGCGCCATGAAGAGGTTGCTGGCAAAGTTGTTCCCTCCTTTGTGCTGTCTAATAAGAACAACAGACATCTGCAGAGCACTAAGATGTGAGGATGCTATTTTTCTTTCTCTCTGCTGACATTTCCACATGCTGTTTTTATCACACAGCTCTGCACAGCAGGAATGAGGGGACTACAGAGCTGTGAGCCCTGATTGGAGCCTTAGGGGCAATAGGACAAAATTCCCTTTACTTTCTCAGGAGAAAGCCCAGTGGGATCAATGGCAATGTATTTAAGTGCACGTATGAAGGCATGAAAACCTTGCACCAACCTGACAGGACAGAAAGGGAAGCAACCATGTGGCAGCAGCACTTAAGTAAAAAGGCTCCAAAGGTGAGATACAGCTAAAGCTCTTCTCCAAAAAGGCATGACACTTGGAAGAAGCATTAAGAACAGAACTGGGCAATGAATTACACTAGTTTGCGTAAAAGTCAACGTGTCTCTTGGGGAAGGGTGGAGGGGAGGATCTATGACTCAGAAATAACGTTGTTCTAGGATAAGAAGGAATAGCTCCTGACAAAATGATGGGCATGGGTGGGCAGAGAAGAAAGTGAGAGAAATTCTCAGTTTTCAAGAAGCAGGGATTGCAACCCCTTTGTTAGTCCATGGGTCGCAGCTGAGAGGTCTGCTGTTTGATGTATACTATGACAGAGGAAACCCTCTAACCTGTCAGGAAACCTTCTGCTAGCTGCACAGCTTGCTAACATGATCTATAATTTATATAATACCTTTGGGAAAGGTAAACTGTCTGTGGGTCAAGGGGGGGTGATCCTGACTCGGAGGCCACGACAGCTGCCCGAGCAGGCGCAGCCATGCTGTGCTGCACTGCATGCATCCTCAGCCACAGGGCAGCCTCCGGCCAGTCCTCACAATGGAAGAGCACGTGGGAAGCTCCTCCACACCCACGATTACACCGCCTGCCCGGCCCTGCCATTAGCTAAAGGTGCACCAAGAACCTCTCACCAAACGTCTTTCTGTTTGATGGTGAGATTCATGAGCAGGCCTGTCTGGAATTAAATGGGAGGAAGTCTGTGGAGTGCAGATTGAAGGCAGACAGAAAGAAGAAGATGGGGAGAGAAAGGAAGGCAGAGAGGGGAAGAAGCTTTGACGGAACTGAATATAACGTAAATGAGAGCTAAACGAAAAGGGAGGCAAGGAGGGGTGGAATGGCAAGGAGAGAAAGCAGGACAAATAAACTCAGAGTCTGAGGAGCAAGGGAAGGCTAGGAAGCAGCAGAGGCAATGAATGGGAAGGGATCATCCTGCCTTGTTCAGCACCGGCAACAAGGAAAGCACATCCCTTTTGTGCAGAGGGGTTTGTGCTCAGCTCCCTCAGCAGCCCAGCCACTGTGTTTCATCCTCAGCACAGTAATATGTGCCAGAGTCATTAAGAAAGGCATGTTCAATCAAGAGAGTCATCCCATCTCCTTGTATACCACTGCTTTTGAAACGGCTTTGGAAATCCTCCTCAACATTTGCTTTGCCACGTTCCATTGCATAAGCCACTGGGATCAGCCGGGTGTCCTTCCCCAAAGGCACCTTGTACCAGTACACAGCCACACTGGAGGACATCTTCTTGGAACAGGTCAGGTTCACAGACTGGCCTTGTTGTATCACCATGTCTGGGGACTGTTCCAGAGCCAATGCTGGAAGGAAAAAGGAGGAGTGTTGGGGAGGGGGAAAAAAATTGGAAAAACATGAACTAGGCACTGTGGGTTGGTAGAGAAAAAGGTGAGAAGGAACAGGACAGGACAGGACTCAGTGGAAGGGATGAGCCAGCTCTTCAGATTAGCAGGTGAGTTTCCAATCCCTCTCCAATAGGCAAGACACATTCCTGGGCAGTTTGTGTCCAAAAAAGGAACAATTTGGGGGCTGTGCACAGTAGAAAAAATAAACAGCCATTGCAGGAGGTTCAGGGATTCTTGCCCACCTCATTCAATGCCCATCCTTAGCACAGGAAGCTTTGAGAACGGAACACTGCCAGCAAGCAACCGGGTATGCAGCTGGGGCAGCAGTGGTGGAA
>JAVJGJ010000054.1:84260461-84276855 GCA_035590215.1 Microhierax caerulescens | reverse complement strand
GAACTTTGGGTGATGGCTTGTTATATTTAGTATTTTTTTTTTAGTTGTTTACATCTTAAAGTAAATGTTTATATTTAAATTCATTCATATTTTCTTTTGAAAAAAAAAAAAAACCGAAATTATCTTAGTTTGCCTATGCAGGTAGACTCTGAAAGATAAGGGTCAGAGAATTTAAAAGCAAATGTACTTTTTCACATCTTTATATATATATGTAGTAATGCTTGCTGGTTTTGCCATACATGTTACTTTATGTATTGTGCAGAAAAATAGGGAGACATTCATACAAAGCAATCCCAAGTGACTGGCAAGTCCACATGGGAATTTTATATTGACATGCTAAAGAAGTGTTGTTTGTGTTGCTCAGGAAAGCAACAATGACAGTCAGACAAACAGAACTTGTTAGTTGCCAAGAACCCAAAAGCAATATTCAGAAATGATATTTCCTTATGGCAGGGTAATTCGTTTCATTTTGTTCTTGCTTAATTGTATTTGTGTTTATTGCCAGAATAACAAAAATTACTTAAGCCTTTCATTTATGGTTACAGTCATACAATAGACCTCTGGGGTAAATAATTCCCAGTTGTCTGGGTGGGGGTGGGGGAAAGAGTAGTGTATTAAATTAATTGCACCAAATTTTTATCACATGGAGATGTTCTTTTTGAAAAAGAAGAGAATAAGTAAAAGTTGTAGTTAGTGTTGTGAAATTGAAAATTGTTTTGTTCTGTTTTTCTATAAAAGTTATGTGTTGGACATGTCATAGTGTGTTTGAACTGTAACTATTTCTGATAGTGTTCTGTAGCTCTGTAGAAATAAATTCAGCTATACTATGGATATATTTGTAGCTAATTTAATTACATGTCTTTATTCATTTTGTCTGCATTTGCAATGTTAGGTATATATCATATATGTGTAATATATTTAATAAAACAGTCTTTGGTTTACATACATGACATTTCATAACATCTGTAAATACAGCTGTTTTATTTGCAGGGCTTTAAATCAGGCTTAAAAATTAAGTCAATAGAAGATGGTTATATACAGTGAGATTTGTAAAACAATTTATGCTGCATATTGCAGTATTCCTGAGAGGTTTTGAAAGGCTTTCACCATAAGGGGGGGGGGGCTCGGAAATAGAAAATTTGCCTGTGAAGCTGACTTGCTATTTTACAGCAAAGTTGAAATTCTTATAGTGAATGGTGGTATTTACTTCTCTAAAACTCTTGCATGTGATGAGTTAACAGAGTGACAATTTGAATTGGATTTTCTTTGGTGTCCACAGGTTTAAAGGGGAAAAGTTCACTTGCGCTGAATGCTTCAGCTATTGTCCCTAGTCTGTTGCTATAGTTTCTGCTTTTTAATCCCCCTTGGCCTCAATCCTTCAGCTACATGTGCACATTAACTTAATTACCTTGAGTTCCCTCGCTGGAATCCAGGAGTAGTAAGTGTGCATATTTTAGGGTTGGGTTTATATTTATCTTCATTTTTTCAGCTTCTTCAGGCTAATACTGATGGTTCACAAATAAACACCCTCTTAAGTTTTTAACCTACCCTTCAGCAAAATTATTGTACTCTCAATCTGCTCTTTCTCTTGACCATCAGTAACATTTATTCAGTGTTAATGGTTTCCTGCAGAGAAGTCAGGGTAAAAGCAGGTGTTTGGAGCTTCGGTTGCTTAGTAGAGCCTTCATAAACTTCATCTCGTACTGGCCTTCTGGCATGTGCTGTCTGTGCTGGCAAATAGCTGGGTCTGAAGGAGAAGCTGCAATAGAAACCTCAATTTTCTCACTGAGGGCAAGAAAAAGAAATGCTAAATTCTGTGTTTGAGTAAATGTCAGAGTTGATGGACCTGTGGAAAGCACTCCATTGATACATTAGGTATAAAATCCTTTGCACATTTTGAATGCAGAATTTAAGATATTGCTGTTGCTTCCTTGTTCTTCTAGTGAGTACCCCCACTACTCTGAGAGCTCAGCCCTCATGCCCTGTCAGCCAGTTGCTGTAGGGTTGAGTAACATGGGCTGTGGAAAATGGAACTTAGACTCGAGCAAGTCCAGTTTTAAAATACAATGGAAAATTTTAGCATTAACCAGAAATCTGCTGAATTATCTTCATAGTGAGTGATGTATTTGCTCCAGGTGATGTAACAAGTTTTTCATGTTATTGAGGGTATCATTGCTGAATTTCAGAAAAGAACTTTCTCAGGTGTTCTTGACTAAGTAATGTAACAAGCTTTTGGAAGAACTGAATTCCTGTTGCCTTACAAAACATTAGGAATGAGAGGTTATTGGTATAACTTGTCACTCAGTTACTATATTGACCTAACCAGCATTTTGTCTTCTGAACTCAGTCCTACCTGTTCTGTCAGCTGAGGTGAAGCTTTTAAAATATCAAATGTTCACTGCGATCCATAGATGTTTTTCTTTCCTCTGGCTTTCAGCACAAAATCAATGCACTTCACATCTTGAAATCTAATCCTGTTAGATATGTTTCTTTTAATATACTGAGGTGTTTGTGTGTGCAGCCTGCCTCTGTTGGCCAGGTCTGTAAGATAATGAGGATTTAAGTGATTACTTGTCCTGGCTATTTCAGTTACCTAGTGGTGTAGAAAAGTGGGGGGAACAATGGTAAAAAACACTATGAAACTGAGTATTAAAACTGCTTTGGACTTGATTTTCTTTCCAGGATAATGCAAAGTATGTCTCCCTAGTGGTCTTAGGTTTTACTAGTTGCATTAATTTCTCAGTGACTGAGAATATCCTGTGTCTACAATAATTTACAAAATAAAAATGGATTTTACATTAAATGTGTAATGCATTCTGTCAGGCTTTTCAACAACTGTTTTTCTAAATTGGGTAACGTACCATTGGTGGTAGGTACTTGATTTAAAATTTGCAAATAAGCAGTTGTAGAAATGGTTGAGCATGCGTGTGCATGTTGACTGTAAATAGCTTAGTATTGTGAGCATCTTCTGATTTCTTGTCATTGTCACCCACATAACTTTGCACACATTTACTTTGTAGAAGTTGCCCATGATTAATGCAAAAATAATAACTATCCTTTCTGTCATACTTAGGATGAGTTATTTTTTTAAAATTCTGTAATTGCAGTTTCTGTAAATTATTTTTCTTACTGTCAGTTTTTGGTTTGAATCAGTAAGAGCTTGATGGAAATGAAGTAAATGATTTACCAGTACTCTGTGGGGGTGTGTGAAGCATTAGTTTCTTGCCAGTGAACTGTTATAAATTTGCAGATGATGTCTTTTGAAGAATTACTTGATAAATTTTCATTGTATATAGAAAGTAGCCAAAGTTACAGCATTTAAGTTGGGCTACTTTTACACTCTCCACTGTGAAATTCTTATTAGTCTGATTGTTTTTAAAATACACAGGGCTTCAAATGTTTTTTGTGGGCCTAAACTGAACGATTGTTCTGGTTAGAGGTGTTGGGGCTCCTGGGACCGCAGTAGGAGAGGACATGCAGTATTCAGCCTGCCAGTCCTGCATTTAGGGTGCTGTTCATATTTTCTCAGCAGACCAGTTTGCAAGCTATTTTTGATTTTTAACCTGTGAAGTCTCAGTAAGTGTTGTTTACTAAATGCCTAATAGTGAATAACTGAGTTCAATGGGAGAATTACTGAAGTGTTGAAACAAAATTGCACTGATGGCCAGGATCAGTATCAAGTATTTCTGTTCCCATAAACATAATCTTCAGGTAATACCCAGACTTCTGCGACCATTTGTTTTCTGCAGAAACCACCTGAAACTTCAGCTGGGAAGGGTTTTTTCTGCAAAAAATGAAAGGATACAAAACAGTTGTTACGAGATCTTTTAAAAAAAATATTAACTACACATCGTTGATCAAAAACATGTTGTAGAGAAAGGTTCCATGGAAGAAAAAGAGATAAACTCTAAGGCAAGAGCCCATCTAGTCTTTTTTTCCTGTAAACTAGTTATTTTAATTTAAATAACCTCTGTTCAATTGCAGTGATATTTGAAATGATGTTTTGAAAGGGTTTGTGTGAGAGGGAGCAAGTGCAATGGTACAGTCACATTAGGAATTGATTTTATTTGTTTTTCTCAGTGTTCTCTTTGAATCATAGAATGTCTTTGTCGGTGGTATTGAAAGCCATATTCTACACATTACATTTAAGATACTTTCAGAGAAAGAATAATTTTCTTTCACTATTAGTTGTTCTTGATGAATAAATAATTCTGCCCTGAGTATGTTCTGAGGTGGAATCTGATTCCTGGGAAGACAAGCCGCATTGGGAAACCTGAATGCCTTCTCTTGAAAACTGCAAAGGCAGTGTGTGGAGGGTCTATACTAGGTTTATTCTTCTGTAACAGGCACTAGGTTTCATTTCTCTAGTAAGTATTTTAGGTGAACTTTAAGAGTCAAGTGCATGTTTCTAAAATCAAGATGAAAAATCTTAAATTTAATTTGAGCTTTTTTTCAGTATTAAGTATTTTATAAACAAGGAATTAAATAGCATCAGGATGTTGACAGCTGAGTGAAAGTAAGGCTTTAGGGGAATGGCTCTGCAGTCTTGTTTTCTAGGATTTGTTCAGTGCTATGTAATTGCGTTTTGTTACTACTGGGAGCGATTGGGCTGCTTGGTCGTTTTCACAAGCAGTGTGAGGGATTCAGTGACATAAAAGAATAATGAAATACCTGAAATGCACACAGATCTCCTGAGTTTTTAACCAACCAATAGCATGTTGGATAACTACTTCTGAAAGGTAGCATGGAAAAAGCCTTAAATAGAAACTTCTTGATCTCAGATTCATTTTTATGCTTGGGAGATAGGTTTTTTTTACTGCCTTTTGTCATACTAGGACAATTTCTGGTTTAATTTACATGTTTTTACTTTCTGGGAACTAGTGCTGGTATAGAGCAGCTGCAGTTCTCCAGGCTCTCTACTCCACTCCAAAACAATGTCTTGATTTATTCTGTTGTTTGTATGCCACTGTTAGCCATCAAGTCTGCAAGTCTGTTCCCTTATCCAGGACACTTTGTTTTTTTGAGAGCAGTAATAACAGGGTGCTCAGAGAAGGAGCTCCAAGAAGAGCTCAATGGCGTCAATTTAAATTTCCCCCTATTTCATGGATAACTGTTAAAGCTGTCACGTGTCTAGCTGATCAAAAGCATGTAAGCAGCAGCGTTCAAGGGCCACTTGCAGAGCCACCAGCTTAGCCATATTTAGTTTGTGCCCATTGGGAGCAAGTTTAAATGGATACTGACTATATAAAAATTCTTTAGATGGAAGGAAGAAAGTTATGCTGTTTAATTCTAGTGGTTTCTGACTAGTGCCATAGATTATATCATTAAAAAATTTCCCAACATTTATAGAGCCTTGTAGGACAAAATATCATAGGATACCTTCCCAGAATGATGAGTGCTTGCATTGGAAAAGGTCAGTACTGTGTGTTGACTAAGGACAGCAGGTTAAAAAAAACAGCCATTTGAATGTTCCTGCAGCAGAATAAGGCACTCTTATCTTTTTCTTTAGTAACATACAGGTCACATACAGGTTAAGCATATAGTGCTAGCTGGCTTACATAAAGATAGCTACTGCTGCATATCATCTAACTTACCCTCTAAAAATTAATATATTAAAACATTGCCTCCCTGTTGTTTTTTCTGAGGCTATAGACAGGAATCTTTACCACTTTAAACCTGGCATTGAAAAGAGATAATGGTTCCTTTATTTTTTTTTTCTTCTTCTTCTTATTCTTTACATAATAAATGTGTTGAACATTGTAAGATGAAGAGCTTTTAATTTTATGAAATCTGGTTGACTGTCAAAGAGACATTATAACAAGTGGTTTCCAGCCAAATTACTGAGGAGTGATGGATCTCTTGCCAGCACTAAAGAGGCACTTCTCACACTGGATGTCTGCATGCTCCTTGTGGGCAGAATATTATATGAAAAAGTTTAATGTTTGGATGTATAAAAACATTTAGGAATCAAGCTACATTAAAATGTAAATTCAAAGCAGCTGAATCTTGTAGAAGTTTAGTGGGATCTGTTAAGGCTTTTTTTAAACTTGGAAGAAAAACAATTGTTTAAGCTGTAAGTGTTTTGATTCAGAAACTTTGTTGTATAGTAATAATATAGCATACAGTTAGGAAGCAATGCTTTACCACATATTAACAGTTTTATAAAGGCAGTCATCCACATTAAAATAATTACTCTTACTTGCTTGTGGGATAATACTGCTTATCATCTAAGTCTGAAAAAACAATATGATTCTTCTAATGTCAAGGACAGAGCTAGAAAGAACAATTTTATTCCTTTTCAAAGGGTGGTATTGAAGAGTATTTGTGTCATTTAAAAATACATGCTTTTCAAAAAATCTATAGATAAGCCCGAGCTGGATTTGAACATTCTAAGAGACTGAAAAGAAACAGTTCTTTTGCAGCTGTTCTTAACAACATGAGAAAAATAATACTCATTTCTTTTTGTATCTTGAGCATTTAGTGAGGAAGTCCTGAAAATTAGATGCAAATGACTAAATGATTTTGAGAGGTCTATGGAAATGATGCAATCCAATAGATTGCAAATAGAACTAAGAATTCTCGATGTAATCCTCAGAGGTGCAGAACAACCAGCCTGTAACATGGTTGTGCCTCTAACAAAAAGCCAAATAAAAATGATAAAATCATCATCAGCATCATCTTAGGGTCAGAAACTAAGGTTAAAGTTCCCCATTATGGAACCAGAGATTCTCTGGACATAAAAAGAATTTGTTTTTCTGGTGAACTTGTAGTTAATAGTGTTAAAAATAGATCTAAGTTATGTTGTTCTCTGTAGATCTGTGCAATATTGCAACAAAGGAGGTTTGTTTGATTTTACAGTAGCACGTGATAGCTGAATGTAACTAGAAAAGGGTCTGGGGGGTGTTGGGGGCACCGTGAGAAAGTGGCTTAATAAAATTTCACAATGCCTTAATATCCTGAATTATACATTTAATTCAGTGAAATTCATGCAAAGTTTAAATAGCTTAAGTGCCAAATCACCTTTCTTCTGGAGTGTGTGGAAGTATACCTATTGTGTGTGTATGTAAGCACATACTTAATGACATAAACCATCTCCAACCAAAATAAGTTCATTTAAAATGGAAGATTTGCATATGGGGAAGTTATGCATACCACCATACCAAATAAGCAGGGCAGGAAGCAGAGATTATATATAAATCATAGTTGTATTGGGTCCAACCTGCTAGTTTTTGCTATTGGTTGTCAGTTAGTCTTGAAAATCGTAAGAGCCTCATAAAATGATGAGTATCTTGCCAATGCTTCTGTAGGCAACAGAAGCAGTTCTATTAAAGAGAGATGCAGCAAAAGGCTGAGAGAAAAAAAGTTATATTGGGATTCTCTTTAAAGGTTTTGATTGGCTTTAAAAACTGTTGTGGCCAGCTGTTATATTTGAAAATGTAATATGCTAAGCCCATGAGTCAGTTTTCCTTAAATCAATGTGGCTTGTATGTAACTATATTATTGTCTGATGAAAGTGAACAAATCCATTTTTACAGCTCTACTCAGTGGCAAGCTAGTGATAACCTATCTTGGAAGTGATACTGTAATGTGGTTAATGTAATTGAAAAGCATATATGGAAAAAGGAAATGTTCTTTCTTCCAGGTAGAAATTGTGCATATTAATTGGCAAAGAAAGCTGCAGAAGAAGAGAAAAACAGGGTGGATTATCAACAGATTTCTGAGATTAAAACAGCAGTTTCACAATTTGAGATAGAATTTGAGGATTGAAGGTTGCATGAATCTGAAAGACTGCTAAAAGAGTTGTATGAAACATGAAGGAATTTGTGTGTGTGTGTGTAGCAGAGGAGAAACTCACCTGCAGGGAAGCCAGTAAGTTCAAGGACAGTTGTGTAAAAGGATGAAGAGAGAAATCTTTCTCTTAAAAATCATGTTTAAGCATGCTAGTAAGATTGTGTACGTGACTAATTAGGGAAAGTAATTGTTCCTTTGTTAGTGCCTGAAGGAACTAACAGCTGTTATCTGCTCAGATGCACAAATACCTGGCCTTCTGAATGTCTATCCTACATGGAAATGCTAATACCTGATACTTTCAGGTGTCATTCACACTTAAAAATCACACAAATTAGATGTTTAATCTAAACTAAAAAAATGAAACTCATTTTCATAGCTACCTTTGCTGGAGTCCTTGTGAGCTGACTGGTCTGATTTCCTAGGGTCCTTTTTAAAGGGCAAGCAGGCTGCTTTGTACCGTTTGTCAAGGTGGGAGAATTACATGGTGAGAAAATACCCCCTTGCCTACCTCCTCTTTTTCCCCTGATTCCTGTAGTTGGCATAGGATGCTAAGATTTCAGTCTATGGATTTGCACTAGGACAAAATTACTGATGGCACAGAAAAAAATCTCTACTGTCCCTACAGCCTAACCTCTCCCAGTTGCCCATAGGGTCAGCATACCCTGTTTTCTTGGGGAATGTGTGGAAGCCCTTATTTAATGGTACATGTAGTTCTCTCTGGACCTTTCAGTCTTTTAGAGTACCCTCATGTCTGTGCCATGTGTTGTTGTTGCTGTTTTCCTATGTGGTAGCTTGTTCTGGAAGGTGAATGTTCTGCCTGACTTTTTCTGTGCTGCTTGGAGCAGCAACAAGAGATTTATAACAAAATCATTATCATGACTTTTTTCCCCAGCATTATCTGGCATTTATTTGAACTTAATAAACTAACTTGTTTTGTATCCCAATGCAGAATGGGTGCAGCAGACAACATTTATAAAGGCCGAAGTACCTTTATGGAAGAACTAACAGATACTGCTGAGATAATAAGAAAAGCAACTTCAAGATCACTAGTAATTTTGGATGAATTGGGAAGAGGAACTAGCACACACGATGGAATCGCTATTGCTTATGCTACACTTGAACATTTTATTAGAGATGTAAGTAAGTATTCAGTCTGACATATGCTTGTAGATGCTTTTTCAGCTTGTACTATTGTAGGCTGACTTGACGTGGTGTGATTTCCTTGTAGCTATGTGGCATGTCTAAACTCAGAGCAAAGGGATATGTTCTGTGTTGCTGTGTTTAAAAAAAAAAAAAAGTAAAGCCAAACCTTCTTTCATTGTAGGTGGAGTCACTGACGTTGTTTGTCACTCACTGTCCCTCAGTTTGTGAGCTAGAGAAGGTGTATCCAGAAAAAGTTGGTAATTACCACATGGCTTTCTTGGTGAACGAGGAGGAAAGTGCTGAAGAAAAAGGTACAGTACAAGTCCATCTGAGATTCTGGCACTATAGGCATAGGCAGAAATTGTGAAATTGTTATGGTGATTTAAACCTCAACATGAACGTGGCACATCCAAACTGACTATGGTATCAGCCTATACCCACATTTTGGGGGGCTTGAAAACTGAACAACCATTTACCTTTAATATAAGCATGGCTGAGCTAGGTCAGATTAAAGATTCACCCAGCACAGTATCCAACTTTTCACAGTAGGCAAATAGAAAGGATTAGGGAGAAGGGATTAGGAATCAAACATATGTCAACTCTTTCTCTAAAAGATCTCACTGTCTGCAAACATTTGTTATTTAGGGGGCTTCAAGAGCTAGATATATGTTGTGTTTTTTAGTATCTTCAGTGGATTTCATTTCAACGAGGTTATCTGGTTTCCCTGAGTATTCTTGTGTACTTTTAGCATCTTCATCCTGCTGTGCCAAGGAGCCAAATGTAACACTGCACTGTGTGAAGAGCCACCTCTTGTTTGTTTTGAAACTCTTTTGAAACATGTACCTTCACTCGGTAGTTCCAATTCTTGAATTAGAAGAGGCAGAGGATGAATTTCTGTTCATCCTTTCTAAGCTATGTGTCATTTTGTAGATTGCTTATCATAATCCTTTTCAGTTCTAGTCTTACCAAGTAGGTGAGTTACAGCATTTCTTCTTGTCATTGTTGCTCTGAATTAGTGTTTTCAGTAAAGTTTGTCTGCTTACCGCTTAGCTCTTTTTCTTGTTTGATAATGGGTGTGTTGAGCATCTCTGTCTAGCTGCAGTGATGATTACCCTTCATGGATAGAACTGACGGTTACCATCTGTTCCCTGTCTTTTAACCAATTATTTACAAATGCAAAGGTCTTCCTTTTGGGTTATGGCTGCTTAGTTTTCAGAAGAGCATTTGATGCAGGACTCTTCCTCAAAAGCTTTTTGAAAATCCACCTGGAACTCCCTTACTCAGCTGGCTTCCAAACTTACCACATATTTGTGATGTAGGGTTTCAGTCCATACAAATGGCTTTGATTTTTTTATTTATTTCTTGATGGATCAGGTTTAATCAGGTGCTTGACAATTGTGCTTTTATTCTCTTTTTCCCACCTTGCCTAGTAATGGCCATTCCTAGATATTTTTTTTTACGAATTGGCATGGTATTTGCTATTAAACTTCCCCCTAATTCATTCTTAATATTGTATTATCTGCTTCCATTGTAAACTAATCAGGACAGGCCACTTTAGTATTTGCCACTAACAGTGTTTAAATATATAATCTATGAGTTTACATTTTTATTTTTTTGTGAAGTTAGTTTAAAAATGTAGAGTTTGGCTAGAGGGAGATGTCAGCTTTTGTATTCTGTTTAATATTAGAAACAGGGATCCCTGAAAGACGTGTTCACTTTGAGCACAGATAGTTCAAAGTAATAATGGTGTTTAGGTGAGCACTATCTTGCCACACTGATGTTCCTAGTTAAGACCATTGCTCTCCTGAGCATCAGCATGTCCTTTTCTTGCAGAGTTCATTAACTGAACTGTTAATCTCTGATACTTTCAGGCAATTGACATGAATACTTACTATTCCTTAACTGTTGTGTCCATGAAACCCTATACTTTGTGTTTCAACATGCAGCTTCAGCATTTCTACATGTTAGTTGACCTGAACCTTCAAGCCATATGTAGTCTTTTGCTACAAAACGCACAGTAGGTGTAGTACCACAGCCTGTGAGCAACAACACATTTGTTTCTTACTCTGCCTGTATCTTTAGCTCCTTATGTCTTAACATTTTAGTTGTTTTATTTAAGGTGAGGTTTTTGACATGTTTTTTGCAATCTCTGGCTTGGATCATTCAGATCAAATCAGCTTGAGTCATCAGCATTTATGGAAATCTCCATTGTTCCCATTTTTAAAACAGAAAAATAAATCTCAGTAAATGATCCCATAGTTTTTCTGCTCTTTACACAAGGCCTGGATTGTGCGGAGATGCAACACAGATGTCTGAAGGGGAAGTGGAAGGAGCCATCAGATTTATAATGATAGCTCTTATGTTTCCATCTTACTGAGATGGAATAGAAAGAATCCCTAACAGAACACCCACCATCTTAACCTTTGGTTTTTCATGAGCATTCTCTGTGGCTCTTAGCTTCCTGGCAGGCACAACTTTCTGTTGTGCTGCAGTTGTGGACTTGTAATTGTGGGATTACTGACACTTGCTTTATTCTGTCAATGCTCAGCAAATGTGAGATGCAATATCCCAGCTACAGCATAACTAATTAATTTGAAATACAAAGATTCTAAGTTCTACACACGCACACATGTGCATCTGCTTACTAAGACAGCAGGTAAAGTATAGTAAAGAGTTTTTTAAGTCTCACAATGGCTAGATAAAATGAGTGGTCTCAAGAAAACGTTTGGTTTTTTATTTCTTCGATGGAATTTCTTCAGTGGAGAGGAGGCATGAATGATAATGAGACCACAATCTTTGCCATTTTGGTCTTTGGTCTACTACATTTTATTAACATAATAGAGCAGGTTTGATTTTGGTCTTACTTTTTAGGGTCTGAAGGTGAAGAGCATCCTGAATTCATCACTTTTCTTTATCAAGTAACTAAAGGAGTCTCTGCAAGGAGTTACGGGCTAAACGTTGCCAAATTGGCAGATATTCCTGAAGAGATCTTGAAGAAAGCAGCTCAGAAGTCAAAAGAGTTGGAGAGAATAGTGAACGTGAAAAGGTCAGAACAATTGTGGTTTGGTGGGCTTCTTTTTCCGCCTAACAAAACTTTAGCTGTTAATGGAAAAGCTTTACACACAATGTACATTAATAAATACAGTAAGACCTACTTCAGATATCCTCCTACCTTTCAGGGAAGAGGCAGTGAAATAAAACTTTGAAAAAAGTGTTCAGGAAATCGTGCTATCTATTTCTGGATAAAAGCTGTAGATTTTAATAGTTAGCTATTATGTCAGATGTTGATTGCTGCCCTCTGAAACAGGGTTGGAAAAAACTAAATGCACCTTGAGCTAATGTTAGGAATAAACTGTTTTTTCTTTTCTTGTGGGAAATACTGAAAAAAATGTATTCTTTCAGGTGTATATTTTCACTCTTTTCAGGAAAACAGATTTGAAATACAACTATCTTCTAATACCTACTTCTGCTACCAGTGGTAGTAAAAATATTAATAGATGCAATTTAGCAAGTATGTTATTTACTTTGGAACTTGAAATTGAATTTACATCCTATAGTGCAGAAGGCAATGCAGATATTCTTCTGTTTTAACCTGAAAATAAATATTTATCATGTATTTTGATTGCCCCTAAATACACAACGTTTTAATGAATGTCTGGGGATGTAGTATTTTTATGATAACCAATTATTATTTAGTGGCATGTGTACTTTACATATTAGACTAGTTGTAAAAATTCCCATGTATATCAAATAGCATCATCTTTATAAAGCCTGTAACATTATGTACACAGTTTAGATAGTAAGTATGGGCTAGTATTCATATTCATTTCCACTGAATTCTTTGTTGTTGTTATTTTCAGTGACAGTTCTATCAGCAAAATTCAAATAGCCCTTTAGGAATTAAGATCTTTGTTGTCTGATGGCTGTAACTAATCCTGACAGAGTAATTTCATAATGAGAAAATTTTAAGTTATGATTATTTGTAGGTGCAAGCAGTTAATCTGAAACTGAATAGTGCTTAGTGCTTAACACCAATTTTAGCCCCTTTTAAGAAAGTAAAATAAAAATATTCTGTTTGAAGATACATGGCAGTTCATGAGAGAAGTGGTAGTTTATATTAATTGTAAGTAATAGTCCATAACTGACAAAGGTAAAACAACAGATTACTAGCAATATCTTAATTCTGTTATTATAGGATGTGTAGGGGTACTAAAATAATGAAAAAAATGTTGTTCTGAAAGGCGAGAGTATGAACTGGAAGGCCAGAGTTACTGCATAATGAAATTAAGATGTGAAACAATATAATGCATCCCTTTGGTTTATCTTTCTTTGTTCTATGAAAATCACGCTAGCTGGATAGATGAAAATCATCTACTTGGATAGGGCACAAGTAGAGTTCTAGCATGCCTCTATTGCTAAAAAAAAGTTAATTGCATACAAAACCCATGAGCAGTAAAAATGGTATGTGACAATGTAGTTAGAAGACTGATTTACAGTGTCCATAGCAGGGTAGAGTTGAAGGCTCACTGGGCAGCGTTAATTGCGGGACTTAACTGTGTCCCATTTATCAGCTTTTCAATACATGTAAGCTCCTGTCTGTATTTTAGGTTTTGGTATGTAATTTGCTTGTCTTCTTCAAGTGAAAAAGAACAAATACTTAATCTAAAGCTGTAACGAGTCCTTTATCCTGAGTTATCACGAAAGGTGGAAGCCACTGCACTGCACACTGCACCACAGGCTGCTGCCCCCTGAGCTACCTGAGCACACCTGCCTGGGAGGAGGGGCTGGAGCATCCCCCAGCCCATCTGCAGGCTGCTGCTGGAGGTGCTGCTTCCTGTCCTTCCCTCCACGGTGCCACAGCTGATTGTAGCACGACCAAAAAGCAGGCCAGGTCAGGGATCTGATCCAGCTGAAAAGGTCGTTCTTTCTCTACTTGTTATAAAGCAAGTTCAATTTCCTGATGTTATGTGTGAACAGGCGTTACTGCCTGAAGAAGGAAAGGGTGGGAGTGAGAAGAGGAGGTGGCCCTTAATTCTGACAGCAGTTGGTAAAGGTAACGTTGAGCCTGCTGTGCTGCCTGCCAGACCAGCCTACCCCGTGGGCACTTGACCCTTTTGCCTCCCCCTTTAATGAGAGATGGTGCCATGTAGGGGGTCAGGGACAAGGGACATCCACCACACAGCAACTGCTAATTCATCAGGGTTGACCTGTACCAGGTTATGTGTTGGCTTCATGGACGCAGTTGGGAGGGATCTTCATGCATCTATATAAACTTAGAGCTCAAGTCAGCAAAAAATAAAAATACAGTATCAAATGTGTCTGATGATTTCATAGTGCATAAATTATTGTATTATGTAATTCTTAATTATTCCAGTGCTCCTATGCAGGTCATTATAGAAATATTTTCTTTTTTATATTCCTGTTTATTTTCACTTACTGCCATGACGTGATCCAGGTGTCAAAGTATTTTATGTCTTCTTCCCAAAAGAGACAGTAACAAGTTCAAAAATGGCTATGGTGTATCTGTGGTAGGAAACAAATGTTACTACAGTCTTGGGAATCAAACTCAGACCTGTTGCTGCAACAATACCCACAGACAGGCCAGCTGCCCTGTCTCTATTTTTTAAAATTACTTTCATGTAATTTAAGAAAGTCCACTGAGTAGTTCCATCCAGTCTTGACATCTTTGTTGTCAGGAATGTATGTTAAACCATTTTAAGTGTCTTGGCTTTTGTCACAGCCCTTATGATTCATGATTAAATCGAAAAATACAGAAAACAAAATAGGAAGGATGCATGTACTCATTTATTTTGAAAATGTGTTACCCCTTTATGACTCTGCAAGTGCAAATTTATAGGAACCAAATTCTGGAAGTTAAATGGGGCAAACTACAATACTGTTTATTTCTTTTAATGATTTACTCTTGCTTAGTGTTTTATTTCATCTTGCCCATGCTTCTGTTATTGTAAGTAAATTATAAAATAAAATTGTTGACTATCCTAGAGGTGTTGACTGTTCCAATTCATATGTTGGAAAGTGTTAACTGACAGTTTTAAAGATTGTGTAACATTTTGAGATGTGCAAACTGCTGGTTTTGACCACATATAGAATTTTGCAGATGAGTATAGGGCTTTCAGGGTTTGATGTGCTCAATTTAAAAATGTGTCCATATTTTGATTAGATTCTTTTTTTTTCCCCAGAAAAAAGCTGAAGTCCTTTGCTGAAGTGTGGAAGATAAATGATTCACAGGAGCTACAAAAATGGAAAAGTATATGTGAACCTGAAGATGAAAGAAAGGACAGTTTTTAATCCTCAAATCATGCCTAAAGATGAAAAATACTGGCAAAAGTGTAGGTCTGGAGACTAATAGATTCTATCAGGGTATAGTTCTAGATGCATTAAGTTGACTTTTCTGCTTTTTTGACAGATAAGAGATGTTCCATTGCGATACGATGTCCCACATCTACTTCCTGATTGTATGTCACTTCCGTGCTCCGTATTCCTTCCCTAAAGTGTTTTCCACCCTTTTCCTTAATTGAAAAATGTCTACTGGCATTGCAGTTTCTAATATGTTTAGAAAACATGACAGATTATGTTGGTAAATTATTAGGTAAATCTTTTATAAATAAAATAATGTCTTTTAACTTTATTGTACTTGAATATTTCTCTGCATTGGGAGAGTGTAGCAGAGTCTTAACTATGCTATATCACTGTGCATTTGCTAAGAATGAATACAATAAAGACTTTTTTTGTTGTTCTAGTATTAATGCATTTAAAATTCACTGGTTTTGTAGAGCACCTCCTAGTATCCATGTGCATAAGGATTTAGGAAAGTATGTGCTATGTGGCTGCATTAGGAGAGTTTTGTTTATACTGATGAGATTGATGATGGTGCAACTAGTAGTTTTCAAAGCAGCAGCACAAAACATGCATTGACTGCGTTGCAGTTTGCCTCTTTTTCATTCTCATGCACGCCTGCTTCCCTCCCAGCTTTAGTTTTCACCCTGATCTTGGCCCTTTCTGGAATTGTCTGGAGAAGGACTTACTGTAAGTTGGAGTATCCTAAGATGAGGTAGAAGAGGCAGTTCTGTGCAGCTGGCTTCCCCAATGCTCCGTTAAATGCAGAGTAAAGCTGGAAAGAGAAGAAATTATTTTCAGGTTTTTTTATCATCAGTTATGAGTCCAGGTTTCAAATGGGAATGTGGTATCCAGATTAATTTTCCTCTATAAATACAGCCAGGTGAAGTACCTTGCTATGAAAATGAGCAGTGATTGATGTTGACATACTTAAACCTTCCCAAATTGTTGTATTAATTTTATTTCAGTGCTGTACTGGCTGTGGGTGACAAGGTTTTGGTGCCGGGCGCCCCTGGGCCCAGCCGCGGGCGCTGCCCCCGTGCCCGGTGGAGCCCATGGCCGCCGGCTGCCAGACGGGCCCGCCGCTGGCCACGGCCCCGGCC
>JAVJGJ010000054.1:80341608-80351730 GCA_035590215.1 Microhierax caerulescens | reverse complement strand
AAAAAAAGAAGAAAAAAAAGAAGAAATACCAGAAACTGATGAAAGGAATAGTGTCCTGAGATACTTCCCAAAGAAATGCAGTTATAATGTCATTTCTCTACCTGTAAAGTGTTTTAACAGTGCCTGAACCACCACAGGGATTAAGAAAGTTGCCTTCAGCTATTCTTTGACATGAGACACTTGTCATATTTTCTACCCATCTACATCAAGGCTTGATTTTTACCATCAGAGGCAGAACAGAAGGAAGAAGTTAATAAAATTCTTATGTTTTTGGCTCCCCTTAAATAACCAGCAATGCCAGCCATTTTATAGCCCAGATAGTCTTTTACTACATGGAGTAAGCATTAAAACCATCTCTTGAAACTTCCTGGTATTTTCTGCAGTTTTCCTGCAGCTTCCCCATGCATTCATCGACATAATTTGTCTAGACTGAGTCTGGTTTTAAGACCTCTTAACCTTTTAATAAACTATTGTCTTGTTATTGTCCCATCTCCCTAATTCATCATCTGTCATATTCTGTAATCTGATCCCCAATTTGGAGACATGAACACATTGAAATACATGCACTGTCTAACTGGTTGAAAATAGATATGCTAAATAAAACCCATTATTTCTGTAAACAGTGATACATGCTATTACTTCTCACAGTCTCTTTGTCACAGCTATGTTACAGCCATTGTAATTTTTTCCTTGCTGTTCTATTTATAAAGCTCATGGAAATAATTATATTTTAAAATATTTTGACATTTGCATCAGTTTCAGGTATTTTTCACATGATTCTCTCCTGCATCTTGATCCATAGTTTCCTGATGTTTGGCAAGACATGCAGATCATTCATATCCATATGCCCATTTCTGCACGTCAAAAGCGTTCAGAGCTGCTTGGCAAGAAGGGCAGCATCTGCTGGAGAGAGGATGAGGTCTGGAACAACAAGGGCAGTGTGGAGGGCAGGCTGTCGCTTCGCCGTCTGAGCTCTGCTGCGACACCCCTTTGGGTCTGGCTCAGAAACTCGCCTCTCACTTTCATGTGAATTAAAATAGCTGTTTGCCTGCCTTGTGAACGCTCCCAAGCAATGCATAATGGGGTGAGTGTGGTGTACAAGCTTGGTCCATAATGCTTAATACTGGTTTACTACACACCTCTGGTACCCCAAAAGTCATATGTGGATCCCACCAGCTTCATTCATCCTAGCTGGGACCACAAAAGGTGAATCTTGCTCTTGCAGTATCAGACATACTGATTACCAACTGTTGTTTTCCTGGGAACAAAAACTTGAAGTGTCCACCTTCTCACAGACTTAAATACAAATCTCTTTGTGAACAATGAAGGGAAAAAAAATGTCGCTTTGCTCTGGAGAAACAGACCAAGGCAGGGATGAAAAGGTGGCTCTGAGGCAGGAAATGGAGACAGGGAAGTGAGCCTGTTTTCAGCATCAAAAAATGTTGCTGGGGGAAGAGGAGATGCCACAAAATTTGCTACTACACTTGTGAAAATCCTGAGTATTCACTTTATTTCAGTGAATTTAAATTTGGGCACAAACGACTGATATCTTGGGACTAAGCGGGGCAATGGGAGGAATTACCGGTACTGGTCTCCGCATCCAACCCTCTCTGCCTCTGACAAACCACTCAGGGTGTTTAAATACTGGAGTACAAATAACCAAAATAAGTAATGGTATAATTATTTTAGACAAATTAAAAACGTTGCTTTCCCCATTAGAGCAGCCTGAAAATAGGACGATTCATTGGTTAATTTTAATGGAACAATCAAAGAGCAGTTAATTCCCCAGCATGGGGTACCCTCAGTGGGCAATTATAGGGTTAGGAATGCTCCGTCTCTGTGTTGACCTGATTGGTGTAAAGTCCCTCGATGGTTCTCAATGTTTGTTAAATTGGCGATAGTCTGTACTTGGATAGATCATATTGGCCAAAAATAATAGACAGTTTGGTTGCCAGTTTTAAGTTCATATGTTGCAATCAGCAGGTTGTTTTTTTTTTTCCCTTTTTATATCAGTGTTTCGGAGGTTAATCTCTGTTATCATCGCTTTAAACTCACTCTTATTCTTATCAGTTATATTTAGTGGCAGATTGCAAGCTTTCCTTATTATCTTGTTAAATCAGTAGGTGAAAGCCTTTCAAGGCATTTCTTTTTAAACATCTTTTATTAATGTTAATATGCCAGATGGGACAAATTAAAATGGTTCTGTTCTTCATGCTGCCACTACCCACAATTTTACCACATCATTTGCTGGTTAAGGAAGCATATGAAAATGATAGGTACAGAACTCCTGTAATAAAAGTTCAGAAATTGATAGTATAGCCTCTCTGGAAATTTTTTTTTTCCCTTCAGTTAGGTTCATACATTAAAAAGATGTGATTTCTATGCATGCAGCAGCTTTGATTTTATCAGAGCTGAGAAATTTGAGACTCTTGATCAGAGCAGTGTGTCAATACACCTTTTCTGCACTCGTACTGAGGTCAACAAGAAACTTCATTACCTTTATCACCACAATAGCACCTGTTATTGGTGCTATTGCCCTGGAGATCTCTGTGAGCATTGTGGTGTCATGTGCTGGATGTTGGCATTACCATGGACCACATTGAAAATGAACCTGGCCATGATCTCCTAGGCTGTGTCCCTAAGAAGGACAAAAGTAAAAGTGTTTTTAGAAGCTGTCAGTGCACGACTGAATGTTCATCACAGGGCAGCCTCATTTGGTTTTGTTGGTTGTTAAGGCACTTTGTGGACAAAACTCTTTGTGATGATGTGTGTTTTTAGTACCCAGCCAGTGATGACAGCCCAAGGTGTCCCCAGAAATAACATTAGCACTTTTAGTAGTGGTGGCAGTAAAACTGTTCATACAAAAAAAACCTACTTGTTGATAAGCAGATGCTGCCTCTTTTTTATCTCCTGATGTAATGTCCTTATGGGATATATGGTTCCCTTCTCTGATTTCAGTGAAATGAGCCTTTTAGCATCAGGGATCCTGTATCCCAACAGTGGAACAGCAGAGCCCTTATATTTGTGCTTTTCACTGTCATGATTTCATCCAACTCTTTTTATGACGCAATATCCAGAACAGTGGGGCTTCCTTAGTTCACATAGAGAGCTCAAGAATTGCTTTGCATACTCCAGTGGTAACATCTGCTATAAAACCACAAACCTGGGCCTGGATATAGCAAAATGTGTGTCATGAAGATGTTTGGATATTCCCTGTCATTAGTCAATTCATGATATTTCCTGCACTTGATAAAATTTTGCTTAGACTGATAAGCTGAGGAGACAACACTTTAAATGAACATATGCAAAGACTGTTGAGAAAAGAGCTCTTTCTATGAAGGGAATGTGGATAGTGTCTAGGGATTAGCCCGTCATCTAATTTTACCATAAATCTACTTCTAATATTAAAACAACTCGGTTTCTTTATCTCTCAGTACCAGCTAGAAGGATTTTAGTTTTCTCTATCCACTGCTACTTCAGGCTGCATACTGAATCTGATGTGCATGAAAATCACTTAGCATGAATATAATAGAAAATTAAAGTAGTGCTGAATTACACTTTGCTGCTAGAATTCAAGTAGGCAATGTTAGGATTTGCCCACTTAAAACATATCTGCATATTATAAATTGCTGTAAACAATTTGTATTTATGTAACAAAACATCGTGTTGTTTAACTTTTGTTCTGGCAATTTCTAGGCTGTTTTCTCCTTTAGTCTTCTTTGTGAGCAACAGCAGGAAAAAAAAAAAGCTGCTATACTTGCTATCACTGGTGATAAATGTTATATACATATATAAAACTATAAATAAAAATGTATATATGAGTGTGTCTATATGCATGTGTGCCCACATAATTACATTTATATTGTATCTAGCTATGTGTATGATCTTTGTTTTGGATTATAAGGACTGTGACTTAACGCAGGGTAACAACTGAGGCTGAAGGAAGCCACAGATACAACAGGGTGACTGGAGTTTTAAATACAGGAGGTGACGATTGTGCAAGATTCTGTGCAGGCTTTGTGTTTGCCACGTGCTTCAGGACTGCAGGTGGAAGCATGCAGAGCAGACTAGAAGAGCAAAAGGTCCAGTCCTGGAAATGCCTCCAGCACTTTCTAAGATGCCTTTAGTCACAGGACATTGTGGCCTTCTCTGTCTTGCATGACGGAAGAAGGACAACTGAAAGGGAAATAGGCATTTATATGTTTTATCTGAATGAATTTTTCAGAGCAGACTCTGTACCATTAATGAATAAGACAACAGAGAAAGTTAAACGTTTCCAAATGAATTTTTTTTTTCTTTAGTACTTCCCAATAAATATTTTTTCCCACAGTATGCCTCTTGATACTTAGGAAAAGCTTTCTTTCTTCATTTACTTCCAGTGTTTTCTTTCCATATATATTTGTCTCCATAAGAAACGGGAGGAGAACTAGTAAAGTATCCTAAATGGATTTTTTTTATACTGATGTGATCTGCACAAGTTCAGACATGTTCACAATTACATGGGAATTCCTGTTAAACTCCACCAGTTCCAACTAATCCTGAAGCATTTATCTGAGGAAATAGGATTTCTAAAACTTGTAATATTTGCTAGCCAGAGCCAAACAGTTTTAGAGTTAGGACTAGTTTGTGCTCCGCTGCAAAAGTCTATGGAGATACTACCATAAACTTCAAAAATAGGATAAAATGTATAACTTTTGTTAGGCTGCTGTTTTTTTGTTACCATGAACAGGTAATATATGGATATGCCTAATTTAGCTTGCCTGTTGCATCATTAGAAACCCAAAAATGATCTTGAAGGATGAGCTATCAAATTTGTTTCTACATATTATATTACCCAGATTATAGTTACAATATGGAAATGTTTCAGACAGAGCACAGACCACTTCTTTAGGTATCAGAGTATTTGGATATTACATAGAACACCTAACACTGCAAATAAACATAACTGTATATAGATTTCAGCTAGAGATGACCACCATGGCCATCTAATCTGCCTGGAGGTCATGGAGTTTCACCACAAAACCTATTCCAAAGCATACAAAAGACTTGGCAAATATCTTTCAAAATATATCCATTTTGACTCAGAAACATCATAGACAGCAAATATTTAATTTGCTGTACTTATGGTTAAATAAATGGAAAACAACAAAAAAAAAGAAGCGTCTTCTACCCTGAGCAGGTTTTAGTGGCAGGGGTCTTCTCATGTCTTTGCTGGATTAAAAAGCCCTTCCTGAATTTTTTTTTTTAATGGACTTTGCTCCTTAACCTTTTTTTTTTTTTTTTTTTTTAAGATGGGTAGACTAAGATTCTTCAGCCTTTCATTGCGAGGCAGGTTTGCGTATGTTCGTTTCTAAATGACAGCGGTGCAGAAATGAATGTTTCTTCTAGGAATCCTCCCACTGAGGCAGACACATCTCAAAATTCAGCGCCTCGGCGGCTTGACTGCTATGACAGTACAGATGACTTAGCTTGTTGCTGGCTGAGAAGATCTATCTTAATTAAGATAAAAATAGTAAATTGCCTAAATATTGAGCACATGTAGAAGAATATATAAGTCAATGACTAATACGTGCTTTTGAAAGCCTGGATAAATGTTTAAAATGTTTCTTCAATTAAAATCGGCACAAAGTCTTGAACCTATAAATAACATGATCAGGATGGGCCTTTGTTTTCTTTTCCCCTTTTTTCCTCCCTCCTTCTTTTTTTTTTTTTCCCAGCAGTGAGTCTGTTGTGTTTGGGTGTATTCTGGCAGCTACATCCACCTGATGCCCAGCATCATGCTGGAGAGAAGAAGAGCCTTTGGCAGGGCAGAGAGAGACGATGCACAGGGTTGGCTTTCTGGAGGCATATTGGCTCTGCAAAGGCCCGGGGAGGCGGTCTGTCTCCAGGATGTCTCACTCCCATAGGTTTATGTAGGACATGCATACTACCACAGGCCACAACACGAGGAACTCTGTTACCCTCTGGTTTTAACCGCCTTGGCAGTGCCTTTACCCTCTGCTCGGTCCACCCCTCACCTTATGCTTCACCAATATTAAAGGCAGACAGGCTTTCAACTGATGTGTGATTTAGCCAAATGCAAACCCTTATGAGCTTCTTAGTGCTATTGTAATATGAATCATAATAAAACAGGCAATCAGTGGAAGGAGCAAGAATACCTAGTGCCTTAACCAGTGAGAGAAATTAGGGAGGTATATGGAGGTGGATGGAGTGGCGAGAGGAATTATTATTACATTCATCATTCATAAACATTCATCTTCTCTTGTCATTTTCACATACTTCACCGAAAGTATATCAGACAAATTGCCTCTAAATGTACTTGGAAGTGTGTGTGAGGAAAACAGGCTTGCACTTTTAAGTAGCATATCACTTCCAAGCTTGTGAAACTGTTAGCTTCACAGCATGGCAGAGTCATTTCCCTCATGGATAAATCCCATGGAAGTGTTTACGAGGTGTCCAGAGCTCACACCTAGGAGGTGAATGGAATCCTACCTAATTTTTGCACAAGTGGTCACCAAAAAGATACAGGGATCAGAGTAGCTTCCCCTCTCCCCTGCTGTATGCACACAGGTAAAAGCAAAGCATTACCCTTCATGTTTGTGATGACACAGCTGTTCTGCAAGTGACATGCTGTCTAAAGCTGTGTGCATTTTTTTCCAGTTTTGGTTCACACAATCGTGAGTTTCATTTTGAGTTTCATATGAAGTAAGAAACTCAAAGCAAAACTCAGCTGGAACACTCTTTTCTTGGTTTATGGTGGAAGGTATGCAAAAACAGAGACAGACATAATTTCTAACTTGTTCCAGGTTTGAAATAAATTTAGCTTAGATCAAAATTTAGCACTCAGGTTCAATATAGCTTTTCAGTGAATCTAATTTGATTTTCCTTTGTGGTTTTATTTTTTTTTTAAATTTATTTATTTTTTAAGCTGTGGGCACTCAATTAATGACCTGTTAACATCCATATAAGGCTAAAATTCACTTGGATAGCTTCTCAGTGTTTCTCTAATATGGCTGTTAAGCAAAACAATAGATATGTGAGAGAATTTTATTGCACATGGAGAAGAAACCACATCTATTGTAAGTGCATTGACTCTAACTTTTTTGTTCACTTTGAGGAACTGGGAATTTTCCTTTGTTCTGACCTCTTCTTCACAATGTACTTAATTGCTGTATGCAGAAAGTTCAGAAGGAACACCAAATTTCATCAGCTCATTGTGCAACAAGGATTTTTAAGCCATGTTTGTGACATGAATCACAGTTGTGCTTCCAGCCTTCATGATCCACACAGTAAAAATGGAACAAAAGGTATGTCTCTACTGATAACCTTGATAAATTTGAAAAGCTGCCCAATTGTTTTACTGTTACTGGAATATAAGTATATAAGAGAAAGTAAGTACGTTGGATGGACATAATACCACCTGAACACAAGTGTACTCGAACTTGCATTGCTACAAACACTAATTAAGGGACTGGTAGCATTTGTGTATTAAAATTCCATTTGCAGGAGCATATAATGCAACATTAATACTTTGCTTTTTGAAGAAACCGGTATTCAAAGTGTTAGCTAGGAAACAATTCTCTTATAAAGTTTTTTTTCAGCAATAGTTTTCCTTTACCACTACTTTATAGAAATTGTAAAGCTTCTTTAATATATAGAATTACTACCCTGATCTAAATCTCAGTGCTTTTAGTGGAATTACTCTCATCTTACACCAATGCAATATTCAGTGAGAGTCAAAATCCAGGCCATCTTGTGTTTGCATAGAGGCCAAACAGAGACATTAACTGGGGAATAAAACCAGCACATAGTATAGCTTTAATTAGGGTATAAACACAGGAGAAACCCCTAAACCCAGAGACTAATGCATGTATGGGTTCCTGGTTGCCATCGCTTTTTCTAGCTCTTCTTATTCCTTCAATCCTTATATACACAAGCCTTGAAGAAGCACTTTTTGAATTGTATCTCAGCTTGCTTTTAAGTACAAAAATAAGTAAAAAGTCAGGTTCAAAGGCAAAAAAAAAAAGCCCAAATATTTTCTTCCTTTACTGTGTTCTTGGGAAATTATCAAAGTTGATGTGTTTCTATTTATATTTTCCAGTTTCAATTAATGTTTCCTCTCCTCCCTAAATGATTTCAGCAACTCTGAAATATTAAACTCTGGGCAATATTAAGTGCAAATGGCAACCCATTGAACAATATGGGTTCCCAGAAGAAAGTGGA
Organism: Microhierax caerulescens; assembly: GCA_035590215.1. Classification (NCBI taxonomy): domain Eukaryota; kingdom Metazoa; phylum Chordata; class Aves; order Falconiformes; family Falconidae; genus Microhierax; species Microhierax caerulescens. Next base: position 80,343,507 of record JAVJGJ010000054.1, on the reverse strand, counting down.
TTTTACCTGGGTTAGATGAAGAATCACATACTGAAGACCCATCCTGAGGAGCTTTGGTCCTGATGTTACAACACTGAAACAAAATTGTAACTGTCTGGAAACAAAGACTATCTAGTCATAATACCTTATAAAAACCCCTTAAAGTTCTGGTAGTAACACCAAGACGTGTTAGGGTCTGCTAATGGCTTGAAGCTGTAGCCTCTGAGAGAAGTCTATTGCCCAGTGTCTTCTCCAACGTTCACAGCTTCAACATCTAGTATCTCAGCAATGACTAAGAACACTCACCCTTCCAGAATGGTAACAACATTTTGATTTTATATTGTAGTTAAGGAAAAAACCAAAAATGAACAAACTCCTCCAAAATCAATACCCCCCCCCAAAAAAAAAAAAGGCCACAACAAAACCAAAACAAAAAACAAAACAACAACCAACCAACAAAAGCCCAACCCATAAAAGCCCAAACCACCCCCCCCAACAAAAAAAAACAAAACCCAACCAAAAAACAAACAAAAAACCAGGAGAAAAACCCAACAGAAAAACAGCTTGTGGTCATAGGTGTTATGACAGTGCTGCCAGTGAGGACAGCTGAATTCAGGGACCTGAATCCCAAGCTGGCAAAGGCTTGAAGTCTGTGGGAGCAGTGCCTTGAGCATCTGAACAGAAAGAGCACTTTCCTAGCATGATTTCGCCAACAATTGGAGCAGATTGGCAGAACGAGCCAAGCACAATCAAGCAGTTCCTCTGGGTACACAAGCACATGTGTATTAGAATGATAGGCTCCAATAAACCCTAAATAATCAATATTCATTAATCTTTAATTATCTCATCCTGCTGATACAGTAAGAAAGATATATCAAGAAAGTGCCTTCCACACGCGTTCATTAGGAATTCAAAGATTTAGTAGCTGGTGGTGATGTTAGGATAATTAGCAGCAAAAAAATGGAAGAAATGTAGGTTGCTATAGCAACACATTCATCATGATCTACAGCATAAACACCCAGATTAATTTACAAGATGCCAGGTAGATATCTGCTTGGCTGACTGGGGTACACACAGACACCACCTTATTTGCTTTTATTAAGGCTTAATCATCAACATTAGAGCTTTCAAAGTACGTGTGCTATCACTGTCAATCACAGAGAAGCTTGATGCTTTTAGGGGCAAATCCACCAGCACAGGATGTTTGTTCCTCTGTCTGCTCTGCAGGGAAAAGGGAGGAAGAATGGCCTTCCTTCGGAGGCACTCTGAAGCCACTGCTGTGCCCTAGAGCTGTGGTTGCTCCTATGGGCCGTCCATGTGGTTTAGGTCATATTCTCCCTCTGTAGAAAGCCAAACCCAATCCCATGAATCTTAATAATATTTTTCTCTGGTATACCGTTGGGAAAAAAAACCCTCTCCATGAAGCAGCTTGTAGTGGTGTTCAGCAAGACACGATGGACAAGACAGGATCCCTGTCTTGTCATGATTGGGGATACACACTTTGAAAAATCTGAGACTCCATAAGGCCACTGCCTCATTGAAAAAGTGCATTATCTTTGGAAAACCTGTAAAATAGACCTTTGAAGCACCAGAGCTTCAAAGAGCTTGGTGGGACAAACAGCTAATGTGGTGCCATGATGAGGTAATCAACAAATGCAATGGAAAAGTGAAGGGAGGAGAGTCAGTACGCACTGGAAACCACAGCAGAGCTGTCCCTCCAAATAAGTAGTTCAATGAAGGTAAATCTTACAGACATGCTCTGGATAACACAGAAAAGAGTGCTCTCTTGTCACTGCTTTTCTTCTGCTGGTAAAGGCAATTCTTCATGTCCCAACTTGTTGCCACTTGACAGTAAAGACCTTCTGTTTCCACACTGAATTTCCAACATTATTCTATCCTCTTCTCCAAGAAAATGCGTGA
>JAVJGJ010000054.1:80194793-80212937 GCA_035590215.1 Microhierax caerulescens | reverse complement strand
TTGTACTATAGTTGATACGACAATTAAATCGCAAGACTTTCGGTGATACAAAAACCGTATCAAACAACTGGCGTAATTCAATTTTGCACTTTCATCACCAGGGAAGTAACCTTGCTAAAACAGGGTTCCAAGCCGTATATACAAAGGCTGAGCTTTCAGAAGCTATTACAGCTTCCCGGGGTGACAGAGTATTCTTGAAGGGACTGTGGGGAAGGACAAGTCCTGCCTGTCCTGCCTCTTGACAGAGGAAATAAATCACCCTGCACACTTGAGGATACCTTTCCAGGCTGCATGCTGGGAACTTCATTACACAAGCTGTGCCACATATTACTATGCATATTGCCACTTATTGGACATCGCCTCAAATCCGTAGCCTATTTCTGTCATAGTCTTAGGGGGAAGGAATCTGTTTTCTGCTTAAACAGTTACCGACTTGGAAAGGAAAGGGGAAGGAAAAGACACTGAACAGCCAAGAGTTCTCGGTGGAAAAAGATCCCCTTGACTAATGATATGTCTAATCTACACTAACCCTGCCTCATGGTGCATGAAATACAGTCATATTGTCATGGTTTTCATATCCCCTTTGATCTTAATGCAATTGTTGTCAGAGTGAACAGCTACTCACAGGAATCCTGGCTTCATTAAGAAGATAGAAAGTCCTTCCTCCTGGAGAGCTTTCTAATATGTCTTTGTTTTCATGTTATAAGTTTATAGAGCTGCTGCTTGCCTGTCAATATCTATGGTAAAATATTAAAATAAATTTGCAAATGAAGCGTTCATTAGCGTTATGTGTGTTTCTAACACATAATCCTAGCACCAATACAACTTGGAGGTGTTGGGTTAAATTTAAAGATGGTATACATGGGGGTAAAGCTGAGACAGGAACACATGGCTGTGATTTACATGTTGAAGAGAGAGAAAGGCTGCCAACAAACGGACCAACACAAGGAGATAAAGAGATGTTTCCTTATGATGCCAGCCTTTCAGGGCATGGATTCATATGCCATAATGGACTAGCTGAAAAAGATGAGGTAGTTCTTCATTCCAGCTGTCTTTGTAACCCTTCTCCTGGAGACTAACATCCCCTCACCAGAGCCAGGGTCACACAAAAGACAGTGCACACAGCTGGGTACACATCCCTTTCTGATGCCCCTTTTCAGCTGGACACCAAACACAAGTCAACAAATCTGCCTGACTCTTTGCCCACAGTCCCACCCTCCTGCTTCCCTGCTCAAGCCAGAGCTGATTTTACTAATGGACAATTTGTACCACTTGTTAAGTGTCCACTGATTTTGGTCCGCTGTGTTAATGAAAAGAGCTGTAAATGACTGTCTCGTATCCACTGTCTGGAAGCACAGTGGTTGCTATAGTGTCATGTTTTCAGTCACAATGTAAAATTAATGAACCAAAGGAAACAAAATTAATGAAGACAATCATTAGCAGGCATCCTGTGGACTGAACACAAATATATTAGAGGTGAGATTTCACTAATCTGGGATACTTGGGAGAGGAATGGGAAGAAAGGTAAGTGGTGAATAAACCATGCCATTTTTTCCATTATAAAAACACTTGTACTGAAAAAGTCCCTTTACTCTCAGTAAAAGTTGTGCCAGGTGACGGGTGCTAAATATATAAATATATTTATATGTTAGTGTGTATAATATATCTGTACACACGTTTTTGATTATTCCTTTGCTGTTGAAAATAATTTTTTTTAAAAAAAATCCTTCTATACAGCAAACACATGGATAAATATGATTCTGTTGTACATAGACTCACAAGTAGTATTTATCATATCTTGCAGCAGAGTAAGCATTTAGAAAAAATACTGTGAATGTTTTAATTTAACTCAACAGCAAAATAATCAAACAATTTTAAGTTTTGTGTGCGACTCTTGCAAGTAATGAAAATAGCACAGAAATGCCAAATACATCATAATTGTTTCTTCTTCCTAGGAAGGTGATAGTAATCATGTCCAAACTGGCTCTGATGAGGCTTTTGGTAAATGCCAGAGAAATCTGCACTGCATTGGGACGATAGTAATACGGTATCCCAGCTTGTATTAGGAAAATCCTTGCAATAAAATAGTGCAAGTCTGTCAATAAGAAATATAAAAAAAACAAGTCCAGAAAAATTGCTTATAGCTTGAATACAAGGTTGACTTATATATCATGCACATTTGCAAGGGGACTGCTAGAAACTAGCCTATTAGAGAAAGAGTGAAGCTCTAAGGGTCATTAACCATACTACAAAACCCTTCTTCTTTACTAAGTCATTGCATACTACTAGTAGTTAAAAACACATGAATTGATTTGCATCTTCTACTTGAGAAGAAGGGTTAATTAGGCTAGCCTTATTGCAGTTCGTTAAACAGACTGTTTTGTAGGCAGAAATGTTACATTTCTTCTTGTTTCCTTGAATAGAGATATCTTTCCTAAGATAATTCTCTATTTCTAGCCAGTATGGCATATTTAGAGCATCTGAGAATCCCAGGTGCTATTACAAAGTTCCGCCCAGACAAAGTGTGCATCATTTCACTGAAGTCTGTGGATGCATTTCCTACGTTATTCACTAGACTAAACAAGACCTAAATTCTGCTGTGTGCTCTTTCCTTATTAGCATTAAAAGATAGATGTTCTAACAAGCCTCTTGTGTGTCACACATATCCCACTCATTGATGTCTGCCTCTCAAGAAGATAGACAGCGATCCCCTTTTGATATGAGTGAAGTGAGGAAAACGCCTGAGCACAGACAACTCCACCAGCACAGGTGTGTTAAATGGTGGAAAGGATGACTACGGTTAACTTGCTCTGAATGCCACAAAGTAGGAAATCTTTAGACTCAAAAAGTGACATTTGTTTCACTGATACGTCATCGTTCCTAGCCACAGCTACATCCATGGAACAGAGATGCACACTCATTTTCAGCCTGGCACTTCTCAGCTAGAGTTTCTGAATGAACATTTACTGATGCAAATTGGTTAATTTAACACATCTGTCCATGTTGTGCTAAGTAGCCGCTGGCCCACACAGAGACAGTTGTCTCCATGCACCAACTTTTTAAAGTATGACCCTTGTCCAAGTATTAGAGTTCCACACATCTACCTATTCTATCTGTTGTGTGTGTTCACTAAGAGAGAACAGAAGTAATAACAAAATGAAAATAAAAAATATGCTGTGCAAGAGAAGGGTAAGAGCAGGGTAAAAACTGCAGAGGTGCTGTAAACAAAACACAGATTATTAAAGGCAAAATTCCTGCTCTTCTCTAAATGCAATGAATCATGATGTGTTGTCACAAAAAAATGACTCAGTGTGGCTTAGAGTGGTGTTTTCTCATGACTCAGCCATGACATTATGATGGTAACACAGTTGATCATGAACCCTGAATCACAAAACAGCAAAAAAATTCTACAAATTTCATGCAAGAATTCAGATTAAAAGTGAATTTAAGAAAAATATCCTGCATCCCTGAAAACTGATCTTTGAAATTCAGTTCCATGTGTAGTTGTAAACAGTATGCTGTCAGCAATGAATTTAAGAGTAATCGTAAACTTGTTAGTCTTAAATTCATAAGAATGTATTTACTTCCTGAAAGTTTTGTGGAAATGGCACGACTGTTATTAGTGGCACTGACCATTATATACTCAAGCATATTACATTCCCTTTATTTGTCATAGAGGAAAATGACGTACACTGAGTTGTTTTCAGTTTCAAAGTGATTCTTGCATAAAATCATTGTAACCATAGTGTAAATAAAGACAAGCAAATACTACAATCTTAGTAGATTTCTTGTATCACCACTCTCTTCCCTCAGTGCCTTGCAAAAAAAACCTGCAGAGCATTTTTTTTCCTTTAAGGAATGTAACATTGCTATCACACTTTGTAATAGCAATTATCTGCACCAGTCCCCTGCTTACCTTAATTAATATCTAATTTGTTAAAGAAAAAAAAATGCTTTCAGCTTTACCCTGAGATAACAAACCAGGCAACACAACCAAGAAGAGCGTTGTAACTATATGGTAGAAGGAAGAGAACAATACACTACAGATGTCATTACAGATAACATTTTGCAGACCATAAGGTTTTTTGCATTTGTCTTACCAAAAAATAACAATGCTTATATATACCAGGAGATAGATATACATTGTTTGCCTGGAATAAACACAGTTTTAGAGCTGTCCTTTCTTCATCGTGGCCTGGATGTGGCATGGTTTGAATTGGGAGGTGGTTTTAAAGGTCTGTATTCCAATCTCCTGCTCAAAGTGCTACTACCATAAGCAGTAGCATCAGGTCAGCTGTGGATTTCTCTAGCTGATTGTGAAAATCTCCAAGGACAGAGATTGCTCAGCATCTCTGGGTCACACTTTCTAGCCTGCACTACCTCCTGGTGAAGAATTTCTTTCTGATGTCCCATATGAATATCTCAAGCCACAATTTGTGGTTCGTCCCACAAAATAGGCTGGCACTACCCAGTTGAGTTTGGCTCTGCTATCTTTGGAACAGAACTTCACATGGACAGAATTTTGCTGCTATTAGACCATCCCTTTGCCTCCTCTTCCCCAGCAAAAGCTCAATGTCCCACCCAGACATCCTCCTAGGAGTTGAGGGTCCACCACTCCCCCTAATTCTATATGGTCTGCAAACCTGCTGAGGGTGCACTCTGTCATCCTATCAATTGCAATTAATCGCTCATGAGTAGGCCTCTTGAGTACACTTTTTATCACTGGCTGCCAGGGCGACATCAGCCCATTTATTACAACACTTCATGGCTGACAGTCTAGCAAATTTTTAACCCACCTAAGTCTTCTCATCCATTCTCTTTTCACAAATGAATGGTATGGGAGGCAATGTCAAGGCAGACAGTGCCCAGTGCTTTCCCCCTTGTTCATGTGCTACTTAATTGCAGAAGGCAATCAGATTGAGTTAGCACAATTTGCCTTTGGTAAATGCATGCTGAGTATCCCTGATTACTTTTCATGTATGTCACAGTCTTGGAAATTGATTTTAAGAGGACATGCTTCCTTTTGCAGGGCTGAGGTGAGGTCCTTTTCTGCTCCTCTCTTTGTAAAGACAGAAGGAACATTACTCTTGTTTCCAGTCATTGAGGACCTCCTTCAGTCACCATGGAGAATCCCAGCTGGCCCCACAGATGTGAATGTGTGCCACTGGTGTAAGCAGCCCTTAAACTTTTATTGCCCTGCTGCTGTCTGCCTTTTTCCTTCTCAAATTGTGCCAGTATGTGCAGAGGCCGGGGAGCCGGCATTTACTGCAAAAAGCAGTGCAAAAAAAGGCATTGGGTACACTGCAGCAAAAGTGGGAAGCCACCACTGGGTGAGCAAAACACACAAAATGAAAGGAAGAATGTGGGTTTTGCAGCTTTAAAAGGTTACAGCCTGTTTCTTGTTTTTAACACATTGGGTCTGACTCTGGATTTGTACAGATCAACAGCAAATTTATAAACACTGCATTGGAAAAATCTGGCCTAGTGTATTTCACAAATGCATTCACATTAAAGATGTATCATTCTATACATTCCCTATGTGGTTTAAATTAAATTACTCACCTATGAATGACAGCTCAGAAAAGGCTAATGAGTTGTCTTTGAAGACTGCTCAGAGAGCTCTTGCCTTTTCTAGTGCTCTTAGACATTCACTCCTTTCTGTTTTTTACTCTAAGTACCTCTTGTTCTTTCACAAGGACTAAGCACTTGATATTAAAAAGTGGGGAAGAGAATTAAATTAATGGAGTATTCTATGACTGTTTTTCTGAGAAAAACAGACTCGGGTTAATTTCCTCTGAATGACACAAGTGTATTGTCACAGCCTAAGACAGCTTTCACAGTTCTGACTAATAAAGCCAACAAAATTTTCTGGTGATATTTTTTTCTACAACTAAATGATGATGTGACAAAAAAACCCCAAACACTGGAAGACATGGATATTTTCACCCCCCCCCTGACAAAAATTACTCAAGTATACCATCAAGATGAAATATTTCATTACAACATTATGGGAAGGTTTCATTAAATTGTGCAAGATACAACAAAATTCATTCTACTTGCACAGTTTGAGTGCTGAACTACATGAAGAATAGGTGCTAAATGTTATTTTGACTGTGCTGAAAATCTATTCCACCACCTCCATGTAGACATGCTGAAACACAGGCACAAAAGCTGCTGTCCATGAAACAAAGAGGTCTTTGGGACAAAAAAAAAAAACCCAACCCTATATCTAACCGACAAAGAACACATGACTGTAAAAGAGTCAGTCATTAAAACAAGTTAGGCTTCAGAGCTGGAGCATGTACTGAATAAGAAAGACTCTTTGCCTACAACTGAAAAAATAAAAAAAAAAAAAAAAAAAAAAAAAGAAATCCTTGGAGATAATTCAATAATTTTCATACATTCACTTCTGATCTATGTGTGCTATCCCTTAACAGTGCCATGTCTTTACCTGGTTGGTGGGCTCTAAAGGAAACTCATCTCTATTAAGATCACTCCTGTAATAGGCCTTTACTAGGGAATGTAGACTGGATTTTCTCCATAAGTAAATTGGCATAGGTAAAGAAACAGAGTCACTTCACCACAGCTGATGATCTGATTTCAGCTCTGATTGTCCACGTTGATGGCACCCTCTATAGTCATTCTTTCTTCTAACAGAAGCTCAATGATCTCAGCATTTATAAGTGTGGGACTCTTTTTACAGTCTTCTCTGATATCCAGACTGAGACACAAAACTGAAATTGACTTATTTAGAGAAATTTCCATCCAGTTCACCTCCTTCATAATTTACTTGGAAACAAAATAAAAAACTTCAAAGTCTTTGGGCAGGTTTTATTTTTACCCCCTGAATTTGTTAACAAAATTATATGGACCAAGGGAAATCAAGCTTTTCTTGCAAGAACTATATATTCCTGCCCCTTTGACATATGAAGTAACATTTCATACTGAACGCTTTTAAAAAACTGTGGACGATTCATTCCATGTGCATGATGTAATGACACAACGTATTGTAGGAAAGGCAGCCCACCTCTCAGGGCACCAGCACACCCAGGCATCAGACTGACAATAGACAAAACCATTGCTTTAATTCTAAACTAATCTGTTGATTCATGTTCAGCTCCTGTCTTCTTCCTAGAATTGTTCATAAGGGGAAAAGAAAGGATCACACCAAATGAATGGTTTTGCTGCTGTGTGCAGGCTGCTCGAAGATATGAAATAATATCCATGCCAGCAAGTCACAAGTTTGGTATTGACTTGAAAAGTAATAGATGGTTAACAACTACACATCATGTTGGTATCATCAACACATCATGACCTGTTTCACACTGAAATTGTTCTAGCTCAGGCATCCCCACCCCTTAAAAAAAAAAAACAAAACAAAAAAAACCAAAAAAAAAACCAGTAAAAAAAGCAGCAAAACCAGCAGCAAAACCATAGTGACAGTAAATATATGCCTGAGGACAATATTTGGCCTTCCTGACTTTAATGAATAATAATAATAAATAATAATAACTCATAAATAATAATTATTCAACTTGTGATAATATTTCTGCACTTGGTGGCAGGACCTGTTAGTACACATACTTGTTTCCTTTTTCACCTCAGCAATTAATACTGCTCCCATTCCTTCCCAAACAGAGTAACTGCATATACAGACTTAATCACTTCCAGTTACTGTGACTGATCCCATAATTAAGCAGGAGGTGACCAAATCTTAAATGTGAGTTGATAATTAAAGGTTGCTGTTACAAAAAAATGAGTGCATGATCACACGTGTACATACAGGTTTGAATTTTATAAAACTATGAGTACCTTCTGGATGTGATGTTCAATAATTCTGAATTTTAATATATACAAAATGACTGGAAGGTGACACAAAATAACCCATCATTTTGCTCCATTTCAGGTAGCTGGCTGTAAAAGGCCTAGAAGATTAGGAAGAGTTTAAAGCTACCATGTAAATTAAAAGACTTTTCTTAAGATTCTGGTGTAGAACAAAAAAGCTTGAAGGCTGGCTACAGTACCTGTGAAGTGCTTTGCATCTATATTCTTTGCTTCTAACAGCAGTATGCTTGGTTACAGCAGCAAAGGAGCAAAAGACAGCTCTTTGGTAGAAATTTCAATAAAACATGCAGCTCCAAATGCATTTTTTCTCTACAGAAAGACAGAAAGCTTTAGGAATTTCAGCTTCAATAAGCCAGCCAATTTATTTCTCTGTAAATCAGCCTTGTGGTACAGAGTATCACACTTCAAAGTTGCACAAAGATTATTACTTCCAGTTAAAGTGGATACATAAACATTCAGAGTTCCTTTAACAAAATCGAAAGGTATAACTGCAGAAAAACCACTATACCTCAGCAAGAAATGAGCTAATCTTCTGGTTCCTATATTGCTGCAGGGATCCACTAAACTGTTACCTAAAAAAGCAATGCAAGAGATGGATAAAGCAGTCACTACTCAGTAATGTTTTCCTGCTTTAGGACCTCTTTGGATATTGGCTAATTGGAAAATTCTTTTCCATAACATTGAGTTGTTCCTTAAGTCAGTTATCTTCATAGATGCTCTCCAAATTCATTTCAGGTAAACATTGGCACTGGAATTAAACCTCAGTGGTGGCTTAGAATAAGGTATGGAAATACACACTTTTTACTGCAAGTAAGCTTACTTCAATATTGTTTTTCTGGAAAACCCATCAATGGTTACCCCAACTGACATTATTTTGGCTATCAGACTGAGTGTTCCCTCACAACCAAAGTTAAGAACCTCATTTCCTCACTGTTCTACTCAAGAATAACAGCCATACTTCATCTTCTGATCAAAATTACCAGCTATATTTCATTACATATTGCCTCAGACCCTGCCAGGCAAAGCAAAACAGAAAAAAGAGGACCATTGGAGATTGCCAGAATACCCATGTGAGAGCAAGAAGACTAGTTACCAGACCAGCCTTTAACCACAGAGGTTCATAGCAGAACTGGAATGGTATTTTTACCATATTTTTTTTAATATGGCAGTTCTCCCCCAGAAGTAGTCTTGTCTGCTGTATGTGATCCTCATTCATCAGAGCTGAGCAGACTTTTTGGCTTTCAAACTGTTGTTACGATCAGAGGACAGGACCAAAGTGCTTTGGCAATGGCAAAACAAATCCTCCAAAAGCTGCTCCCATATTCCTCAAGGACATTCTTCAGGGTCTCCTTTTACAGCTGAAAGTCTGTCCAATATTTTACAACTAATGAGTTGGCAATTCTAGTTTGGACACAGCTCCAGAATTTGCTAGCCAGCAGTGGATTGTCAGTGCTGAGCTCCAGAGCAGCGCTTTGGAGAAGTTTTAGTGAAAGAGGTTCTGCAATCCCTTGACCTTAACATGGGATGGAAATTGGACCTCCCCCAGATTGCATTCCCAGAGACTGCTGCTGAACTCTCCATCCATGATGTGCAGAGCAGGCTTTTTGAAGATCACACAGCACACTTGAGCCAGCACCATGCTGGAGAGCTTTATACCTGTTAGAATGAGAAGTACTTCCAGATTTCATTTTGGAGCAGCATGCAAAAATCCAATCTGGGATTTTTTTCTTAAGGAAAATCAGTGTTACATGGGATGAGCTCTTCTAAGTAAATCAGGAAGCTGAAGGGACTGATCTGTTTATTGACACCAAAAGAATTTGTTCTTATTTCCATGTTCTTATTCTGATCTCCAAAATGGCTTGGATTTTCTCTTCCTAATGTATAAAAAACAGGCAAAGGATGTACATCACTGTCTGAAAAGCAACAGCTTTGTGTTGGAGCATGCCGGAATAGGTTATCATTCTGGAATCAGTTATCTTTCTGCCAAAGTACCGTGTAAAAGCACTAAAATGACCATTTCATGAGACTAAGTGGAAATATTATTTTAAATAAGTAAGAAAGACACTTCCAAAATGAGGATCAAGTGCTTATTTGCTTAAAAAGGTCAGTAGCAGAACTACTTGTGAACCTTGGAAATGGGACTGTTGGTCTTTAAAATACTTGAGTGTTTTACAGAAATGATTTAATACTACAAGGCTTTCTAGTGTGTGTGTGTGCATGCATATGTGCAGGAAAAGAGCATAATACAATTCTGTGTTTGATTCACCCATGTAAAATGCATAATTTTTGCATCAGTGTCATTCCAATAAAGAATAGTTCTGTTTGGATCTCTGAAATCATGAAAGCTTACTTATGGAGAGCTGAATTTCAGATTGACCAAGTCATAACATTGGTAATATCAAACCAGTGAAAACGTACATAGTATTTCTGCTATTGCAGCCAGGAATAATGTCAGCAAGTTGCATGCATTCGCTTTACCTCAACTCACTGACAGCAAAGTATGATGCTATTTCAGTAAAATATCTATTTACTCTTAGATCTTGATCCTTTGATACTTCTAGTTTGAAAGAAAACAAGCCACGCATTAAATTTTTTTCTTGCCTTTTAGACTGCCACTATTAGCATATAGTTTCAGCAATGATAGTACTCTCCAAAAGCATACTTCCTGGATTGTAAGTACATTTTTCAGGGTTTCAAGGACAGGTTAAATAAAATAATGAAATCGGCGAAGAGCTTCTTTAAAAATTATGTACTCAGAGTTCGTCTTTTAATGATTTGCAGGAAAAGGAGGAAGAGTGTCAGGCTTTCTTCTGGAAGTCATAGAAGTAACATGTACGACAAAACTGCCTTCCACTGTTCTCACACAAAACCATGCAGCAAAATGACTCGACGTGGATTTGACAACTCAAGGAGTAAGAAGGGGGTTGGCTTGATGGGATAGTTCCCTCACGGATTTATAATCTGAGATTATAAAACACTACCTGAAAATATTCCAAGAAAAAGGAAAGCTATCAAGGGAGTGTTTGGTGGAAATCTCAAATCCAACCTGAAACAATCTGCATTGCCAATGTCCAGATGAATTTCTTTCGTTACAACCTGGAGGGAAAGGAGAGATTTTCAAAATGGAGAAAGGGAATATAATTTCCTGAGTCAAACTCCCAAACTGCTAGTTACCAAACATGACTTTGTCTCCAAAACACTCAGTCTGGAATATCAGAGTTTTTGCAGATTTTTTGCCAAGCTTCATGAGTTTGTCTGCAGGAAGCAGCATGTAGATCCAAGCACTTTAGGACTTTTCAGAAGATGTAAAAATGTTCTCATAACTGAATGCCCAATCTGTAATTTGGCAAATATTTCTTTCTGTCTCACATCTTCTTGGATCACAAAATCTTCCAGGTCATTACTCTTAAAAGCTTGATGGAGTCTTCTGCCAAATGGATAATATCTTGGTCAACAGAAAGCACAAGGCAGCTAAGCATTTTTACAGGTTTTAGAAACTGACAAATCTAACTCTTAAATTATGCCTGAAATGGTCCTTAACACTTTTCCAAAATACCGTACTGATCTATTATCTTTACCCCTTTATTCAACATTTTCTGGTATCTGATCCAACTTTGGAAGTGTTGCTAAAACTGTAGGTATGGGCCTGACCCAATTGGCTCAAAATCCCCTTTTTTTTTATATGTTTGGCATGTATCTGAATTTATCTGGATTTATAATCTCACAATTCACTGTTCCTGGCTGTGTCACCCAGTTTTCCTCCCTCATGCACATGCACAAAGGCAGACCTACAAATAGAGATAAAGCATTCAGAAAACAGTCTGCAAAAATGTTTTGCTCTGCAAACGAGATGTATAGTGTAGATAAGTATGGCAGGAGCTGCAAGATATGAAACAATTTATGTTCAGGTAAAGTCTTATTGAAGAAAACCTGGAACATACCTGTGGAGAATTGCAAGACGAGCAACAGGTTGTAAATAAAAGTTTCCAAAAGAAGTTTAAGAAACTATTGCTCAACAATTAATGTAACAGGAGTAAGAAATCTTCCTAAATAAATACAAAAAAAAAAAAAAAAAAAAAAAAGCTAAGATTTTTGGTGTTAGTTTGAGTGCTTTGTTTGACAAAAACAATTTTTCTGGGCATCAGTTAGCAAGTGAACTATTGATTGCATTTGGGGTCCTACCAGAAACTTCACAGCCTCTTCCACCTGATAACTGGGATTTGCTCTCATGTCCTCCAGAGATGTTCTCAAAGATCATCCACCCTCTGAAAGACTTTGCCCGGTGTTCCTGAAGAACTACATCATGCATTCCATAGCTTCACAAAAGTATTAGTAAATGGGTATTTTTCCTCTGGCAGAGCAATCTTCTTACACACAACAGGTGGCTTGGGTGCTAACAGTAATCTATCATGGTTCACTGGTTTGCACTGGTAAGAAATTAACCTGATTTTTCCCAATCAACACCATGATCCAAGCTTCTTTTCATATGGTAAGTAAATTGTATTACAGCAGGTGCACATCGTACTCCAGAAGATTTTGTATTTCCAAAACATTACTAATATTTCTTGCAGGTTACACACTATGACATGTTTGTGAATTATGAAATGATGCATTTCTAACAGCAATCTCATGTGTACTGGAGGATGCAATAACCTCACAAAATTTAAGATTACTGTGGTGCCTGTGTGCCAGATTATCCTAAATGATCAAAATGATGCTATCGTCAGCAAACTGAAAAAAAAAAATAAAAAATTCCTGTGACACTGGTCCACTGTTCAATTTTTCCATCTTCTCTGTTTCTGACAAACTGTTTTACCAGCCGGATAGATTCTATAACAGTTTCTCCCACTACCTGTGGATCTGGGGATAACAATCACAAAAGCCAGACTGTGCCTTCAAGCACAGCCGTGAGCAAAGGACAAGGCACAAACTGTTCCATCCCAAAAGCAGCCACCAGAAATGCTGCAACAAATACTTTCTTTTCACAGCTCCTACCTTGCTGCTTCTCCATTTCTCTGGGGTAATGCTTTGCTGACCTTCTGCTTCACTTAAGGGTGTTATAGGAACAATTAGTCCCCTCTCCCCAGCATGGATACAGGGTGTGTTAAAGCCCAACTCCAAAGCAGTGTAGGTAGACTCAAGTGGCAATTTTCTGCAAGTAGTGCTAAGAGACAAGGACTACAGTAGAGGCTGAATTGACACTTGTTTCAATTTAAAAGAAACATAGAAAAGCTTTTTGATTGTTTTGGAAAAAAGTGGCCTTGGCAAATAAATATGATGCCAAATGTTATTTCAATTTAGAACATCCGTTCTCACACAGACAGAAGGCATCTCTTCCCTTTTGGACTACTTAGGAAATGTGCTTTTCTTTGTCTCTGTATGAATCTTTACTGAAGCTCTGAATGACGCAACATGCAGATGCTGTTAGATATTTTCTTATTATTAACAATATCTCCTTTACTTGGAGAACAGTAGGCCAAAACCATCTTCTACTGCATCAGGCAGAGCATTGCCAGCAGGTCAAGTGAGGTGGTCCTTCCCCTCTGCTCAGCATTGGTGAGCACATCTAGGGTGCTGGGTCTGGTGCTGAGCTCACCAGTACAACAGAGACATGGACATACTGGAGAGAGTCCAGTGCAGGGTCACCAAAAAGTTGTACAGGCTTCCAGTCCAGTGACAGGACAAGAGGCAATAGGCACACACTGAAACACAATAAATTACATTTAAGCATAAAAAAAGACTTTTTTACTATGACAGTGGTGAAACACTGGCACAGGTTGAGGCTGTGGAGTCTCTTCTCTTTGGAGATAATAACAATTCAGTGGGGCATGGTCCAGGGCAACCACCTCTGCCTGGCCCCACTGGCGCAAAGGCATTGGACTAGGTGATTTCCAAATGTCCCTCCCTCTTTCAGCTGTGGGATCAGCAGGACCCCAAAGCACTGACCAGACACCCTAGGCATCTGTCTCCTTCCAACAGAAAAGAAAAACACCCCTTCTGGCAATCCTCTGATGTAGAAACTACTTGTATCAATCTCCTGACTCAGATCCCGTTAATAATAGCTCATCTCATCAGCCTCAGAGGGTCACTATGTTGACACATACTTGCCTGCCAGGTCATCTTCATCATTTCAGACTATTTCTACCGGTTTAGGAGGTACTTTCCTTTCAGACAGGCCAAGGCTTTCCACACCCTCTCTTCCTGTTGTTTTGCTACTCGTTAGGAGACATGGTTGTCCTGTCAGAAGCAGACTCTGCTAAGCACTGACTAGAAAGTTTTGTGGCTTAATTTGCTGCAAAAATATATCTCATTGGCTGAGTCTAGATCCTGCTAATGACCATCAACACCTTAACACCAACTGCTTAGACTAGAAAAAATCATGCCAAGAGCTTATTTTATTAAGTGAGAAGCACAGTGTGAATGACACCCAAGGGAGAATAGTCCCCATTTTATTTATTTGTACATTTTCAAACATGATTATTTTCTACTGTTCTGCACTATGATGGACATCCTTCTAAAAGGAAACCGCTTTCTAATTGCTAGTTTCATCTGCTGTGCCAAAATACATTGTTTCCAACACAAGAAAATCAGAGAGGGACTCAGCCATAAATGCAATAACCTAGACAATTATCCTAAACCACATCCATTCAAATGAACATCCACATATTGCAGAAGATTATCTCTTTTTTTTTTTCTCTAAAAGTTCCCACGTTGCAGAAGCTTCATCACCCATGTTTATACAAAGTGCTCCAGTTTGGGAACTAAACTCCCAGAAAGTCTGCTTTCAAACAGGACCCACAGAGAAAGATGTTTAAACCTGAGTTAAATCCCCCAGATTGCCAGATTTTGGATTCTAAGTATGCATACCGCACAGTAAAAGCAATGAATTCAGACCGAAAAACATCACCCAGGCTGATTTTCATACATAAATGGAACACATGGAAAGATGTTTTGACACGCTTTTTGCAAGAGAATCATGTTTAGAACAGTCACGACCTAAATAAAACATCTGAAATGTAGGCTTTTCTCAGGCTGAGAAAATTCCACCCCACCTTCATTGTCAGGCAATGATATAACCTTATCAGGAAACCTTTAGAACAGTCTACATGGAAAAAAACCCCAACATTTAAACCCTCTCCTATTTAAGTGGGGGAAGTTGTGCAACTGAGAGTGCAAGTGATAGTATCAGAGGAATGGGAAGAAATATGACCGTGTACCTTTCCAGCCAGGGTATTCATACAAGAGAGAAGAATTCATCTGTCCTTTTTTTCTTATGTGGTTTTCTATTCATCAGGTGGGCTTTTTAGTCTTTTCTTCACAAGTACCCGACTCTTCACACAAATGGCAGAGCAAAACACAAAACTTAAAGAAGGTGCTTTGAAACAACAACCTTCTAAGCAGTATAGCCTTCAAGTCAGTCATCCAAGTCAGTCATAAAACATCATAGGCGTTTCTCCCCAGACTCTTTGGTGGCTATATAAGGGGCAAGCTGGCAGTCCTTGCCATTAGAGAAATACATGTACTGTTTTCCCAGGATTACCAAGAAAACATAAGGCATCACAGCTGGGATTCACCTACTCCTTTGCTATGAGCTCCATGTATTCCCCAGCTCCACCACTGAGCAACTACAAGAAAATGTGGAGGTAATTCACTGCATCCACAGAAGGCAGTGACAGCATGTCTGCTAAACACTGGTGAGTTCTCCTAGAAGATTCTCCCCCTTGCTGTAGAAGTGTTTTGTCCTGTGCCTCTATTGCAAATATGTGGTACAGGACACAGACAAACCTAAAACATTAAATGCCCTGCAAGCAGCTGAAACATCGATCTCTATGTACTCCTGCTGAAATACTGTATGACCTTGGATAAGTTATTTGATATGTCCATGCTGCAAATCTTTTTTTGTAAAACGAAGGTAATACTAACAACTCCCTCATTTTAAAGTGATGCGCCAGTGATAAGCACTATATACTGACTTTCTACACAGAAATAATACCACTATGAGTCATTGCCTTCGGTAGCCTGAGTGGAAATAGGAAATCTTCTTACTCATACATAACAAAAACAAGAGGTATGATGGTATTTTCTAATGAACAAGGTTGTTGAATCTCATTTTCATTAAAATGCTTTTAAGATTCACTTACAAGATGTCAAGGTTTGTGGGCAGAAACATACTCATCCCTCACTCACAGTATTGTTATGCAAAATTCCTGCAGAGCTAGGGAATGAGCACTTTATCTACCCTCTTCTCAGACTTGCCTGTGGGCAGATCAGATCAGGCTAGAACTAGTCCCCTTCTGGAGCTCAAATGTTGTGGAAAGTAAAACATTATTTAGAGCAGCCTTCAGGCTGCTTTTATTTAAAGCAGCCGGTCAGAAATTCAAATTAAGGGTAATACAAATGGTATCAAGACTTTTTGTATCTGTATCTGACCCAAACACAGAAGCAAGGTACTTGAAAATCAGGCTTAAACAATAAGCTTTTGCACCAGCAGCACAGACTCTCCAAGACAAAGAATTACCATAGGCTGTAAGGCAAGTATGCTATGCTGTTGTGCAAATGCTTACTTGTAATAGACTTGCACCCTAAACAAAAGTAAATGCAGCACCAAATCTAGCTGCCATTCACTTTTTTCTCCCACACACTCACACTGGCAAAGAGCTTGTCTTTGCTCATGCTCAGCTACTTCGTTTAGTTGTCTTTATTGCTCAAATACCATGTCAGGGAAATATCCTTCTTCCTAATAATTTTGGTTCTTATGTATCAAGTTGGTAATTTTTAACCTGAATTTAAAATTATATATTTAAAGCAAAGCAGAGGGTTTTGTTTTGAGTTGGGTGGGATTTTTTGTTTGTTTGTTTTGTTTTTGTTGTTGTTCTTTGCTTTGTTTGGTTGGTTTTAGTTTGGTTTTTCTTTTTCTGAACAAAATGTTCGTATAGATTTGCACTGAAAGAATTTCAGCAAAGTGTTTATACCACCTCTACTCTAGCCAGGTGTCCTTGCCTTTGAGAGGAATCACCTTGGAGGCTGGCGTACTCCTGAAACACAAATGATGTACTGGCCACTGCAGAGAGAATCACTTTTTCTAAAACGTCAGAGCTGGAAAGCCAGAAAGAAGTGCAAGCTTGTTGGTGTATATGACCATTGTTAGTAAATGACCACAGCCATGTCCTGCTTTTCCCAGCTATTCCTGATGCTCTAGTCAGCTCACTACGTTTCCCTGTCTTTGGCCATATATTCAGCATGAAACCTCCTTTATAAGACTGCTTAGAGTGATGACAGTACTGAGTTCATTGACGTATGGAAGCTGTATGCTAATAAAGGTGCACCAGTCTACCCAAAAGGGATGCACTGAGGGATAATTTGAAGACATTTGTTAAGACAGAAGCTGTGCGATAACTTACCCTGGTTGCCTTGTTGCCTAGGAATTCACTCATGGATCATCATCCTTGAGGTTGCTGCTGGACCAACACAGAACAGAACGGGAACTGCTGCCTCTTCATGGAGCTTCATGGAGAATAAAGAGAGAACGGGTGGCCAGATACTGGTCAGCATAGTGGACACTAGGTTCCATGAGCTACATCACTGGGAAACATACCTTTCCAACAAAAAAGAAAATACCCAGTTTAGGCAACTGACATTATGGGTAACTGAAATCTGGATATAGCTCTACTTTTACTTAGAAGCACTCTGAAGAAGTCCTAGAAGAAATGTTAGTATTTTGGAACAGTGGATTCATTTGTACTTGCCTTCTATACTGGAAGGCAATGAGTGACTTTAAACAAGAAATATATTCATTTGCAGGTGAAAATTTAAAGCAGAATTTTGTAATTTGAAAATTTGTAACCAGTGCCTGCTATCAATCAATGAAAAATCTGCAAGTCTATTTTTTAAGCATATTTTTGGCTCACATTTCTAAATCACATATTGTTTGTATTTGCATATTTTTCTAAAGAATATTTTCAATATTCTGGAGCTTTATTTAATCATTGTCTTATTTTTTTCCATTTGTTTCAAAGTCAGAACACACAGCAGGAGAACTATTATTTTCATCCCTCTAAAACACTTTACATATCTTTTTTCTTTCTTCCTTTTCAGAATAAGGAGTTGTATGATTCAAATGAATTCAACCTTTTCTGTTCAAAACACTCTCGGTAGGATTATGCACTGTGTGTTTCTGGCTGTAGTCTTTCTTGCTAAAAGGGAACAGATAGGTGTAAATGATATTCACACCTCTTAATTGGAGTCATTAACAGTTCTCTGGGTTATCTTCCAGCATAAGACCTTGGGCTTCCTAAGGAG
>JAVJGJ010000054.1:80094931-80107179 GCA_035590215.1 Microhierax caerulescens | reverse complement strand
TCAATGTTAAAATGCCAATAATCTGTTTATTTAGTGGAAAGATTGATTAGGTCCTCTTTGATTTTGGTTCTTGCCTTCCACCTTGTCTGAGTGGTCAGCATTTTTTGAAGCTAACCCTCACGCAACATCTATCTCCATCCTTAGCAATGCATATTAGTTTCTACTCCTAATCTTCCTAACTAACATCTTACCATCTTATCAAAAAAGTTGGTCATCCACAGGTTGCCTTATATGATGATATTCCATGTCACTTTATCGTTAAAACTGTGACCACCACCCCTAAGATGATTCCAAGATGGGGACACTTCATTAAAGAATATTCACCCTCTCTCCTGGCTGTCAATTCTTAATTTTCTGGGTCTGCACTGCAGATACCTCAGAACCCATCCACCATCCGCAAAGCCCACTCTTTGAAGGGACCACCCCAAGGTGTAGGGGTTTGATATAGCACAGTTGGTGAACACGAGCAAGTTATTTTGTGAAGTGAACATAACGGCACCTCATGCATTATCAGGGACTGAGGAAAGGAAAAGGATCCAATAAATAATTAACAAGAATACTACAATGCAAAAGTATTTTAGATGTACCAGACAATAATGTAAAATGTAAGTATATCTCTAACCTATTTAAGGTAAAGAGACATCAGTCCCTTTTTTATGGTGTACTTAATTTCCTTTTTTAAAAAAAAATAAAATAAGAGTTTAGTATTGATTATTGTGCCATCTAACAAGTTTCTGAATCATTCAGATATGTTGTTCTAATATTAATTAGTTGTATCTTATAACTAAATCTGCAAGACAAAATAGCATCATTTATGACAAGTAAACAGATAAAATTCATTGTAATAGCACCTCCACAGTTTTTAAATTAGATGATTTATTAAAGGTATAATTATTAAATGACAAAACTTGAATTGTATAAACAACACAGTGTGAACAAGAAGTACTCCCACTCTCAGACTTCGCATTTCTCTGTAAGTCTTCTCATTTCAGTTACTTTTAACTCTAAAAATTTACTTTTTAGGATAGAGGCAGTCTTCTTCCTGGAAAGACTGCAAAACCTGTACAGCAGTTCTTAACCAGGACAATGAAAAACTATGCAATTCTCTTCTAAAAAAATACTTCAGTAATATTTGACTGGCTGAACAACCTGAACACCTAATTTTTGTTGTTGGAGGGAGGGATTCCAGGTACACCCATGGACAGTTTATATAACATACTTAAGTGCATTCAGTGTTTACAAACATGCCCCAATGTAGACATAAAACTTATATTAACTTGCATGAAGTAGATGTAACCACATGCTAGTAAGACTAACATGTTAGAGAAAGCTAATAAGCTGTATGTTGCCTGTATCCTATTTCTAATTAAGATCTTAACGGCAACTGCTTGTACTTTAGCCACTAAGCAGACAGATCAGAAAGAAATAAAATTGCAGTGACT
The DNA here is from genome assembly GCA_035590215.1 of Microhierax caerulescens. Taxonomy (NCBI): domain Eukaryota; kingdom Metazoa; phylum Chordata; class Aves; order Falconiformes; family Falconidae; genus Microhierax; species Microhierax caerulescens. Next base: position 80,105,737 of record JAVJGJ010000054.1, on the reverse strand, counting down.
TGTGTACATTTTCTGAGTCATGCTCTTTATATTATTACAATTATGTTACCTTGCTCTTCTTCCAGCAAGTCAGTTTCTGGTGCTGTGAAGAAAAACAAGTGCACACATTATACTCAGTTTTATGAATTTCCTGGAGTCCCATATAACTTTTGATCTAGCTCCCATGGCACAGTCTCAACTGTAAAGCAAAGTTTGGCAGTCTCCGAATTTCAGGAAACAGTTCAAGAAGCATGCACTCAAAGGAAAATGAATTCTCAATTGCAAATATCCCTGCTATCATACAGACTTGCCCCAATTTTTTTTGCCAATCACTTTTTGCCCCAATCCCTTTACTTTCATGATATGTCTCATCTTGGTTTAGCTTATTGCCAAAGGACAAGTTTACAGCAAGTTTAAAATGGTTTATATTGGCTTGAGGGAGTGTTGCCCAGTCAGAGTTTAGTCAGAAATGGTTTATGTTGACATGACTCAGGTCTGGGCATTCACATGCCTTCATTTTCTTTCTACTTTACCACACTTCCAAACTCAATGACATATATCCTTGCTGGAGGTAAAGGTGTGTTTTTTTCCATAGACGCTTAAAACTTTCAACCATACTTCAGCTTTGACTTAGGTCAAAAACTTCAGCAGTTTTATGGGAGAGGGTAGGTGCTGATACAAAAAAGCATGTCACAGAATAAGCTTAGAACCCAATTCCTTACAGAAACCCTACACAAATATATAATCCAGTGCAATATAAGAAAAACAAGTATTTTAAGAAATAATCTTTTGTAGTCAGAATGAATGTTTAAATTAATATTGCTGGATTTAAATACAACCAACAGACTTGAAATAGAAAGTTGAATAAGCAGTCCTTTTAACAGTGACAAGAGCATCCTTCATTACAGCAGAGGCATACTGCGTGGAGGCTCCTGACAGTCTGTCTTGACATCAGCAAGGTGCTAAACCCCAAGTTTGTCCCAAACCTCTCTAGCTGTGCAAGGCAGAAGTATACTTACCCACTGTTCCCAATACTTACAGTTCTGGCTTAACATGTTCCTTTGGAAATTGTCTGACAGTAGGAAAAAATTGAAATACTTAGATATTTAACAAACCTTCTAAATAAATAATATAAAAATTAAATACTTTTACTTTTAATCAGTTCTTTATGTCTTTTACTTCACTTATGTCTTGTTACCCCATTGTCTGTCCTTACTACCTGCAGTGTCTATTGGCACTTCCCTGAGCCTGTCTAGCTTGTGCAGAGGAAAAGGGAAAGTTTTGCACCCTTTTGTGTGTTATCTCTCCAGTTCTGTGGTTATTGCTCAGTTTTAAGCAGAATGCAGATAGTTCTTCACAAAAAAATAGCTCTACACAACTTTTCCTAAGTTACTCTGGAAGGTTATTTCAGCCCATCCTGGAGTCAGTAAGCAACAAAAGTGGCACAGTCACTTTTACTCACTTTCCACTTGTAAACTGGGCTGAGAGATACTGGTGGATTTACATGTGAGGTCCAAAGTCACTTTGCAACACAGAAGCACCTGCAAACTCCAGAGAAGATGAAGAGGGAAAAGCAGGTTTTCTAAACATTTATTTTGACCTGAAAGCCTGTCTTCCATGCTTCAGGAAAAGAAAAACTTTTTTTTACTACCTTTATTTTTATTCCATTTCTGGCGAAAACTCAATTTATGGCAGACTCATCTGGTCAGTAATGCAGTGACAGCTTTTGCTTCCATCCAGCCCATTAATTTTGATAGTAAAAAAAAATGAGTACATCCGGCTGTTAGGAGCAATGGTGAATGACTCAGTGTAGCCAAAGGTGGCTTTAGAAGAAGCACTTAGAAAATTGCTGCCTTCCCATTAGCACTGCCTGGTGAAAGGCACACTCCAGGTCACTTGAAATTTCAGCTGTGGTCACCCTTTATCCAGCAATATGCAAGAAAAGAGAGGTCTCCTTGGAACATCTCTGCCATTGTGCATAAGCAGTGCCTTGTATCACATTTGCTGTCTATTTCTTGCCTTTTCTGCCAGTTCAACTAATGTCAGGGGAGGACGTCAAGATATCCCTGAGACATACCCTCTTGTTCAGGTATCCAGTACAAGCTTATAAACCTAACTCACAACTCTTAAATATATTTGTAGCCTGTACCAATGCATTTAGCCCTGGAAAACTCATGTTTTCACTAAATTTTACTCTCAAAGGGATTCACCTCCTACTTATTCCATATAGCTCAGTGAATTTAGTTTTATGCTTGTACAGAAAATAAACACTAGTTTTCTACATGTGAAGAAGCATAATAAAACTGCTGCTTAATAACATTTGCTTAAAACAGTATTTGCCATTTACCATAAATATATAATGACCCATTCATCCTTTATTTGCAGCTTCCTTCCTAAACGTATTTGAAGACACATGATGTTTTCCCCACAGTCAAAAGCACTGCCAGCTTTCACAGTGTATTTACATGATGTTTCCCACTAGCAGCTGTGGCTACAGCTAGTAGTTATGGCTATAACAGAAACACTGTCCTTATTCCATGGGGCCACAGGTGAAGATGACACATATAGATCTTCATGGATTATTATGTTAGGTCTAAATGGAAGAGGACTTGTGAGAGTTAAATTATTCCTATTGGCCAAAATATCCTTTGATTCAAGCTTCCCATTTTGATCTTTTTCCTTTCCAGTACTTCAGGGAGGACTAGAAGGTGAGGCACTACTAGCCATGATAGAAGACACTACCACCATATGTGAAATCGTCTCATCACAGCACAGGACTTGTCATGTCATGCTGCAGAAGGCTAAATAACGTCTTGATTTCACATGTTAAAGTGTGCTGGCAGAAGAATACTATGGGTTTCGAAAGCGATGGTAACTTCACCCTTTAGATTATGGAAAAATATCAAGGAGAAAGACTAAAATCCTAATATTTTACTGAACAAAAGTTGGTCATTTTGTAATCCCAAAAAAGTGAAATCCTATTTATAACGACAGTGAAATCAAATAGTATTTGATCACTCCGAGGTTTACAACATTTGACAAATTGCAATTTTGTTCTTCACAAACTCCTAAACACTTCCTGCTAAGTGACAACAAGCATCAGCAAGTCTCAAGAAACCTTCTGCAGCTTCTTTATCTCACTATAAAGAACAGATGCCGTTTTGGGGCTGCTGTGAGCTCTTCTGTTCTTTGTGTAATATGCACATGTATATGAAAGTGCACATCACATGAAAATGTGATAGCCAAGGCCCATCTTAAATGATTTTTCCATGGTGCACAGTAAGCAAACAGCTGGCTCCAGGCAAGGATCTTCTGTCTCTCACGGCAAAAACATGAGCCACATGCAATTTCATGGCAAAAGTGACAAAATTTTCAGCATTAATAACGAAATAATTTGGGCTGTTAAAATATTCAAAGATGGTCCCAGGCTGTTTTCTAGTACGTTTGTGAAAATGACTGTCTGTTTCTGTCCTTCACCACTGGCAAGAGGGAAGTATCAAAAGTACGTAAATTAAATAGAGCTAATGCTCCCAGAAAATACTTTCAGGCTATCTGGGTGCTTTTAAATCTCTCGGCAAAGAGCTTCCCATAAGGCAAGGAGCCCAATGATCTGCAGATTTCAGGATGGTAGGAATTTCACATCATGAAGCCAGAACAAATGTCATGTACACACTATAGCACTGTTAAGTAAAGCTTTGAATGGCCAAGCCTTTGTCAGTACACAGGGGGTTTTTTGTTTGTTTGTTTGTTTGTTTTTCCATTTTGGGATCCTTTATAATAAGGAGTGAAAAGATAAACTTAAGAATTCTCACTAATTACAAAGAAAAAGAGAGATTCCTCATAAAGAGGAGAAGGGACTTGGGTTTGGAAGACTGGAACATTCCTGATGGGGAAGGAAAGCAAGAAGGCACTCAACTAGTGAGGGGCATAACATCAGTAGCAATGCAGGAAGCAAAACTTGAGAAGTGAAATGGATCACTTTAGTGAAGGGAAAGAAAATTAGCAAAGTCACAGATATCCAACATAGAGCAAGTACAAGTGAATTTATAAAGAAAGAGTATATCTTAATAGAAACGTGTCTTGAGACAAGCAATGCCAATTTACCTTACTCTTAGTGCGTAGACAGTTGCATCATTACACCAGTGCAGAGAAAGTAGGAAACACAGACGTTAGAAGAATATGGTGTCTGCCCTGCAGTTACCTTGTGTTGCCATTTTTTTCGATACCAAGTATTTTTTCCAATTCAATGTGCCCAAGTTTTTCCATTTATAAAGTTTCATTGGAAAATGTCAGTTCGTTGGCACCAGAATGTGTAGGGGAGAACACATCTGCTGCAGCAAACACAGACTTTTTGGTCAGAAAGACTACACTATGCCTATCAGAATAACCAAGAGGCATGGTGACAAGAGCATCTTCCTGAAGGCAGGAGACCCAGGTTCAGGCTCTGTGCTTCTGGAGTTAGAGTGAAGATTTCAGCTTCAGCCTTACCCTAGTAAGCCCTCAAGGCTATCCATTACTCTTGATGGAACATTTTCAATCTCCACTATTAGAGCAGCTCTATTTTGTACAAATTGTATTAAGTATTCATTGAATTTTGGGCTTCAACACCAGGGGTTAGTGCCCTAATCACCTGGCTGTTCTAGGAAGACATGAGGCAGGGTAGAAAGTGGTAGGAATCGTATAATAAGCCTCAATGGCTTTTATAAACTTCCCCCATCAAGCTCCACACTCCATCCTTGCTGATCTCCCTTCTGGGAGTCCTGACACCTTTGCAAACCTTCATTCCCCAGTTAGGTTATAATTATATCAGTGGTAGAATTGATTGAGGTGTCTTGGGCAGCCCCTCTGACACATTTTTTTTTCCCTGGGAGAATGCTAAAGGTCTTGGATCTGACCTGATAAGACATAGAACAGTCTAGAAGTAACAAAACACTTTGTAATGAGTAAATAACTTACTGACCAAGTGTAATCCTAAGGATATATTAAAATAACCCGTTTTTACTTTACTTTAAAAAGTAATTTAAAATAAAAAACCCCAAAACAACATAAAACCAGAGAAGAGCATAAATAAATTATTGAATGCACAAGTTGGCTGGGTGTTTAGCTCTACACATAGTTACTTTTTTGAAGCAGAGATGTGCTTCCAGGGCACCTGTAAAGAAAGTCAATGGAAAATAAGGATAAGGGTCTTTGTTTTCACAGAGTATAATTTCATTGTAAAATACTAACATCTGAAATTCACAATTACATGGGAAAGCTTCACTGAAAAAAACCGTGGCTATCCATTTACTATTGTTGCAAGCTTCATCTAATAATGCCTTTAGCTGCCACCACAATAAAGTTATAGCATTTACATACGCTCATACTGTAAGTTAAATAGATCAGTTAACAAGAATGACAATCAAAAAATGAGAAATACGACAGCTTTGCACCGTAAAGCACAGACATTCATACTTACGACTTCCCTGGGCTTATGACATTAACTACTCATTTTCAGTTTGTACGAGCCAGCCTTCATTAACTCATCCACCGGCCACGTGTAGCATTCACTGCACAGACACCAGTTCAAACTCTTAAACAGAGGTAAACATGGCACCGGGCTCGATCAGGTGAAAGCCTCGGCAGAGCAAAGGCAACCTTCACTCTACACAGGGTCTTTTCTGCGCATGCCAAACAGAGAGTGAAAGCGTACAAGAGAAGACTCACCAAGTGAGTGGAGCAGGGGATGGTAAGACTAAAAAGAAGGGATGATTACAGCCTTTTCTTCTTCTTCACCCTGTCCCCAAAGGATGGGTTGTGTGGAACACCCATTAAGCATCTCAGGACCAGAAGCTGACTATGCCACACTGTGGGGTCCTAATCTACATGACCGCTGGAAGAGGGACTGGACTTGGAATCCCATGTCAATAGATAAGCCTGCAGGTATGCTGTAGTTCACAAATGGCATTTTGCAGTGCTAGGTCTCTCCAGTATTCTTAGATGTAACAGGACCAAGGAAAGGTGTTGGGTCTGCAGAGGGAGGTTTCAGCAGCATTTGCTTTGAAAGCATTAGGAGACAATTCTGTTAGATACGCTGCATCTTGTCAATATTTTACCAAAAGTTAAAATTGATCTGTTATTTTATAATCTAGTTCATGTTCGTATTCTCCCTTTCAATACCAGGAACATTTTCATTGTATAAATGACACAGAAAAACATTGGTCCTGTTCTTTAGTACTTTTCACTTTCTAAATGGTCTTTTTGTGCTTTCATATTTTCAAAGAAGTAATTCCTTGTCCAACTCAATTCTATTTCTCACACAAAGAGCTCATAATAAAAACAAACCAAAAACCCCTAGTATATTCCAGTCTCTTAAGATTATATTACATGGGGTGTATTTCCAAAACCCTTGCTCAAGCAAGACCTTTGGGTTTACGGGATAGTGTACACAAGGTCTCAAAATTAAATTAAAACCAAGCTTTACCATAAAGTCTTCCCTATGCCACAAGTAGGTCAGTAATTTCCCCATCATTGTTAACATTTTTTTTTTATTCTTTGTTCATGTAACTAATTCCAACACAGCTGTTACATAGAAGAGTTGAAATAATACAAATCTTTGTGTTTGTGTTGTTACAATACTTATGAGCCACTTAAACTTATACAATCCCAAAATATACTTGTCTCTGACTCGTTTTTTAAATAATCCTTTGACCTATCTTGATTATCCAGGGGCCTAAAAAGTGAGATCCTGTTTGAAAAGTGAAAAAAAAGAAAAATATTCCTGTTATTACTCAACAAATTTGTTCCATTTTTCTGTGCTTTGAAGGTAATTGGTATATGTGACAATGACAGCGGAGTTTCAGTGGGTGCAAGTGAAAGGTATATCTGATCTCTGACATCCATGTGTCATCTCAGCAGTGAATGTTGTAAGAATTTGTCAATAGCTTTGAGATCTTTGTGCTTGTCAGTGATTTGTGTACTGTTTACATTTTTGACTTTGAATTTCAATTTCAAAATATGTGAAAATAATCAAACTGGAAAAATGTCAAAAGAGAATACAAACCTTCATATATCACTGAGAATGAGTGGTACCGTACTTTCAGGTTTTAATTGCCAGGATAGAACACTGGCCAGTCTGGGGGGTGGGGGGTGTTTACATCAGGAAATGGAGCATGACAGTCATGACCTATGAAAAGCAGAATACATTTTTTTAATCTTTAAAACAAAGAGCAATTTTTGCTGTTGTATTTTTGCTTGAATAGACACATTACTGAGGACCATATGATTTGCAAATCTGGTTTAGTTCATCTGAAAAATCTCACAGATCAGGAATGTTCTTTTTCTCTCTTAATCATTTTGCTTGGTCCCCAAATTAAATGCAATTCAAACCTCTCTATCAATATGCATTCAAAATCAAAATTTCCCATTAGAGCTATTTGTAACTAAGAAATGTGTGCCTGTTGACATAAGAGCAAATGACATGAATGAATCTGCAGACCTCAAGAGAAAAAAGGAAAATGATACCATAACAGCCACCCGTCTGGTACTGATCTCATCATCTTTCCACCCAAATGTTTTCTTCAGCTTTCTTTTTTAGCTTTCTTCTGGTGACATATTACACAAACCTGGTTACCTTGCTCTCAAGGAAAGCCTTTTTTGTGTGTATGAACTCAAAGGAAACCAAGAAAAGCTTTTTGTGTGTGTGTGAACTCAAAGGAATGCCATATGTAGAGTACTTATAGCAACATTACACACATAAGTGCTAATAGAACAGATATTGCAAAGCTGAGAAGTGCAAGCACATATTGAGGTTCACAAAAAAAGAAAATGGTAAACCAGTAATGATCTGATAATTTCATAGGTCTTACTCAAGTTCAGGACAACATTAAGGAGACTACAGTTATTACTCAGCTCACACGCTTTCAGTCACAGTGCCTTTGAAGACTGAGTTAGGGTCAATCAAACCAAAAAACTTATCACCGTCATAAAGTGACTGATTACCATATCATCTGATTTCAATTAAAAAAAAAAACAAACAGCAAACTGTTTGGGGTCTGGAAGGCACTGGGTCTGTGTTTTCTATCTGTGTTACTATCCTCAGATTGCTGTAGAACTTTCCTGTTTCTCTTTCTGCTCCTATTCTGGTGCTTTCCTGTTTTTCACTCACTCTCCCTTGTTTTTAATCCATCACAGTCTGCCCTAGCTTGCTTCCACCTGCAGCTCTAATCTAATACTGTTCTCCCCACCCCCTTCTATTATTTTCTCTGAGGAAAAGGAGAAAAGAAGTGAACAGGCAAATATTCCCTACCAGGAGAAACAGAATTGTGAAATGGTCTGATAAAATCAGCATCCATCTCATATGTGCTAACTACCAAATATTTGTAAGTGACTTGTTTCCCAGCAACAATCTATCCTGGCAAGCAATGATGATTTCTTTTCTTTTCGTGATTCAATATGAAATTTTAGTAGCTCAAATGAAGTTGCTCGGTCGTCTTAATAAAATCCAGAATAGAGGTAGAATAAAGATAAGTAAGGTTTAGAGAAGGGGAGAATGATTCATTTTTCCCTGATTACAAATAATAACCACTGCAGGGTTTGTTAAAATTTGATGTGGATATCATTACTCCTTAAAATTTACTTCCCCCCACACTCCCTATTACTCCTAACACAGTGAAGTCGAATGTAAGAATAGCACTTAATAAATTGTCTGGCAAAATTCTGCCTTCAAGTGCAAATTCCTGGCTCACCTGACACCTATGCCTAGCCCGCCCTAGGCACAGCCTACAACTTTGCAAATATATATTCTTAGACCTATACCTGTGCGCACACAATGAGCAGCCCCCTCTGTCATTTCACATTCTACTTCCAAGCAAAGAGTTTCAGCTTTCTGGCTCCTAGCAGGGGAAAGAAGACCCTTGGAGACCACTGCTCCACAACCCCCCCCACTTCAAGTACTCAGACCAATAACTCGCAGATGAGAATCTCTCTTCCCACCATGGCAGCCCAAACAAATGGGAAGAAAAAGGGCCATGACCTGTGTCCCACTTGAGGAAGGAGGTGAATAAAAAGGATGAAGGGACGGAGACAGAGGCAGGGAGCAGACGTCTAACAGCTAGCAGAGATCCAGGCTAATATGGAGAACAGCAAAACCACCAACTGCTTTTTCAGTGTTTGCAACCCCACGGAGGCCAATTCTGAGATCGTATTGTTCAAAAAATGGATTGATCGGCATGCTCATGGGCTGCGAACAGGCCAGCTTGCAGTGGAGAGGGGGGTGGGGGGGGAACAAACAAGAGATTTGGAGCGGTAGGGAACCGGGAGGGAGGCCAGCCAGGCATACTCTGCGCCATCAGCCCTGACATGTGGCCATGACTGCTTAAAGAGTAAAAATGCGGAGGAAGAGAAGTTAAGTAAGGCCATGCCAGAAGAGTTAGCTCAGCTAAGATCTGTCACGGGGAAGAAAAATTATTCTGAGGCAGAAGACAGAGTGTCTGGGTAGGAGCTCCCGTTGGAGTGCAAGAGGAGCTGAGCTCTGAACATAAGCTAAACACCACGGAAAAACAGATTGTATGCATCTCAACCTGGGTGACCCCAAAACCAACGAGCATCTTTGGTTTTGGTCTCCCTCACTCCCTTTAAAAGTGAATCAGGATTTTTTAATTATTAGTTGTTTATTATTATTATTTCACAGCCTCTATTGTATTCTGTATAGCCACAGCACCAAGCTTAAACACATTAACTTAAAGCTTTACTGAGGGAGTAATGTAAGCATCTGTGCTCTGTCAAATAACTTTTTATGTTAAAAATTAACAGGGTGGATATCAAGGTAGAAATAACTCCACATTTGTCTCCTAGACCTACTGCAAGCTACAGCTGAATAGAAAGCCTATGAGGAAGAAATCTGCTTCCTGCAAAAGCATGTATCAGTATTAAGTTTTGTGGCATTTCAGAAGTCAATCATAAAAATACATTCTACTTCAGAGTCTAGGTTACTGTGCATTTACCCAAAACAATGTTTTATTATCCAAGGCTTAATCAAGCAAATACTGCAGAGTTGTAGTAGATCTGCACCTCAGTCATTGGCTTTGAAGACCTGATATATGCACCATATGGATTTCCTGGTAGGTGACGTTGAACCAACTGCAATTTTTGACCACTGCCAAATCAAAATGGACATTCTGTGGAGGGGAAAAAAGATCACACACCACTGTACAGCTGAAGCAGAAAAATGGTTTGTGTCTGAGGCTCTTTTAAGGTACAGGACCACACACGTGAAAGTCTCCCAGGCTATAACTTCTTATGAAAAAAGCACTGACAACAGCAGTGAGTTATTTAAACATTTATTAAATCATTTCACAACAGTGACACATCAAGTGGATTCTCACTTGTAGAAGTGTTGTTTTAAGAGGGAAAACACTAGCCAAATTTTTTAAGTCTTGAAGATATTAGTTTAGTCAATATCTAAGATAGAAATTTCTCTAGGGCTTCCCTAGCCATTCCTTTACTTTGTAAGAATGTCAGGATACAATGTATCTGTATATATAAATATTGAAATTAATAAAGATCTTTGTAATTGTTAAATTATCTGTATTTTGTAAGTGAAGCAGTGTGCACATCCTCTACTCTATTGGGCAGTCAGGAAAAAAGCAGAACACAGACTGGTATGTATGCCTGTTAAATTCATGGAGGACTCAGACTTCAAAAACTACATTTTAATGTGTGTCATGAATTTGGGTAATGTAAGGGTTGATGCATTCAAGTTTATTTGGGGGAAAGAAAGAAAGAAAGAAAAGAAAGAAAGAAAGAAAGAAAGAAAGAAAGAAAGAAAGAAAGAAAGAAAGAAAGAAA
>JAVJGJ010000054.1:79788331-79800835 GCA_035590215.1 Microhierax caerulescens | reverse complement strand
ATGTAGACAAATGTAGATGCTCATAATTCTGTGAATTTAAATGCTTTTCTCTCATAAAAAAGACAGCTGATTTTGTAAAAGCTTAAGTGAAGAAAAGTAGATGTTTTGACAAAAGCAAATAAAATCAGGTTCTATTTCTTTTTTCATATGGGTGAAAACATTAGACTTGGACAAAAACATAAAGACCTTTCATATTTCAGGCTGTTGTGGGCACGCTGGAATTTCAGCCAGGAGAAAGATACAAGTACATTACTGTTAACATCACTGACAATTCTATTCCTGAATTAGAAAAAACTTTTAAAGTGGAGCTGTTGAACCCAGAGGGAGGAGGTAAGCACATACATCAATCCATTGGTTGTGTTTTGATGATCTTTACTCATCCATTAAAATCTTACCTCTCTTAGGTGTACTATTTCCTTGTTATTTCTAAAGACAAACACCCCCACATTCCTCAGGCAGCTGTAATTTTTCTTAGGAAAGAAGTGTTCTTCAGATATTTTGTTAATCATTGCTGGAAACCACCAGATCTCAAAGAAAGTGTATTATTATCTTGCATTAGGTCATTTAAAGGCAATTGCTGCTTTTCACAATACATAATTTCATGGTTGCTAATGAGAATAGAAATGATGTAAAAAAATAGATGATTTTCCATTTTTTAAAATTGTCAATATTTATAAAATATTTAAAGCTAAACAGCCAAAGTGTTGTGGTTTTTTGTTTTGTTTTGTTTTTTTTTTTATCTGCCACTTCAGTGAAATCAGGGGAATTGTGATATACTGGCTCATAACTTAGTCAACTGGATTAGAGAAGTAGGGAACTGTGTGTGTTGAGAGGCCTAAGGGGTTTACCCAAGCTGGAGAAGTAGCTGGTAGGTTTGTGGAAGAACATGAAAAACACTTAGAGTAAATCCTCATGTGAGATGTAAGTCTCACAAGGGATGGCAAGCATTGGTCCTCCTGCCACAGAAAACCACTCAGTCCTTGCAACATTTGTTTCCATTGGAGCAAATTTTTAAGGGAAATCTTAAAGCTTGTTTAAGGGAAAAATGTAATTAGAAACGTTGGCAGCCATAAAATGACTTTTTAGCTGATGTTATTTTTTTTAAAAACAATCTAGAAATGCAAGTGTGATGTCTTCTGGGAAGTTGTATCATATTACTTTGAATGTCTGTGGTGCAACACATGGCACTATGATATATCATAGTGATTCTTTTGATAAAAACTTCAGACTTTTCATTCATGTGGACTTTTTGGTTGAATAGTTGTTTTGTTAAGTGAACTTTTCACTTCCCAACCTCCCCACCCCCCAAAAAAAATGTTACAGCTAACTTTAGTAATTCACTAGGCAGATACCTTCTTAACACAAACCCACTTTTTGGCCATTCCAGCATCATTGCAAGCACAAAATTTAGGGTAAAATCTCCACTAATTAGGCTTTCTGCAGATTTTTCCAGCTTTCTGACATGTTATCACTTTGTGAAAAAATATTGGTATAAGAGAGTTTGGGGGATTTTAGCCTCTGAGTTGTTTTTTGGGTTTTTTTCGGTTTTTTGGTTTTTTGGTTTTTGTTTTTTTTTTGGGGGGGTTGTTTTTTTTTTGTTGTTGTTGTTTTTTGGTTTTTTGTTTTTTTGATTTTGGGTTTTTTTTAATTCACATTTCCAATTTCTCCATCACACACCTCATTTAGGAGTGAGAAGGGGGAAATACAAATAGGGGAGACAAAGAGGGAAAGAAAGAAAAGAGAAAACAGAGGTGCATGTGTTTTCTTTCCTTCTGACCTCCCATTGCTATTTCCAATGTCATCAATTGAATAAGAGGTGGCATACACAATATTTTTTCTGGCTTTTATCAGAAATCCTGTATACTTCCATATCCAAAATTGATGCCTTCCTGGAATACTTCCCTTTCTTTTTGTGTTGTCCAGAAATGTTTAAATTACTTTCTGCTTTCTCTCTATTTATAAATGTATATATGTGTATATATCTGTATGTCTGTCATCTTAAAGTTGCTGAGCTCTTTAGATATGATGACAGTGGTAGTGGTGATGGGAACATGGATTTCTTCCTTGCAACTGTCCATCAACATGGTAAGCATTTTCGATTAATCCTATTTTTTACTGCTAACTATAATGTCCTTCATAAATTAATATACTGAAACAACTTCTCATAATATTACTTTACTTGCAGTCACAGGTGATTAATTTAGATATATCATAAGGTTCTGTCAAAACATTATTTTCCATTTTAATTTAGGCATAATTTCAATAGCAGTCAGTGTAACACAGAAAATAACGGCTTCTATACCATCAAAGTTACATTGTTGCAAAGCACAATATAGTAATTCCAGAAGTACAGTTTACAAAATTAGTTCTGTTTGAAAATGGTCACATTTCCTGGAGAGAAAAAAGCAAAGACACTTTTTAAATTGAAGGTAATTTAAAAATTTCATGATTGTGTGCTTTGATAGATGCTTTATTTTACTTTGATTCACTGCATGTCAAATTTACTCTTAAAGAAAAATAAGCTATTAGTTTTTTTTAAAGGAATGTATTGATTGTTTTTCATTTCTTCTCTTTGAGTTTGTATTTGTGTCATGACATACAGAAAACAAAGATAATTTAATACTGAGAAAATTAAAAAAATACTAGGTGCAGAAAACATTTGAAACATAAAAACTGAGCGAAAACCCTGACCTTGTAGGACTTCAGTTTAAACCTTACAGACCTGAAAATGTTCCATGACCAGCCATTATCCAAATGGAATAATTTATTCCTATGTGACAGCCTGATTTTAAATTTTATTTTTAAATGGAAACGATTTCAGTTTGAATCGGAGAGTAAGTCTGTGGTTTAGTCAATTTTTGGAACTTCCCTGGGTTTTTTTAAGTGTTTTTCCCCTTTTCCTTGTTTCCAGATATCATATTCTGTGCCAGATTCTTCCCCTTTCTAAGCGGCAAGTTCTCTCACCCAACGCAATCTTTTTAGTAGTAGAATTTACCAGAGTTTCTTTGTTTTTCACTGCAGCTTATGTTAAACGGGACCTGCATTCATCTGGTCTATCTGCTTACTGTAGTTTACCTTATAACTCCCCACCATCCTAAGTTCTGCTCCGTTTTCATTCATTAAACCTGAATTTAATTTCTGTTCCTCCTTTAAAATACTCATATTTGTTATATTTATATATTTGCTGCATAGTTTCATAGAAGGGCTGCGAGGACTGCATTATTCAAAGTCAGTTCCTTATCCATGTGGATAGTGATCATTCATTTCAAAAAAAACAAAGACAAAACAGCACAGATACTCCGGTCATGCTCTCCTGTGTACTTTTTGTAACGTTTTTGTCTTTGAAGAAAAGATGCTAGGAAAAATAACCCTTTTTGGAACTTCCGCTTAACAGCTAGCTTGGGAATTGCATCCCACATCTTCGTGACTATTGAGGCTTCTGATGATGCTCATGGTGTGTTTGAGTTCAGTACTGAGTCACTCTCAGTAAATGGAACTGAGCCTGAAGATGGAGATAGCAATATTGTGCTGCAGGTTAGAAAGCTCTGAGTCTCATACTGCTGTGCAGTCCTCTTCTGTCTCTGTTTTTTACTGGGTGTTGTGTGACGTTTTTGCCGTAAGTCTTTATAACAAACTTGTGTCTTGCACATCTGTTTTGCCATTTCATACTGAGTTTTCTAATGTTTCCAGTTGGAGCTAAAATGATGTAATATTAACATCCACAAAAATTACTTCTACTTGTTTACATAACTTAAAATAACAGTGTTGATACAACAAATACAGCAAAGCTGAGATAGTAGTTTACAGTTTTTGAAAAACTCAAATTTATTTTAACCCATCATGTCAATGTCTTTGCTTAATTCCATCTCATACTTTTATGTTTTTCTTTCTCAGAGAACAAAAATATGCAGATCTTTGTATTTTTCACTTAGGTTGTTAGAACGCATGGGGCCTTGTCACAGGTGACACTGCACTGGATCATAGTCTGTGATCTTACCAAAGACCTGATCTCTACAGATGGGAATGTAACATTTGATGTTGGCCAAGTGACAGCAAATATTACAGTACAGGTTTCTCCTGATGAAGTTCCTGAATTGGATAAGATGTTTTCAGTTATGATCGTCAATGTCTCCAGTGGCCGCCTTGGAAATCATACTAATGCAACTTTAACTATCTTAGCTAATGATGATCCGTATGGAGTCTTCATCTTTTCTGAGCGAAGCCGGCCCATAAAAGTTGAGGAAGAAACAAAAAATATCTCCCTGACAATAATCAGGTGTGGTGGTCACCTTGGTACAGTAATAGTAACATACAGAACTATTGGCGATGATGAAAAGTCACCCTTTCTTCCACCTGATGTTGTTAGAGCAACAGAGGGAAAAGATTATATACCCATTACAGGTTATGTGATCTTCACTGCCAATGAAAGTCAAGCCACAATATCTTTGCCTATTTTGGATGATGATGATCCTGAGAGATCAGAATCTGTTTTTGTGGAGCTAAGCAGTATTGTATTGATTGAGAAAGTACAGGATCGACCAAGTAAGTTATCTTATGTATGTAAAATCTACAATTTAAATATGAAGGCTAGTGTTATATTTAATAGGATAAAATCCAACAAGTTAAATGATAAACTTTTTACTGCAGCCAAAGTCTGTATGGTTAAGAAATCTCTGAGTTATGTGCCTTGTGTGCTGTTGTCATACATTTCCTCCAGTGCAGTATTTTGTAAGGGATGGATGAGCATTTCTTTATCACTTTTCATTGCTTTCTCCAAGGTCTTTCAGGTCAAATATGTAAGTGTTGGGTTTGTGCACTAATAACTGCTGATTCTGTAAAGTTTGCTATTAGGAAATAACTATGTTATTTTTGCTTATTGAAAGCCAAAGAAGTCCTTCTTTGTGTTTCTACACAAACTGGTGTAGAATTACAGCCACATGTTGCTTTTTTAGTGTAGAAGATTGCTGCTTCGCCCCTCATTCAGATAAATTCTGGTCGTTACAACCTGATTTGTGCTTCAAAGCTTCTTGGCATGTCTAATTGCTACCCTGCCCCAGATTTATCTTGATATTAAGGGAAACTTAAAATATAAATCCGCTGGGAGATTGATATCTTATTTATATTTCATTATAGCAAATTAAAGTATGAAATTCTCCTGAACTGTATTGGTCTTACTACTGGCCTTATGGACAAATAAATAAATAAAAATTCATAATAAATAAAGCTTATAAATAATTTATAACTATATAAATAAATAAACAAACATTAACTTATTAATTACTTCACAGTACCTCACCTCTTAAAATAAATTATGGCTTGTATGCTCCAGAGCAGGGTAGAATAGTCAGTTACTAAAAATTGTTATTTTTCTGCCATAATAGAATTCAAACACCAAAAGTATGTTGTTTGTCATTATACCTTGTCCAGTTCTAAGAGAACCCCAATTTTGCTGAAAGCTAGTGGTGACTAACCACCGAACTCACTTCTATGTCAAAACCTACAGCCACAGAGGCAAGCATCTCATGCAAGCATCTCATGCACCCCCTCACTAAGTTTTCTTTATGTTTCAGTTGTAAATTCTCCTCGACTTGGATTAGTGGGTGAGACAATAGCTCATGTAATTATCAATGCCAACGATGATGCTTTTGGAACACTTCAGCTTTCTGCTTCAGCTGTGCGAGTTGCTGAAAATTATGTTGGACCAATCATTAACGTGACCAGAACTGGGGGAATATTTGCAGATGTTTCTGTGAAATTTAAGGCTGTGCCAATAACTGCAACAGCTGGTAAGAAACCAGAATAGCAGAAATATGCGGTCTGTGTTAAAGTGGAAAGAGCATACTGTATTCTTTGGCCATTCAAAGCAAACCAGTATGTATTGAATACACCGTTGTATAATAAGTAAAAAAAAAAAAAAAAAAGGAAAATAATGTAGTGAGACCTTTACTGACTCTGCTTAGCAAACAGGAGTCCAAGCCCATGGGAAAAAATCATGCATCAGCTTCTAAAAAGCTCTGAAACATCATCACTGAGGAATCTAGAAGGAGAAATGAGTGAAGGAATTGGGGTGTTTGTTTCCCTAGTGCCTCACCCCATCTTCAAAAAAAGAAAATAAATAAAAATAAAATATAATGTAGTATATCTAACTACTGTTTAGTCCAGTGTACATACTTAACCCTGCCATGCATTTTTTGGGTGAGGTTATTAGAGGGGAAGTGAGAGCTGGGGACTCAACTGTAAAACAAACAGGCAAACCCCAACCAACACCCAAGAAGACTTGAATATCTGAAAATGGGAGGTTAAGTTCTTTCTCCAGCTGTACCTATAAAGAAGGTATGTAAAGAAAGGAGCAAACTTACAACTTGTGCAGGGTCAAAATTACTTTGTTATAAATCAAACCCACTGTATTTCGGCTGTGTTCAAAATTGAATGGGTGAGTGGTACATGCTCTAAGAAGCATGTACCTTTTTAAGTTTCCTTTTTATGTAAGACTTTTCTAAATAAGTGTGTAGCTAAATTGATGTCAGAGTATGCTTTCAAATAGTTTCTGAAGTGGAGCCATTATCGAGTGTATCACAGCTGTTCATTTAGACAGTCTTAGAGACAATTTTGCCTAAAGTGAGGTCCACACATAGAGTGTGCCCTTTAGTAAAATCTACTTTGACAAAGGTACTTCTGTTCTCTTCTATCTCTTGGAAAGCCAGAGAGCAATTAGAAATCAAAGACAGAAGCATCATGGTAATGTGACCTTGTTACACTTGGAAGAAAACAATGGGCCTTTTGTAACTTCTTGTACTAACAGTGCAAACTCTGTTTTGGCCAAGCTGAGTTTTATTTTAATCCATCCAGATAAATCAAAGGGAATGGGAAATAAAAAGGACTGTGTTGTCCGAGTCTGAAGATAAAGGAAGAAAACCATAAAAACATGGAGGAATGCATGTGTAAGCAAAGAGAGAAGTATTACTAATGATGGTCAATACACTGAACCATAATGCATTAATACTCTGTTTTTTATTGTGTTGGGTTTTTTTGTCTATAAATCTAGGTGAGGACTACAGTGTGGCCTCATCAGATGTTGTCTTACTAGAAGGAGAAACAAGTAAAGCTGTGCCAATTTATATAATTAATGATATCCATCCTGAAGTTGAGGAGTCATTTTATGTTCAGCTGCTGAACCAAACAACAGGAGGAGCCTTGCTTGGATCTTTGACTAAGGCAATCATAACTATTGAGGCATCTGATGACCCATTTGGATCCTTCGGTACATGATTTTTTTGCATATTTTCTCTCTTCTGTGAACATTTTTACAGCAATTTTGTGAGTGAGCTGTCACTGAGCAACTCAACAAAAACTTTCAGAAGACAAAGAGGAAGCCTGGATGAAGACAGTAAAGGAAAAGATCAGATAAACTAAATTAAACCGTGTAATTAAGGAGTAACGGTGCTTTAATATATAAAAAAGTATTATCTAGTCATTGATATAGGAAGATTTTGGAAGTTTCCAATAGAGATACATGGATTTTAGTTTACTTTTTTAAATAAAAATTATTCTAAATGCTGCATTTCTGTAATAGGTTTAAGCCAAAATCAGTGTTCTGATACCTGTTGCTTAAGTCGTTGATCCTTTTGTTTTACTAGGTGATCATCCAAAGCAGAATTAAAAATATGGGGAACTTGAAAAATATAGAGAAATTGAATTATATTCTCTTATTTTCTGTCAAGTGGTTTAGTTTTTCTTCTGCCTTTTATTATCAATAAAATGAATTGTGTATACTTTCCAAAATTAGTTTTGTAACACAGGTTTTGAGAATGATTTTGGTGATTTCAAAAACATAATGATACTTCACAAATCTATCTTTTTGATTTTCTGTTTGTTTTTTTGGTGAATTTTTTCCTGCCTTTTCCTTTTCTTACTTTCCTCCCTT
Source organism: Microhierax caerulescens (assembly GCA_035590215.1). Classification (NCBI taxonomy): domain Eukaryota; kingdom Metazoa; phylum Chordata; class Aves; order Falconiformes; family Falconidae; genus Microhierax; species Microhierax caerulescens. The sequence continues at coordinate 79,792,911 of JAVJGJ010000054.1, read as the reverse complement.
CAGTTCCCTTCTTCATTGTTCTTGTTCCATTTTGTTAATAGACGAAGGTAGAGGAAAGAAAGAAAAAATGTCAAAACTAAGTATGTCCAAATGGGTAATTAATTTACTTAATTCTTAACAACTAGATGTTTAATAGAAGGAAAACTTTTATTTGAAACAAGTTTAGATGGAATATATTGATTTATTTGTTCAGTAAGTGGCATGAAAGCTGCTAAACAGTTTCCTTGCTGGGAATAATTATGAAAATATCTTCTAAGAGGTTAGAAACATCTCATGGTTAGCCCTGAACAATGGGTACGTTGGAATAAACTTTTTGGATAAGGGCACAATTTTCAGGTTAATTTCCTCTGCAGATGAAAATATTAATACTGGAAGTTTGCTTTTAAGTTTAACCTGATTAAAAGTTATTTACCTGTGCAAATAATTGTAATCTAGTGAAATATATCTATTTCAGGAGTTTATATATTTACTTTCAATTTCATTGTTAATGAAATTAATCTCTCTGTGCTGTACTTAGTTTTTCAGATTACTGAGTTCACTGTGGAGGAGCCTGAATTTGGATCAGTAACCATAAATCTGCCAATAATCCGCAATGCTGGGACTCTTGGTAATGTTACTGTTCAGTGGGTTGCTACCATTAATGGACGTCCTGCTGATGCTGACTTGCAGGTTGCCACGGGTAATATTACTTTTGCCCCTGGGGAAGCCATTCAGATGTTGGTGTTGGAAATCCTGGCTGATGATGTTCCAGAAATAGAAGAAGTAAGTTCAAACAGTTACATATTTATTTTTTTTAATATATTAGACTTCTAACTTGTAGAAATGTGTGCAAAGAAAAACAAGGAATGTTCTGGCAGGAAGGTGCAAGAAGTTCAGATTTTACTTTGCTTGTGCTTATTTTTAGAAATACCAATAATTGTTTAGCTGCATTATTTCTTTTTCTTTTTTTTTTTCTTTTTTGAGATTGTCCATGTAGAATTAACTCAGGCCTCCAATGGTGGTGCTATTGGGTTAGATGGCGTGGCAAATATTATAATACCTGCCAATGATAATCCTTATGGCACAGTCTTCTTTCATCAATCCTTATATCGAATTCAGGAGCCACTAGAAAGAAATTTGCTTGCAAATATAACAGTCAGGCGAAGGTTTGTATGTTTGCTTTATTTATATCTGTTATTTTTTATTCTTTACTGTCTTGGCTATAATTTCAATTTTCATGCTCCTTTTATATAAGCATTTGTGCCAATTTCTTGGTCTGCCAGCTCAACATATTTTTATTTCATATACATTTGAACCTGATGTCTGCTTATTAGAAATGTACATAAACCACTTAAATACAACATACATTATAATATGTAATGTAAACCAATTGTACACGATGTACTTGAAGTTTCATTTTGACTATTTAATTGTCAAAGCTTTAAAGCTGCACAACAGCCTGCTCCTGTAATTTGTACTGAAGGACAAAATGGGTAAATCCTTGTGGGATGGAAAGAAACAGGAAAAGGAAAACAGGTTTTATGCTTGTGATATGATATCTTGAAGACATCTAGGAGGAAAGATGACAAGACTGGGTAGCACAGGCTTTTTATTTCTTCCCAGCCCTAAGAAGACTTAAGTTAATTCCTAGAAACAAATGTTTGCAAACGTGCATTTTTAACAGACTGGTACCCAAGCTATAAATAAGCAGACTTGGTAGCCACAAAAAATGACAACTCAGTTATTCTGCTACTAGCTCAAAGGGAATCCACTTTAAATAGCAATTTGGAATTTTTCAGCAATTCAGAAATGGACGATTGATTTTATTAATTTTTATTCTTAACCCAGAAACATAAAGTATGTTAGACATACTTCATCAACTAACATTACTTTTTTTTTATTTTAATGTCTTTTAGTGGGGGAAAGTTTGGTCAGCTGCAGATATTTTACAGCACTTCTGAGACTGACGTTGTAGCTCTTGCCATTGAGCAAGGTCAGGATATCCTGGTCTGTTATGAGTCTCCTGTAAAAGGAATTCCTGACCAACCATCCAAGACCAGAGTAAATGTGTCAGCAGCGAGTGACCCACTGTATGCCTGTGCCACTCAGTGCCTAAAAGAACAAGTGTGTTCAGCCTTTACATTTTCCAGTGCCTCTGAGATTCCTGTCTGCCTTTGGCTGACGTCAGAGATCAGCCCATTAACTAACGCTACAGGATTCTGGACCTACAAGAAAAATGTACCACTGCATCTGCACTTTTCAGCACACAAGCCATTGCTGGTAGTGATTATGAATCTGTTACAAGACAGTGGGCCATAATGCAGGAAGGGGAAGAGTTTGCAAATCTCACAGTTACCATACTCCCTGACAGTCTGCCAGAGTTGGATGAGACATTCATTATATCCCTTTTGAAAGTTGAACTAATGAACATCTCAGCCAGCTTAAAAAATCAGCCGACTATAGGACAGCCAAATACTTCCACAGTTGTCATAATGATGAATGGGGATGCGTTTGGAGTATTTAAGATCTACAGCCTAAGTCCCAATGCGACAGAGAAAGGACTGTATATTGAAGTAGAAGAATGTCCTCAGGCCAACGTGCAGCTAATGATACACAGGACAGAAGGCAGCCTGGGACAGGTGACAGTGGAATGGCATGTGGTTGGTGGAACTGCTACCCCAGACTTGGATTTTATAGGTGTTGGTGAGACTCTGGTGTTTGCAGAAGGTAAGGCAAGGTTTTGCACTAGTTTCTCTTTCATAAAACTAAAGAAAAGCAAAAGAACCTGACCAGCACTAAGCCCTCTGGATGTTTTGATAAGTAATGTCTTATTCATAAGCTAAACAACCCAGAATGCTCAGGATACATATTCAAAATAATACAGTTCATCAGCATATAGCACTATGTTGCAGAACACACATAGTGGTAGTAGGAAAAAAAAAGATGAAAAGCATAAATATCTAAGTACTTTTTACAAAAATATTGAAACGTGCATTATAAAGAATACCATTTCACCAAATAAATAGGGAACAATAATGCTGAAGATAGTTGTTATTTCAAGGATAATGAGAATAAGGTCTAACTGGTCTTTTGTTAACCTTTAGTTAAGTACAGTACTAATTTTTCATGATGTCTCTTTTTAGATTCTGATATTGTCTTGATTTCATAAAATACCGTAACAGCATATTAAAAAAACATATGCAAACAAAACGGATGAGCAGTCAATGTCATTAAATACCATGCAACATGACAGATATATTTTGTATTTTCAAAGTCTGAACTGATTGAACAGTTATTTTGAAAGGAAGTTATGGGAGTGTAGTAAAGATTCTAGTATGCTAGCTAGTTTTGCTAAACCATCTGAACTCAAAAGAAGTGATTCTGAAATTGACCTGTAATTGTGTTAGTGGTTATAAATCTAGTAAAAACTGTTTTCAAAATACTTTGAAATTTTTTCAAATTCACATGCACTGAGCAAGCAGATTGTGTTGTAAGTTATAACAGATTATAGAGACTGGTAATTGATAGTGCTTGCTGTATACATTACCGTTCTTTGATAATCCAGAAGGTAGAGTAACACAATGACAGCCCATTTTAATGCATTCTCTGGCCCAGTAAATACATTCAAATGTATGCATACTTGTGTTTACATCGTGTACTCGTGAGTGTACATTCTTGTATATACGGTTCGTCAAAGAGTTTATGCACTTGGTAAGATTTTTTACAGGAGTAATATTCCCCTTTTCTAAGTTAAATTTGAAAGTTAGAGAACTTATAATGCAAATAAAGAACTCTAGACATTCAGAAATTGTGTCTACATTGTTAATTTCTATATAGTATATTTAATAATTTGATAATTACATTGGCCTAATATGACTTTTCAATAGTAATTGAATAAAACTCCATAATGACATTCAGTAGCTTATAGACAGGTAAATAAATAAATATGCTTCATGTCCTTGAAGTTTTTGAAGTATTTCCTACAATAGGAGATGACTACATCTTTTTAAAAAGTGATTTTCATGAGCACACATAATGTCCTATTTATATGTTCTTCTCCTTGCAGGGGAAACAAAAAAGATCGTCACGCTGGCCATTTTAGATGATCCAGAGCCAGAGGATAATGAAAGTATCATAATCAGCCTGGTCCATACTGATGGAGGGAGTCGGATTCTGCCCAGTTTTGACACCGTCACAGTGATTATTCTGCCAAATGACAATGTGGCAGGAATTATCAGCTTCCAGACAGCCTCAAGATCTGTTATTGGTCATGAAGGTGGGTTATTGGTGTTGACCACACTCAGTTTAACCTTAGCTCCCATCTCAGTGATTTCTGTTGATAATGACTCGCAGTGATTGTATCACTGTTTAGAGAATGCCATCAAGCAGAGGATAACCACATGCATTCATTTGAATTTTTAACTCTTGCAAGCATAGTACTTAAATGAAATCTGTGGAAAGGATGAGTACACCATTCCAAAACCATTCTATGTATCATCATCTGTGCTTTCCTTTTTTTTCTGAAGATCATGCCTTGCTGGTGCATTTCAAAGCTCCTATTAGCATTTCTTATCTTACTCCTTTATTCCACATTCCAGAAC
>JAVJGJ010000054.1:79374340-79384526 GCA_035590215.1 Microhierax caerulescens | reverse complement strand
TCCTGGGCTGCATCAAAAGAAGCATGGCCAGCAGGCTGAGGGAGAGGCGATTCTGCCCTCTACTCTGCTCGGGTGAGACACCACCTGGAATACTGCTTCCAGCTCTGGAGGTCCCAGCAAAAGAAAGGCATGGACCTGTGAAAGCAGGTCCAGAGAAGGGCCATGGTAATAATCAAAGGCTAGAGCACCTCTACTGTCAAGACAGGCTGAGGGAGTTGGGATTGTTCAGCCTGGAGAAGGGAAAGTTCCAGGGAGGCCTGGCAGTCTTTCAGTACGTAAAGAAAGTTTATGAAAGAGACGGAGGGATATATTTTGCCTGTGGTGACAGAACAAGGGGCAACAGTTGTAAAATACACCCCACCCCCCCAGATTTAAAATAGATATAAAGAAGAAATGTTTTACAATGAAGTAAGACACTTTGTAAGACAATGGAATAGGTTGCCCAGAGAAGCTGTGGATGCCCCCTCACTGGAAGTGCTCAAGGTCAGGTTGGATGGGCTTTTGAGCACAACCTGGTCCAGTGGAAGACAGCGAGGGGGTGTGGATTAGATGACCCTTCCAACCCAAACTGTTCTATGATTCTGTGATTCTAAAAAGGGCTCTTTAAAAGGAAGACAAGATGTTAGAAATATTCCCCTTTCAAGGAAAGATGCAACTTTTATCAGTCTGGAAGGTTCAGAGAGATATGAGAACAAGAACAGCATAAGACAGTCCCTAGTAGAATCCCTTGGCATTTTTGAATTGCCTGTTCTATGGTCCTTGGGCCAATCAAGATTAGAAAATGATGAGTTTTCCTCTTGTGAGAACCACTGTAAATACAGCATAGCTAATCAAGGAATTTTTGGGTCTACCTTAAAAAACCTGAAAGGCGAATAGATCTTTTCTTGAGATTTGTGTGTTGTGGTGTGTACCATGTAATTACTTTTAAACATTATTATTATATTTACCATGATATTATTGTTACTTTTTTTAGTAATAATATTGTGGGTTGTTTGTATTACAAATAGACAAAGATCACACATAAAAGCAATACATTATATCTTTCCAGTAGCATTATGAAGGATATGAGGAGGGCAAGATTTTATTTAACAGGGTCATAGAAGATGATGTCTCAGTAAGCAGGACATCAGTTGGCTTAGGTATGGGAATGAATAGATAAGGCAGCATATTGGAGATTTTTTCCTTACGCAGGAAGATTCAGCACACTTAGCTAGAGCCTAAAATTAAAGACTTAGAAAGAGGACCTAGTAACAAAATGATGCCCAAATGATCTGTATGAGTAACGTGATTGGGGTGGTTTCCACAATCACTGAGAAGAGAATGAGAAAGCTGAGTCTGAATTCAGGCATATATAATGTTTGTGTTTTTATTGTTGGTTTTTTTTGTTTGTTTTGATTTTTGTTTCATGGTTTGGTTTTTTTTTCCTCAATACATAAACTAAGACTGAGGCCTGGATCAAAATTATGAACTTCAAATAGTTGAGAAGCAAACTAATTCCATTAGTTCAGACTTTGCAATAAAATGTAAACAATAGTCATGAAAACCTGGCATTTTGATTTTTGGGAAAATTCCAATGATTTAGTGTTTGTGTTGGACTTGCATTGGTAAATGATGGGGCACAGGAGCGGACAGAAACATTAGGAGTTTTCTTTGACCATGTGAATATTATGCTGAGAACTGGACACCCAGATGGATGCAGACTACACCTGGACCTGTACTCCTTGAATCCTTTTTGAATCCGTCTGTGCTCGACAGCATCCTAAGACAAAGGTTACATCTGTTTATTTGCAAGATGTGTTTGGTTCCTTTTGTTTCTGCTAAGCCTTCTTCTCTGAATGCCTGCTAGTTCTCAGGGTGAAATAATCAGTAATTCTTTTTTAAATGCCCCACTGTATCCTTAACAATTGCACAGATTTTTGCTGTATCATCCGCCTCTTTGTTATGTTTAGGTTCTTTCCCCCAGTAGATTCCTAACTAATTATACCTTTCCTCCTAGAAAATAGATCCCTGCATAGGATCGCTCTTTTGTCCGGTTATATGCCATAACCCTGCCTGGCTCTGTGATACTCTTCTGAGCCGGAGTGACCAGATTTGAAGTAATATTCAAGATATGAGTTTATTCAGGACTTCCTAACATAGTTTTCTGCTGTGTGACACATTTTCTGTTTGATTCTCAAGTCCACTCTGAATAATTTTTAACATTACATTTGACTTTTGTCATGCTTTCCAGCATTTTCAGAGAGCTCTTTCCTGAGAAGTACTTGGCCCTTGTAGGACCAAGGAACAGGGATGTTTATGAGGCTTAGCTCTTTCCCTGTGTGATGAGTCAGAGAAATGATAGGACAAAAGGGATTGTGTCATTGATGGCATTAAAGATATTTATTGTGTGGAGACTAAAAAGGATGAACGGGAAAAGGTCATTAAATACTAACAGACCTCTTACCAAGGTGCAAGTAGGTTTGGGACTATCAGGGTTGGATTCAGAGAAGATTAATTTAATCACACAATGAATGTAAAGACTTCATTAAATTACCTTACCACAGAAACAGAGGAGAGGAAGCATGGGCTGTCAGAAGAAGTAAAGGGAATGGGTTTCATTTTTTTGTTTAAATGCAGAAATGGAAGCAAGTAAGTTGTACCAACCTAATCAAAGTACCATACTGTGTATTGGCTTTCCACTGAACATAGATCCATTCAAGCTTGCAGTCTACAAAACCTGATATGGGACTAGGCCTCATCAGGAGGGATTTTTCCCAATCACAGCCTTCCATTGCAGTGCTCTACTGTAGCAATAAAATTTCCTGACAATAAGGGACTCTCAACAGTGCCAGAGCCCAACATATCGAAGCAGGCACATCCAAAGGGTCTGAACCCCAATAATGGGGGGAGGAGAGCAAAAGAACCAGCCATCCAAAAAAAAACAGCCACCAAAATGGCTATTCCTGCTATATTCAGGGTTAGAAGCAAAGCTTGCTTTATGAGGAAACATTCTTATAGTAGCACACCGAACTTGCTCCAACATTTTTTACCCTTATATCCAACAATCTATTAATTTCAAATAAATCTAAAATATGTATTGCTAGTGGGGAAGAGAGTTCTGGTTTTCATTGTTTCTTCTGTGAGAGCTTCAGCTGTAGCAGGGAAAAATAATATATTTATCCAGAAAGATGGGCTCTGTTAGATTACATAGTGGGATTTCATCCTTTTGCTTCCTTCTCTCCAGAACATAGCTATGTCAGAAATGCCAGAATACAATTAGGTAATTAACAAATTTATAGACTACTTTTATCCCATTTCAGTAGTGAAAACATGAGGTGCCTAATTAAGTAGAGTTAAGACACTGAATTTTTTCCTAGTATGACATGGAGGCCCTGAAGAAAATCAGTATTTTTTTCAGTAATTATAATTTTCTCCTGGGCTGTTTTAAAACTGATCTCAAACACTTTAGTTCTAAAGTTAAGCAATTTGTGTTAAGCAGTGCCATCTGTATGTACAGCTACTATGGATGCTAGATAAGCAGACTGGCAGGTGAGGTATTATACAGTACCACATTTAAACTAGGTGGTTATATTATTAGTATTAGTACTTTCTGAAATTGCATGCCTTTTTAAAATAAAATGGATTATACTATTACTTGTCCTCTTTTAGCAGATGTATTTAACTTTTTAGTTATGAAATATTTGATGGTAAAGCTCACTGGGGAGATTCTTGGCACTTGAAATCAAGTTCACTTGTAAGGTGGAGAAGGAATTTTAATAATTGCAGCAAAGGTAATTTGATACATTCTTAGCAATAAGTAAGCCTATGACAGCATACTTATTGCCACAAATCAGACTAAAGGCTCTGTTCATGAATGAATCATGTCCCGTTTACCCTCCATTTTTATGTAGTGTAAGTTTAATGGAAATATCTTGTCATGTGTCTTTTGTGTAACGTTTGAACATTGCACTCAGCCCCCTGTGGCTTAAACATGTAACAATACCTTTTTTAAAACTGTGGAAAAAGAAAAAAAAAAAAAGAAAGGAGGTGCTGAGCATGAGTAAAGAAGAGAGAAAACTTAAAATGAGTTTGTAAAACTTTTTTGCTGAAAATCACTGCGTGACAAGACAACTTTATGATTTTAAATTTCCAGCATTAATTTAGCCCAGGAAACTAGGAGTAAACTTGCATGATATTGGTCAACTGCAGGACCTGCATGGGCTCAAACAGATGGAGAAGAAAGGGATCCTCTTCTCTTAGATACTTGTTCATATCTCATTTTGATCATCTTCCACCTTTTCTTCTAATTTTTTCAAACCTTATCTGCATTGCCCTTTTCATTAATGATGGGTTGGATCTAAATGTAGCCAATGTATTTAGCATGTTCCTAGGCAAAGGCATGAATTAAACTAAATTTGGGGTGGGCAAAAAAAAGAGCCTAGAAATTTATAATTCTTTTTGTCTGAGTCCTGGTCATGATTAAATATTTTTATCTTTAAAACATTATGTCCCACTTTTAAGTCTTCCTCCCCAGTCCTCCTCGCCCCCCACCCTCAAGAGTTTGCTTTCATACTTGTTATAACTTGTAATCTGGGACAATACATTGTTTTTAATCTGGAATATGTGCAGAATAACAATATTTTCATGGCATGAACACTATGGGAATTTGTGAACCCACATCAGGGGATCACATTATTTTCTAGGCAGCAAGTCACCTCCATATGTGGCTTTATCCTCCCCATTTCCATATCAGCTCTTTTATCCTCCATGTTGCTTTTCTTTTGTGTTCCTTCCAGACTGGACCCCTTCTGCCCCAGAGGGGTCCTCTACCTGCCATTTGCATCTGGACCATAAATATTTTATATAGCCCACAATGCTTTATGCATATTTTAACTGAACAATACCCATTTTGTAAATTGTCTGTCAGCATGATGTATGCCTAGTTATGGCCATGAAAAATGTGTTCAGTATTGCAATAATATCAAATATCAATTGTCCCTCCAAATTTGGTCGATTTTCCTGCCAATGCTAAGGAAGTAAAACCAGTCTGCAATTTCTGAACCTGGCTTCTGAGGAGATGTGACAAACTGTGTCAGTTTCCAGGAGTCTGCATAAATATGCATGGCTGTTCTTACCAGCAACCAGACCAGGTGGGTCTCATTAGCTCCAGCTCAGGAGGATGAAAGGTAGACGACCAAAATGAACTTATGTCTGTTTGCTGTGATGAGAGGTTTAAAACCTTCAGGCTGCATTTAACTTGTAAGCAACGCTCCAGGAAACAGCAGACACTATCATACCAAAGAAACATCAATTCTTTCATAGCTATTTAGCAATCCATATGTCCAAGTAACTACGTTCTATTTTAAGCACTGCAGGTTTTTTGCACAATTCTTCTTCAAGATGTAGCAAAATCCTGTTAAACAGGCTTAAGTAATTGAAAATAAATGGCCTGTTGGTTTAAGAGGCATAGGGTATTACTAAACATTTCAGTCATGCATTAACAGCACTATGTGAATGCATGCCCATTTCTGAAATAGGTGGCAGATATGGTAGGACCAAGGGACCTGAACTGTATCTTTTAGGAAGGAAAACAAAGATAAGGCTTTCAATCATATATTTTTTCTGCCATGCATTCTAACTTTTGGAGCATTTCTGGTAAGGGTAGCGTACTATTCCACTCTCATTTTGAGAATTATTTGTGCAAGTTGTTGATAAACAAGGACCAGGGCCATATGGAAAACTCTACTCCTATTTAAAAAATCTGCTAGAAGACAACCATGGGGAATGAATCCCTGAGGACTCGTATTACCTACTCCTTAAAAACCTTCCCCTCATCCAGAAAAAAAAAAAAAAAATAGCCTCCCCAAATCCTTCAGAAAGTGAACAAAACAGAAAATCATTGTTTGGGTTGTCCATGTAAATTTTTATGCCCTCAGTGATATGAGTATGATTGTGATTTTTCTTTTGTTGATACTATGTGTGGTTTTTAATATTTATAAGCAGACCCTTGCAAAAACACCAAACCAAACCAAACCTACCAACTAAACCCTCCTCATTCCTTTCAAACTGGCTTCACTGAATTTAGAGGGATTTCACATAATGCTGTGGCTACAGTCTGTTGATAGGGAATTTTTAGTGTAGTTATAAACCTCAAAAAAACTAGCCAATTAGCTGAAAAGCATTATCTTTCTCCTGCCTGAGTTCTATGTCCTTCTTATATTGCTGCGTTTTAAACAGATATGATAGCAAAATAATTTTATATGCTGTACTTTTACTACACAACACATACCTGTGTTCTTGGTACTAAATTTGTGGTGCAAAGTCACTGAGTTGTTATGTGGGTGTTCATAGTGCATTTTTATGTGCATTGATTAATTTTACATTCTTTATACCATAAATCAAGGTAATAAGGAGAATTTTCAAATGTGCCACTGCAAATATATCTTTCACATTGCCTTTGTTCTATTTATAACCTTGTTTTTCTGTACATAAAGTGTTCTTATATACTGTAGAGTAGCTGATGTATAGTAATGGGTGTAGAGCTGTAAAAGTCTCTCTTGGCACTCTTAACATGGTCAGATTATTACTGTGTTCTCCAATTCAGCTAGATGTGTTCAAGGATCTTCTCTGGTCTGAAAGGTCAGCTGCTTTTAGTTGTGCACTGGTAGAATACTAATACTGTCCTTATTCAAATTACCTGCTACAGTACTTATTAAATTGATGGCCTTGTGCTCTAATTTAATACTGTCATCGTTCAGAGGCAGGTCGCAGCTGCACTTTGTGCTGAATTAGGTGGTGCTGAGGCAAAGTTCAAGCAGAAACCATAGTTTTGGGCTGCATTTTCCCACTAAATTAGCAGTCAGATGCAGTGTATAATTAATTAGCATTAACCAGGGAAAGCTTGTCATTTAATAAGCCTTTTTTATTTCCACATTACACAAACAGTGGGAATTGATCCATTAAGTGCCTAGCTATTAATGCTGTTTAATGTATGTCTGGTTGTTAAATTGAGATGTCTAGTTACATACGTTCAGTATTTAAGAGCTCCTCACAGATTGTTCAGTGTTTGCTGAGATTTTAAGTCATGTTCCACAAATCAATAATGGCTTCATTAATGAATTTGAACACTGCTGGTTCAGATAAACGGATCTGAACTGCACAGAAAAGAAATGGCGTCTGTTATTGCAGTAGCCAAGGCAGCATGGTATTTATTTTGCTGCTCTAAACATTAAATATTCTGCTTATATCATGGTGCTTATACTTTACATTACAGACTTCTTTTCCCCTATAATCCTTGTTCATAATTGCCTAAGGCATTGCATTACTTTATCTCTTCAGAGTCTTACGTGGTAATAAATGTGCAGAATAATACATTTGAGCAACCCCTTCAATATGTCTACAGGAGCATAGAGGGCTGCTGTCCTTATGAAAAAGTAGAAGGGAAGTATTTGAATCACCCATATTTCTTGACAACTGTATTTCTGCCCTGGAAATAGCTGAGTTTCGCTTAGTCTCATGATATTCTAGAATATAAAGGTTTTAACGCTCCATATATACTATAAGCAATGTGTTTCTAGAAGAAATGTATATTGGCAATGAGTCATTAGACTAAGTGCCAAATATAATATAAAATCTTGTCTGTTTTGCTCTGGTATGTTTATTCCATTTGGGAAGTGGGGAAACATGGTATCTTGTATTGGGGTTCTGCAGGCAGAACACAGTGATCTGGCTTATTTGAAATAAATGGCTCAAACCTAAACAGAAGGCTCAAACCCAGGGAACACTCCAACATTTCTGCCTGACGAAGGCAACAAGCTTGCCACAGCAGAGATAAATACTGTACTCTCTTCACAGTCTCTCTCCTCTGCATCTTGGTTGATTCTGCAGTTTCTCCAACAGATCCTTCAGTCTGTTTTGTCTGGGTCTTTCATTAGCATTTCAAATATTCCCTTGCTGCTGTAGCAAAGTTAGCCCACTTAACATGAAATCTCTAATTGTAAGCAAGGCAAAAACTTCCCAGCAGGTAAAACTCAAAGAGCAACAATTTTCTCACAAAAAGCAGAGAATTCTGTTCCATGCGCCAGACCCCAGCTTACGTGTTTTAGACACCAGTGGAAGAACACAGAGTTCAGCAACAGACCTGCAGGCTGATGAATCACCACCACGTCTGCTCCGATGTGTGTCAACAGTGACAGAGGTCTAAGGAGAGGGAGGAGATGCACGGCACCGGGGGAGAAAGCTGATGGAGATGAGCTGCCTGAAGTAAATGAAATGGGTTTGAAGTTTACACATTTTTGTTTGCAAAATGCCAAAACTTAATTGGGGGCATGCACAGAGATTTCCTAAAAAAAAAAATATTTTTTGTTAAGTTCATTAATGTTAAACGTACTTGTTAGAAAAAAGTAACTTGTTTAAAATTGTGGTGATGGTCGCTGGAAATAACTAGCTGTCATCTCCTAGTCATTGTAATCATGGGTTTCTCATGCATCAAGTAGTAAGAGTGAGGTTTTCCGGTCATTTCTGACGTGCTGCAGAGACTATAGCCAGATGTCTTCTGGGTTGTGGGTTGACTTCATGGTGGCCAAGTGAGGAAGGGGAGTGCGTAACTGAGAACTGGTAGATGGACCCAATACACTCCAGACCGCTTGTCATCCCCCTCAGCACGTCATGCAAGGTCCTGCTTTGTGCACCAACCTCTCATGAATATCCGTTCGATGGGAAAAAAAAAAACCAACAAACAACTCAGAAGGTTTCAAGGCTTCCAAGCAGAATAAGAACTGAATAACATCCTTCATGCCTGTGTATAATAAAAGGCTCAGATGAGATAAATGGAAGGAGCTGACAATGCTGTTGATGCCCTATTGTTTCCATTTGGCTACAAAACAAACAAGACAGCAATACATTGACGTACAGGATGAAGGCCTATACACTGAGCTAGAGACTTCAGGTTTTTTTAACAAAAAGAGAGTATACATATTTCATTTGTCCCGGTTTTAAAGCTTTTTGCAATGTTTGTGATAAAATGTACTGCAGATTTGCATGTTCAAAAACATCCTTGACAGCTATGGAAATTGTGTAGTTTGACATCTCCTCATCTTAGCTAAGGCAAACAAACAAGGCCAAGTTGACTGAAATTTAAAATCTTTCCTAATCCTGGGGATGTGATGGCAGCTTGTTTGCACTGGCATCCAAAAGCTACAGTATTGTCAAAAAATTTAACAAAGCTAGGGTAGCTTTGACTGAACTGACCTCAAATATGATGTGAACAGCTGTGTGGAGAGGGATGGGAGGTTGTGGGGAGATGCTGTCTACACGCTCGTTTGATCTTCAGTCAGCATTATGTGTAAGCACAGTATTTAGATGCCTGAGAAGATCATAAGTCATCAGTTATGAAAGGAAGTAAGAGCGTGCTGTATTTTTATACTGTCTATTTGCTCCATCACTGGATGAGGGTCTCACTGTGGTGGGCACTGTGCAAAGGGAGAACAAATAATGTGCATGTAAAGATTAAAGTCTTCTTTGCTCAAGCTAGACAAACCACGCCATTGTTGATTGCCTCAGAAAGAGTTCTGGTTCCTCTTGTCATCTAGTTTAAGAATGTGTTGTTTGATAATCATACTCAAGAAATGAAGTGGCAAGGCCTCATTCATAGGAATATTATATATAAAATTGTATTTTATATTATTTATATTTATAGTCATAATATATTTATATTAAAATAAAACTCATATTACAGGTAAAAATTGTATTTTCTGGAAGAGTATGCAATTTGTACCAAAGAGGCTGTGTGCCTGCAAAACGTATCTCATCTCTGAGGAGACAATGAGTGGCTTCTTTGCAGAATGTGGTCACTTAAGCCTGGTCTGCAACAGTAACACCAGGTTTATCACAGCAGCTAGCCAGTGTACTGTTTCAGACTGGGGATCACTGTTCAGCGTTTCTGAGCTGAACGACAGCAGGAGACCTGGTTTGGAGTATCTGTGTTAGGTATCACCCAGATCAATGTAGCCCAGCTGATCTGCTGCACTGGCATCTCTCTTTTAAGATGAGGAACACGTACATTTTCTTTCCTTGAGCAAAAGCTACTGCCTCTGTCACTTGATCTCCCCATTACACCCCAGACACAAGTTTCTTTTTAATGATAGTATTAGCATTTATTTGGCTTTTGTCATAAAGAATGACATATTTATATAACATTTCAGTTCAG
>JAVJGJ010000054.1:79241919-79253483 GCA_035590215.1 Microhierax caerulescens | reverse complement strand
AAGAGCAGTTCATGTGTGGTATTTTTGCAGTACTAGTTAAGAAAATTGTATGTCTAAACTGCTAAGAAATTTCAAAGAGGAATGGTATTTCCTTGCTTTCCTGTGAAGAACTAGACTTCAGCAGTACAGCTTTAAAATTTCTCAGTGGTTCAAATCTGAAGGTGGTATTAGCAGAGGGTTCAGTTTAATGGAAAGAAACAGTTTTGGACAGGAGAGTTACGTGGGTATCTCTTTAAGCTACTGGTTAAGTTTAACTGTATTAGGCTCTTTTCTAAAATAAAAAAACAACAAGCCTTATATGTATTTTTGCTTATGTTCTAAGTAATTTCAAGCAAAAAACTTGTACATAGCAGAACAACTCTGACAGCTCCTGCCAGTAAGTGTCAAGGACAGTTTCTGTGGTAAAGTACTGCAACTGGTAACACAAAGCCGGTTACATTTTCTTACAGTACTGGGTAAACTAAACATAGCACTGCAATGGGAGCTGTCTTTGCTTAAACCGGATGTGCAATAGCTATAGCAAATCCTTTTGGGCATATCTGACCTTTTTTTACTCTTCCTTTTTCTTTTTTTCTTCTCCCCAGCCCACAATATGTCTGCTCCCCTGCACAGCTTTATTCCATGTTGTTCTGTATACCAATACAACAGCTTCCTATATGTGGTATGGTTATTCTTCTATTCAGATTGGGTTTGCCTTTTCCCTTGTTTCTATTTGTCTGATTAAGGTGAGGTGGTTGCTTACTATGGTGAAGCTCTGTGGCTGTAGATAGTCAAACCTGCTATTTATTGTGTATTAAAAAAAACAAGCAACCCCCCAAACTCGCCATATGTCATTGCTTTATGTGGAAACTTTATGATTCCTGGGAAACATTTGGGCAGCAGTGTCCTGTCCCTTCCTTCACATGCCTGCTTGTTTTCTGGTGGTCGAGTAGGCCTGACAGAGTGTGTTTCTCTAGCACTACTGAAAACCAACACTTGTTTTTGCAGTCAGGGAATGATACTACTGTGAATTCTTACTGATGCAATTGAATGGAGAATCCAGAACACACCTGTTTCAACCGCTGAATATATTTTTGGGTAGTTTCAAACAGTAGCTATCTCTACAGTTACTGCCAACAGCAAGGACAATTGTAGATCCATTTCAACTAAAGAGAAATCAACATGAATCCTTGGTTTGTGCTCTAAGTTCATTTTGAGAATGAGGCCTGAAAACTTCAAAGGGGAGGTACTACAGTTTGTCTTTGCATAAAATTCAGTAGCAAATTCAAGGGTTCGGTTAATATCCAAGAAAGCAGGTGCAGCAATGGTGGTTTCCATGAAAAGAAAAAGTCTTAATGCTTGCAGTTCTATCATGTGTCCCTCTCTAGTGCTAAAGAAGAATGTGTGAAAATGTATTCAGTACAGAAAAAAAAAAAATAAAAAAATGACTGCAACATTTACTCTGATATTGATACGCTCTCGCAGAAATCTCTCTTGCTTTTTGTGTATTGATTCAGTCTTTTGTTAGAGAAGGTTTTCTTCTGTTGAATAAAGGTGTTTTGTTGTGTGAAACGATGTGATTAGCTGAGATGCACAAAAAAGATCATCATTATCAATAAGGAGGATGTTGCCTTACAACATTTATGATATGTTTTCTGATGTCCGGTAGGAAACACACCTTAGATCCATGCTGCTGTTATAGTGGTATTTACTGGATTATGCTTTTTTGTAAAGTAAGCAAGTTTTTAATTCACTGCATATGTCATTTAAGAATACATTTCCTACAAGCAATAAAATGCTTAAAATGATACAAATTGGTAGAATCTGCTTAGGTTCAGCAACATTTTTAGGTGAATAAATAAGTGAAATCAGTTATACAGAGATAAAACAAGCAAACGACTTTTTTTCCTAAACTATTCAAATCAGGCAGAAGGAAGTAACACAAATTATTCATGTGCAATTTCTATTTACCTACATTGCTACCTGGTAGTAGCAATTCTCTTTGACTTTAGAAGCTTTTAAAGATTATATGCTAAAAAAGACTCTATATGTGGAACTTAGGGAATGCCCAATGAACAAATGCCTTGTAAGCATATGTATCTCTTCCAAATGAGGAATGGAGCTGCTAGAAAAAGATGAGGAGCATTCTTGTACTCCAAATTAAAATGGGTCCGGATGTGCAGCCAAAACCCGTTGCAAACCTATTATCTGCAGTGTGCATGGTGCTTGACATTTCATGAATTGTTTACAAAGATAGCCTAGGTAACTGTACATGCAAACTTGAAGTTACTTGTACATTTGCTTTTAATACTTACATGCTGCTGTTTTGTTGGTATTACACACGCATATGTGCTCTTTATATTTGCTACCTAAGGGGCCAGACTTCGACACCTTGTATAAGTTGAAAGACGAGAACTATTTGCAGTGTGAGGTGCTAATTGCTTATTTTGTTAACTTTGCTGAAAATATGAGTGACAGAATCTGAAAGAAGGTTCTGATTCAGGAAAAAATTTGCATAGATTTAATTTTAAGCATGTGTTAAATCCTATTTGCTTTAATTAGAATATCTACACACTAAAAATAAAGTGTATGTTTAAGTTGCTTGTTAAATTGGGTCCTATGTAACTGTTTCTCTATTTATTTTGCAAGTCACATGAATTCTTACTGTTCAGAATCAGTTCTTTTATATTTTACTAGCTCTTCTATCATACAAAATTTTACCTTGTTTGGAATATAATGTCACAGATTTTAGAGAATATTTTGTTTTATAAAGCTACTATAGACTATAATTTAAAATATATATACAGTTAGTTTCTCCTATCTTACAGTCTAATGAAGGAATCTCTAGGTGATGGCAATGCAGCAATATCTCCATTTAAAAACTGGTTCCATTTATATTCTTTTTTTTCCAAAGAATTTTTATTCAAAAGAGTTTGTTTGCTATTGTGCTCAGGGGTGTGGCTGATTCTTTTTGGCTCTGCTTCTTGTAAGCTGCTCCGCCCATAACAAACCGTCTAGTGAGAGCAATGGCATGACATTGTCTGCATTTTCTGTGCACTTGGCAGAGGTTTTTCATTTTGTACGTTATTGGCTGTGCTGTGAGATAGCACAACAGAGCCCTTTGTCAGGCTCTCAGCTGAGCTGTTTATAGGTAGTGACTCTGCTAAGTACTGCTTCCTCTGCTGGTGTTCCTCCACAAAGTACCCTGCCCCAAAAATAAGGGAAATATTGATGCTATTCAGCCCTGGGTGTGTTGCAGCTGAAGGTGTAACAAAGCTCACATTATGTGGTTTTTTCGCTCAAAATAAAAGATACAGCCCACAGTTTTCTAAATAACAGAGACATAATTTTGTTTTGTTATTGGTGGAAAGAAGCACCTCCCAGGGAATTCCCTAGGAAGTTTGACGGCTTGCTTTGCAGTCGCTGCTGGAAGAACAGGGATGGTGTGTGCTTGAATCATGGGTTACAAAAACCCCAGAGTTAAACCTGTCCAAGCCACCAGCCAACCAGGATTTTGTCAAACCATCCATATTTTCTGTTCTGCAAAGCAGTGTGCGGAGTTCGTGTGCCATTCTTCATTCGTACTGTGTAAATCTTTGTTCCAGCTCATCCTGCTGCAGTGTGAGGGATCCTTTTCTGCTTTCAGATGTTTCCATATGCTTTATGGTACTGCTGTATTTTAGCAGCTTACCAAGAATGCTTGAGAATCAATACCAAGAAAAAAAAAAAAAAAAAAAAGCTGAAATGAGAAAGTTAACAATTGCAGCCAATTCTTCTACTTCCACTCATTTAAGGGAACATATTGATTATAATTTTCTTTTGCATTGTTGCTATTTACAGCACTGCTGTTCTACACCTGACACAAATTCCCAGTGAAACATCATCTAGCTATGCTGCCAGGGACAGGCCTTAGTTCCTCTAATAGTTTTAGATATACACGATAGCCTGGTTTCTTCAGGCTATCTCACAATTAAGGAAACAGACATCTGTTTGGCAGTGAGGCTGAATTCAGCTACTTACTGATTTACCATCTCATACTTTCTGCACATCTTTATTAGAAATATGCTTCATCTCAGTGACGAAACTTGTGAAACTCGTGTATGAAATGACTGCCTGATTTCCCTTTTCCTCAGACTTCTCGTAATGATAAGTGTTGCTGAGTCAGGAGGTGTAAAGCATGTTGCAAAGCCAGGCATGGGAACTGAGAGTTGGGAGTTTGAATGCAGGTTTTGGATCGGTGCAGGACAGAATTAGGATAGACTGGGACCCATGCAGATGTGACGTATGTAACACACTGACATTTAAGAGACTTGGTCATGGGAATTGCTCTAACTAGACCTATTCAGAGATCCTGTCTCAGCCAGCACACAAGGACACTTCCTAGGTGTTTGAGTAAATTATTTTCAAACACAGTCAGGATGTTCAGTACTTTGTATAGCAGAAGGCCATTTGAGGTAATTGTTAAAGAGATAAAAAAAATTTTTGGAAAACTGAAAGTACATTTAACTTCATATTCAATAACGTGTTTTTCTAGTACATTCCCCTTTTAGATTGACCTTTTCCCTTCTGTTAATGTCTTGCTGCCAGGCATATACATTTTAATAATTTGTTTCTATTTGTTGTCTACAGAGCACTAAATAAGTACAAAAGAGTTAATATATTTGTAGACTAATGAAGCTTTTTCTAGCTCCGCCCACTTAGGTAATAATTTTATTAAAATAAACTTTCTTATTTGAGATTATTCGAAGTCCCTGTACTTGGCATTTAGAAATGAACTTTGCCCTGTCATAATGCTCAGGATAAAAATCTATGGCTGCAGCTGAAGATGCAGTAACTATGTGCACTCAGGTAGCAGAAAAGATGATGGTGGGTATTTTACATAGTGAGACAGTGTGCAACAGGTGATCGCATTCATTCATCAAAAGTTTACTGTAAGCATTAACCAGTGGAACACAAGAACCTGTGGAGCGGACAAAGATTAATTATACCTGTGCTCATACAGTAATGTTTGTGTTCCAAACAAATTATATTTGCTTCTGTTTAAACGATGCATAAATCTGATACGTGCAGATGAACGTGTGTTCAGGATGAGTGAGCACACTTGTTTGAATGTCATATTTATCCCTGTATTTTGTCAGAAAATTAACTTCTTTGGAGTTTGCGCTTGAGCTGAGCATATGGTTGTTGATCTCTGGAGATGACAGCCTATCTGAGCAATAGCTCCTTATGGCTCGAGCTCTCCTCTGCTGGCAGATGCTTTGGGCTTTTCTACAATTAAGTGGAGATCATCACTGTTTTCTTTGAGCACTGCTGTGCCTTGTACTCTGAAGTGTTTTGTTAATCACTGTCTGCCTTCGACAGAAGCTGCCAAAGCTCTCATTAAGTTTGAATTTTGAGATGTCATGCTCGAATGATGGAATTTCATCCCTTTTCTGCATGAATGGAATTGGCTATGGAAAGGTGCCAACAAAAAATCATGACACTGAAGTATATTTGCTTTGCGTTTCACTGATGAAACAAAAGAGAGGGAGGAGGGGAAAAGAAAACTTTCTTGCTGTTTGCCTCAGATCCAGAGCAAAGAAGGGCTGGTGTGGTTTCTTGTAAGATAATAATTGTAAGGTCTTCACCTTATCGTCTGCAGGGCTTATGCTGCTACTTTCTATGAACAATCTGTCACTGTCTTGTTCTCACTGTGAACTTTAAACCACCTTTCCAAAAATCTTTTGATGAATGCCACTTACTGTGACACTGGCAAGTGTAGTTAAAGATGCTCGGTGAGAATTAAAAAAATAAGTTAATTATTTTTTAAAAAATCAACATTTTCTTTGAGGCAGGAGTTACACTGATGATACTATGATGAACTATAATAGAGGCACAAACTAATGCTACTTTTGCCCTTTGAGAAAAATTGCTTGCACATGTGTAAGCAGAAAACAAAATGCATCTGTTGGCTGTTTAATGATTTGCAGCAGGAAACTAAGCAGGAAATATGGTATGAAAAGACATTGCCCATTTCTCTTGGTGGATTTAAATGTTTCAACTATATTAGTAAAAGTAAGCTTGGAATAAAAAAATGGATTAATTAGCTGCAGCACCTAATAATTTCTGTCATATTATGTATAGCAGCTTATGAAGGCAAAATGCATAGGCTCCACACAAAGGAAAATGCTCTCCACTGTTGAACTGATGTTTTCTGTCCTATTGACAGTCAAATTTATAAGTACGTTTTTTAGTCTGTGAATACAATGTCACCTGTAAGTTCTGGCTTTGTTCCTGTTGCGGCTTTCTATGAAATTCTGAAGGTATGAATACCTGCCAGTTGTGAAGAACAAAAGGATTCCCAGTGAGTAGTGTATACTCTCAAAAACCTGAATCCAAAACTATTTGGAGCAAAAGCCAAGGTTATCCATGCTTTTCTGAAGAGCAGGATCTTTAACAGAGTGCAGTGCCTGTTTTATTTCTGCTGCTTTAAAACACAAAGCTCCAATCATAAATTCCTACAGGATGGTAGTTACTTAAAAAACAAACAAACAAACAAACAAACAAAAAACAACAAAAAAACCCAACAAAAACACAACATCGTATGAAATAATTGATCTTGTACAGAAAAGCCTAATCTGCCTGTGTACGTAACTGGGACAGGTAACAACATATTTTGTATTCCATGTCAATCTTTGAATGCACAAAGCAACATCTTCCCACTTAAACCTGACATTTCTTAAGGTTTTCACGCTTGTGTAGAATATGTTCAAAAAACCCATTTACTGATATATGATTTCTATTCTGAAACATTTTACCTGGATACATACCTTTGTCTTATGTCTTGATTCTTCTTGCACACTTACTAATTTAGCAAAAGTATCTGGTGCCTAACAGATATGAACCACAGAACAGATAGGGCTGTAAGGGACTCTGGAGACCCTTTGAGTTTAACCCTCCTGCTCAAAGTAGGGTCAGCTACACAGGTTGCTCAGGACCATGTCCAGTCAGGTTTTGTTTACCTCCAAGGCTGAAAATTCCACAATCTCTCTGGGCAACTTGGCTCAGTGTTTGACCACCCTTAGAGAAGAAATTATTTTTTCCTTTGCTGAGATGGAATTTCCTGTGTTTCAGTTTGTGCCCATTGTCTCTTGTCCTGTCACTGGGCATCACTGGCTCTGTTTCTGTCTTCTGTACTCCACCAGGTATTTATAAACACTGAAAAAAACCCCTCTGAGCCATCTTTTCTCTAGGCTGAACAGTTCCAGCTCTCTCAGTCTCTCCTTGTATGAAAGATGCTCTGGTGCCTTAGTCATCTTTGTGAGCCTTTTTTGGATTGGAAAGCCCAGAACTGGACAAAGCACTCCAGGTGTGTCTCATTGGTGTTGAGCAGAGGGGAAGGTTCACCTCCCCTGACCTGTTAGTGGCTCTTTGTCCAACGCAGCACAGGAGGCTGCTGGCCTTTGCTGTGAGGGCTCAAGGCTGGCTCACGATCAGTTTGCTGTCCACACCAATCCCCAGACCCTTCTCTGCCGAGCTGCTTTCCAGCTGGTCAGCCTCCAGCCTGTAGCCGTGGTTGGTATTACTCCCCATATACTGGACTCTACATTTCCCTTTATTAAAATTCACAAGCTGGACTTTGTGGTGCTGGTCACAACGCTTTAAGCTCACTGGTTCAGCCAACTTTCAACCCACCTCACTATTTTTCTAGTCCATTTTTCTAGTCCATACCCACTTCATCAGTTTTGCCTGTGAGGATGCTTTAAACGACAAGTTGAAAACCTTGCTGAAGTCAAGACAGGTAACATCCTCTGCTCTCCACAGCTCCATCAAGCCAGTTATTTCCTTCAAGTCTATCAGGTTAATCAAGTGTGGTTTCCCCTTCATAAATCCATGTCAGCTACTCCCAATCTCCTTCACATCTTAATATGTTTGGAAATGACCTATAGGAGGGTTTGGTCCCTCACCTTCCCATGAGTCAAGGTGAGGCTGACCAGCCTTTAGCTCCCTTAATCCTCCCTCTTAGCATGTTTGAAAGGAGTTTTGGCATTTAATTCCTTTCTTGGGAAGGAAGAAATCTTCCCAATCACCTTGAGCTTCAGAGATGACTAAAAGTGGCCAGACAATGACATCACCCAGCTTCCTCAGTGCTCATGGGGACAAGGAGTGTATGAGAGAAACACAGACAAATTTCAATACATTTAAGACGTTACATGGCTGCCCATTATTGACTTACCAAATATAATTAAGAGATTAAATATAAGTGTATTGTTTTTGGAGAATGTAGGCTTTCTATAACTGTGAAGATTTTAATGATTGCCCTTTCATTAAATTAATGAGTTTGAGATTCTAACCCTAATGCTGCACTTATACTGCAGAAATCCTGAAAAAAATAGCCTTATTGATATGAAATCAGTTGTAGTGCATTGAGGTTCATAAAGGTCATTATTGATGATGATGATAGCTATTAAGATATATTTTGTGGTTATGAAGAAAACATAACCACATGAACAGCAAGAACTGTTCACTTGAAATGATCCTGTTTAATTATGTAAGCTTATTCTTGGATCCTTTCGGTCTTGAAAATATCTTAGCTTTGTAACTTTACAATTATTTAATGTAAATATTTTTATTTTTTTTTAAATAGAGTGTATTAAAGTTGCTTCTAAATGTTCAGCAGATACAGAATTTGAGATTTTCAGCCTTTTTTATGGAAATCTAAGAGGTATCTAAAATTCAGAGAGTCACCACTGATAGTTTGAGATGTGGGGAGATGAGCATTTTACTTGCTGCTGTTTCTTGGTTTTGACAGAGAAGATCTTGGGAGAAAATATGTGCAATTGCAGGGAGCTTCCCCAACATTTTACTTTTCCCTGAAAAATGCTGGTCAGATTTCTGCTTCACAGAATGATGAGATGATTGCAGCTAACAAGCTTTCTGGGATAAATTTTGTATTAATACGACACTTCTGATTCCATGCCTACATTTTAGTCTTTCTATGAATGATGGCAGGATGTGATTATGTTTGGATACTCTGTGCTCATATTTCCCTAACTTGTGCTTCCTTGCCTTCTGGAGATCACTTGCCTTTATGTTACTCTGTAGAAATAATTTCTACGTCAATATATTCTATGAGTATATGGTGAAAACTCTTCAGTTTACCAACATTTTTGACACTTAATATGTGTTAGTGAAAAAGGGAAGCTGACCAACTTTTGGTCTTCTCAGGTTTAAACTGGTTTAGAATTAGTATAACTTAAGTGTGTATTTTTGGAAAAATTGAGTCTTTGTGATGCTTACAATAATAGTAATAATCTTGATATAATACTATTGCTGATAAAATATTTTTATCATGTAAGGCTGGAACTACAAATTTAGGATTAAGAATTCTTTTTATTTTTTGAGACCCAAATGATATCATGTTGGATACAGGGCTGTATTTTCTGTTGCAGGAAAGCTCAGCTCACTTTTAATTGAAAACAGCAGATAAAAAGCCCCTCTCCAGCTTCCCTGCTGGGCCCCTTTAGGTGCTGGCCAGTGCTGTAAGGTCTCCCTGGAGCCTTCTCTTCTCCAGGCTGAACCATAAACATGTATTTATGGATACATAAATATGGATATCTGTACTTACAGTTTTCTATTGTACAGGAAATTGTATGTATTGACACACTTGGACAGAAATTGTAACACCTATCATTTTGAAGTGTTCTAGGTTTTCTGGCTGATCAGCATCCGCTCCATAAGAAATCAAGAATCTAGTTCATGGTACACGGATAAAGTAGTACAACCCCTGTATGAACACAGACTAGATCTCTACTCTTGACAGAGTTTTCACTTGGGTAAGAGAACGGTACTAATACAATGTAGAAGTGGAGTTGCTTGATAATTTCTGTCTTAGATTAGGATTCATGCATGATGTAAGTCATACTGCAAATACTGGCCATTGAACACAGCACAGGAAAAAGGCACTGTGGAAAACAATCTTTTGAAATAAAACACATTTCTATGAAAATTTAGAAATTCTATCTAAAAATTGTAAAATTAAAAAAAAATGTATGGAAAGAAACCCAAATGATTTCAGGAGCTGTCTTATTAAGGTGCTATAATACAAGAATACAAACAAATATGCAACAATATGGAAAAATTTAGTGCTGTCATGCACCAGCTGAACCACAATACCTGCTCATTAGCCTACCTGGTAAAAGAAATTGTATTTATGATGGGTTAAAACCCATGCATACAGGCAGTTACTTGGTGTAATTCCATCCTGAAGTTACACCACAATAACCTGTTGTGTGATCACTTGCATTGTCTAGTTTCTCTGCACAACCCTGCCTCTCTTTTTAAAGGGAATATGTTTTTTACACTTGCAAAGCTTTCTTTCCCAAAAAAGGTCTCTTTGTGAAAGCCATTCCATGAGCTATACATTGTCCAGGACTGTTACAGCCAGCATTCTAAGTGCTATGTGACTGTATTTATGCATGGGTAGAAAGTCTCTCAAAAAAGCATCCTATTGGGGAATATACAATTTCTCAGATTCAAAGAGAATTCCAGCATTGTTTGTAAGCTAAGATGTTCTAAGACATTATTCAATACTTCAGAATTCTGACTGATAAAAACGATAATAATAAGAAATATTAACATTTACAAATGTATATAATGTCCTTTAAAATACAGTCCCATTTTCTAGTTCATTTGTGTGTATCTCAGACAAGTGGCGCTTAAGCTATTTGCTAAAATATTAATTTAAAGTGCTTGAGTATCTTCCATAATGAAAATCTTGTCCAAATGGAAATCTTGTGTTTTCGTCTCAGATGCAAAAATATCCATGAGGTTTTTCTTTCAGAAATAAGATACTTCAGAGGTGAAAGTCCAGACCATCCTGCAAATGCAGATTGATCAGAGGTTTGCAGTAAATGCCTTATGCAAAGGAACATGTGAGATACCCAACTGATGTAAATCAATTTTACTTTATTACCTTCAGTACTGCGCCACTAATTTTACTGGAAGGAGGCTTGCTCCATTACTTTGCAGATTTTGGATAAGTCCTGCAATGCATTTTCAAAATATAAAAATCTGGATGTCAGCCTATGGTGCACAATCCTGCATGCATATGTTCGATACTACTTAAAGAAAGTGTTCACCAAAGTGCCAGCTCAGCACTATGAAATGCAAAAGCCAGGCTCAGTGTGAATAGTCAAAAACGCATATACATGCAAGGTGACAGGTTTGACACTATCTTTTGAAATCTGATGCTTTCAGGGTGTGTAAAATGGAAACGATTTTCCTCCATTTATTAGCACCATGTGGGAGAAGGAATAAAAAACCCAAATATAAAATGCTGATCCCAAACATGAGAAGGAGCTTGCAGCAATTTTTGCCACGCGGCATACATGTCTTTGAAGTGAGAGTCAGGCATGTCACACACCTTTCTTTGAACTGAGGTGTTGCAGAAGTTAGCAATGACATGGCACAGCTTGGTGGCTTTCCACAGTTGAAGCTGCAGGTATGTGACGTGCCTGTTCCTCCACCGAGGTGTCTCACAGTTTTGCACATTCCCACTGTCTTTGTTTTTGGAGCACAGCCTCTGACAACAAACACAGTTGATG
>JAVJGJ010000054.1:79155467-79166371 GCA_035590215.1 Microhierax caerulescens | reverse complement strand
ATGAGTCATAAGTGATTTTTCTGGAAGATCTATATGGATGTATCTACCTTAGAGGATCACCGTTCTATATTTTCCAGTTTTCCTGCAACTTGAGTATCAGAAAGTACATCACTGAGGCGTTTTGTTTAGGTCACGTGCTGGCCCTTCAGGCACAAAGAATGCTAGTGACTGTGACAAAACGTCAAATACCCAAAGCTCAGTTACTTTTACCAAACAATTTTCCCCTCCTTCAAACCTGGTAATAGTCAACAAGGCCACAGAGTCACATGTCTGGAGAGTACACATCAGCTGTTAGCAGAATTAAGTACCAGTATTTCTGTAATGCCATGACACCCTCCCTGCTCTGTGACACTCTAAACTGTACTGCATGCCTCTCACATTCTCTTCATCCTCAGGGATGGAGATCTACATGACCTTTTAGATCTCAGCTGCTGGATAAAGCAAGAAGTTGGAGGTAGATGCACTCCCAGCTGTCCCTAAGTCAACAGTGGTCTTAACTCCCTGGATGAGGGCTAGGCAGTGGTCATGGTATGTCATGGTCAACCAGTGAGCTTTCTAAGCCCCAAAGCAAGTAAAGAGTAGCTCCATGATAGGGACCCCTGTGTTTGTGAGTATAATTGGTCTAAATACAGGTGAAGGAAGGACCAAGAAGAAAGCTTTTTACCCCCCTCCTTTCCTCTGTTTTTTCCTTTTTCCCTGTCTTCTGGACATTTCACTCTCCAAATGGTCACCTGTGGTACTTGCTGGTCTCATAACGAATAGTGCAATGATACTGTCCATCACTAACTGAGTCTGGTCATTATTGTATTCATAGTACAGCCTGAACAGCGTGTCCTTTGTGCTTGTGAGAAGATTCCATTACCAAATAACAGATCATTTGCGTGATTTGTAGACTAACTGTAGGTATCACAGAACACTTCACAACTAATATACATATGTGAAAATAAAGAGGAAAAGCTGCCCTCAGTTTCAAGAAGATGCAGAATTGCCAGAAGCATGCTCAGGCCACACCAGGTGGATCAGCTTTGCCAGTCTAGTCGGGGAGCAATTCACCTTTTATCTGTTTCACAGTTTTGGGGACACAGTTGGGGTGCTGGTGTCATAGCGACCATGTATTCAGTCTACTCTGGACCACATCATGAAGCTTTCCTTTTGCAGTTTTTGTGATCCATCCTCACATAGCATCTATGGGCTGTAATTGAAAGACAGTGAGGAGAGAGGTGGGATTTTTCTGCCAGCTTTTCTATATATCCAGGAGGGAGATAAAGAGTTTGGTTCTTCCAGTGTGATTGCCTTCAGCCATTGAAGGTACTAGAAGCAAGAACGGTATTTATACATGTGCTCTGTAGAATGCAGGATCTGCAGCTTTTCAGATTTTTGTTAATACATTATCATTATTTAGAACACTATTATTTGTATTTGACTTTAATAAAGGTACTTAGCTTGCCTATGACCCTGAATAGGGTGGAAAAGTGGTATCACCTGATGAACAAAAATGTTCCTAGGCTCGTTTATGACTAAAGATGTATGACTAAAGAAATGCATTAAATCAGGTGCAACAACAGATATGTGTCACTAATTCCCTGTGTGGGTATGCACATCATGTCAGTAGGTTGAAGGGTGACTACCTCTCGTTGAAAATAGAAAGGAAAATTTCTAACCAAAAATCTATTTTATATTTTGTCTGATTCTATATATATGTATACACACAGACATATAAATACACACATATATAAATATGTATGTATACATACATACACTCCTCCTGGAGAGAAGGAGGCCCAAGGAGGACCTCATTGCTCTCTACAACCACCTAAAGGAGGCTGTAGGCAGGTGTGGGTTGGTCTCATCTCCCAAGTAACAAGTGACAGGACAAGAGGAAATGGTCTGCAGTTGCACCTGGAGAGGTTTAGGTTGGGTGTTAGGAAAAAATTCTTCACTGGGAGGGTGGTCAAGCATTGGAACAGGCTGTCTCGGGGAGGTAATGGAGTCACCATCCCTGGGGGTGTTTAAAAGATGCATAGGTATGATGTTTAGGGACATGATTTAGTGATGGGCTTGTCAGTGCTAGGTTAACGGTTAGACTCAATGATCTTAAAGGTCTTTTCCAACATAAATGATTGTATGGTTCTATGATTCTATGATAAATACATATAAAAAAATTTCTCTAGTTTGGTATAATCAGAAAAAAAAGATGAAAACCCACTGACTATTGTTTTGGGGTTTACAGGACTTGAATGTTTTATCAAAATTATTTGAGAATATTGAGTTTCGTGTTGTGAACATTTCATATAAATCTAGCGTTACATTAGTATTATTTTACTGATTCTCAAAGACTATATCCAAAACTGGTGCAGAATGCTAGCAGGTTGATATTTTTGTTCTGAATGTGTTGACTTTTGTGTTACGCCTTTATTGCCAGCATTTCAAAGGGAAAAATGAAAAAGCAGTGAGAGAAGAAATGAAAAAGCGGTGAGAGAAGTCAGAGAGTGAAGTGTGAACTGGATCTTGTAGCCTGAAACATAAATCTCTTCTTGAGGTAAACTTTGAATTGAGGACAAATAATTACAGGATGTGAAAACTCAAGACTTCACAGGCCTTTACAACTAAAAGTCTTAACAATTCATCACAACTGGATCAGATTTAAAATGTCCAATGAAAATTTCCAGGAATTCTAATGTCATTAAGTCTGATATGCTAAAGCAAAGATATCTTTTTGTCTTTGTTTTCACATGCTAGACTGTATTGCCTGCTATAAAATCTTCATTTTCATAATGTATGTGAATAACCTGCAAGCTGTGTAAATGTTTTGACACATGCATACTGTTTCTTTTTATGTATATAAATTGTATGTAATATGTATAATTGCCCTACTATCCATCATATTATAAACTGTGACAAACTGCATATATGTGTTTCTTCTTCGATTGTTTTTAGCTGTGATAATTCAGCTGTTTTCTTTGATTTGGAATTTTACAGCCATCAAAAGTCCATGAGTGGGAAGGGGAAGGTTACTCATTGTAACCTCTGTATATTTTACTGTCATGCGTAAAACACAGTAGAAAACAAGGTGCAAAAAAAAGCATCTACTACAAAATCATTAAAAAACCCTAGATTTCTCATATATAACAGTTTGATTAGTCTTCAACTGTGTGAATTTACATTTTACCTTGACAATAACTTTTTTAAAACTGATTAACATTTTACTTCAATCTAATCGTTTTACACATTAATATAGGGTGGCTTTTTTTAACAACAATATTTATTGAACAGTTCTAATCAAAATGGTGTTGTCTGAGAGTTTATTCAAACAGCTGCAGTTACATAATTTATCTTTCTATCGCTTTCTTCTAAGAAATATTAAAGCAATTTTGCGAACATAGTTACTTAAGGAAAGCTTTTCAGAGTAAATAATTTTAAAATCCATAGGAAATCATTTGATACAAACCCCTTTCTCTGGACTCTTATGAGGCAACTACAACAGCCAGTGCATTTTAATGAAAAACCTCACTAGCCAGAATGCAAACATGGTTACATGTTTAAAGCCTTTTGGTAACCTAAAGATAAAGGGAATTATTGCTTGATACAAATTGCTTCCATTGACCACGGGGGCAAATACAAAAAAGTAAGTATTGAAACCTATTTCTTGGGGTTGACACAAAACTATACAAACTTCAAATTAAACAGGAGTGATGAACTAGTTGTATGGTTTAATTTGGTTATGTTAATAAGGCAATTTGAAAAAAAATAGGATGTTTTAGTACCTGTGGTATGCAAGAGTAATAGGAAAGGGACAGAGATAACAAGATGGAGGGGAGATTAAAGATTAACACAAGACAGGCAGGTACAGACAGATTTACAAACCATTAAAATTTGGGTCTCTGTTTCTATTTTTCAGTGTTTAGCAGAATTATGGATTTTAATTCACGTATTTTTAACTTCACCTTTTTAAGATATTCTGTAGGTTTGATTAGATTTTTGGTCTGGAAGATAGGGTGTGCTTGTCTGGCGATGAAAACATCTCTGGAAATACCAGTTTCTACCCTTTATTTGTGTCAGTAAGTTCTGGTGCGTTGCACATGATTTTACTGACATAGTTTGTTTGCATTTGCTAACATATGTCTCAGTGTGGGACCTCTGTGTGTGTTTTAATGGCTGTCTTGTGTTGGCAGGCTCCATTCATTGTTCTGGCAAGATTTCTCCTGGAGGATGCTGTTTTGTGTAAACTTTGATGGATTTAGGTTTTTTGTTTATTGTCAAAAGACTAGAAGGAGGGGAAAAAAAAAGGGGGTAAGTTGTGGGGGGAACAGTTCATTTAAATAGTTCTATAAAATCAACTTGAAGTTTTTCCAAACTTGTGCTCTGTTTAAGGACTGAAATTTCTTCCCAGGAAAGTGTTACAAAGATGTGAGACCAACAAATGCTGCTGGACACAAACAGAAAGTCATCTTTAATCTGAAACAGGAACACCCATGTCCATTTGGGGTGTCTCCTAACTTGAAGGAAATCTCTGGAAAATCTCAGAAAAGGGGACATGGATGGTATTCCCCCCATCAACATTCAGGTCTAATTCCAGTAAAGGTGCTGGACTCTGCAGTAAGTACAAATCTGCATCAGAGCAAACTTCACTCTGTGCAAGGAGAAACAGTACTGAAAGAGTATTTTGTGGTGTTAGGTCTTAAAACTGAAATCCAAGTAAAAAAACTACACTGAAAGAATTTCACCACAAAAATACAGTCCAACACTAAAGGAAACAGGAAGCAAACAAGGAGAAAAAATATAGATCCCACATGACATTCCTTCTCAGTGCAGCATCCATCAATAACCTTTAATTTCAAGGATCTCTACTAACACTAAATAGATGATAAAAACCCTACAGTATTTTTGCTAGCAATGGAAAATATTTGAGGTATTTTCCAGCTATTCCTAACTTGCAGTCCAAGGGTGTGACTCACAGAAATTTTGTTCAAATTTCTTTCCTGTGACACAACATAGGCATGTTTGCAAATTTTTTTGGTTTTGTTATTTACATAGGGACTGCTGGTAAATAATAAATATTGTAACATTAATAATAGCAATTAAATATTTGCAGTATTTAATGCACTTTATTGCTTTTATTTCCCCTTCTTTCTCATTAATTTCTAGCTGTAATGCCACACCCAGCCAAATTACATTTGTTTTTTTTCCAGCACAGGAGTATGATGGTTTATTTTAGTGAGAGAAGATTTTGAATTTAAGCTGTGAATACACTAATGCCTCAAACCACTAAGAATTAACAAACATTTTTTTGATTAAAACCAATCCTGATCTTTTCCCTGAATGTCAGATAGACAATCTGAACTCTCTACTTCCTTCTTAACACCTTATTTTCTACCTTGTTTAGGTCTACACCTATAATCTATATAAATAAATAATGAAGATAGGAGATAATCTCTTCTTTCTCTCTGGCTACTTTAGCTTCCTTGTATTTCCTATATTTTTTTTCAGCATTTTTTATGTGAGACCACATCCCACATCAGCATTTTCTTCCTGGTTTTGGAGAGCACTAAACCGCTGCTTGCCCTCCCACAAGAGAGCTCCCTCTGCACTTCTCCTAGTTATGAAGGAGGTGGTCTTTTAAATTCTCACTTCCACAGGTTAGTATGGGGGTCACACGTGTTAATGAAAGCCCAGGCACTTTTACGATTTATTGAACTGGTGTCTGCTTTGCCAGGGTAAGAAAAATTGATAAGGATCTCATTTTTGGAAATTTCTAACCAAGCATCTAAATAAAATTTGGATGCTAATTAATAAATTGTTACAGAGTTTTAATTTCAGCTATTTTGTTCTTTTGCTTTGGTTCCTGAAAGCACGATTTGGTGGTCTACAGTGTTTTCACTCAAGCATGCTACATTACCGTGTGCAGAATGAAAGCATACAGTTGGGGCTTTTTTGTTGTTTTGGGGGTTTTGTTGTTTTGGGGGGGGGGGGGGGTTTTCCTCCAAACCTTTAAATTCGTATCAGGATGTTAATCATTTCTGTAGATACATACGTACTCTACATATATTATAAGGTAATGTAAACCAGTAGCCTAAGCATGCCCTTTCCTTCCCTTGAAGTCCAGAAAATGTAAAACTATATTTTCTTAAATAAATAAGTGCAAGTGAAAATGTACATCTGACTTTGAGGCGAGTCAGATAGATGTTTCTAATTCTGTACAGGAAGACATACCACAAGCTTTTTTTTTAGAAGGGGCCTGTACACTAACATTAAACTTTGATTTGCTTTAGGCTGCCTCATACAGTCACTTGTTTGTTTGTAGTTGTTCCAGGTGCAAGTTGAAAGTGATAAGAGCTGGCAGTGTTTATTGTGAACCTTATTCAGCCTGATATTTAATTATGTTTCCATGTGGATTTGTAATGTGGATTAATAGTTTTATTTTACTCGTGTGATTAGTTTCTGTTTGTTCTAATTTCTTTTTGGCTCTTTCTTGACCTTGAGGTGAAAAAACACAGAAGATGTATTCCCTCAATTTAATGCCAGTCTGAGGTGTTTCTCCTGCATCATCAGATCAATGAAAAGTAAATAGCCTACACTTCTTGTTTCACAGTGCAGTATTGATCTTTCTTCAGCTTTTGCTTCCCTTTTTCCCTGCGTCTTGTGTCTTTCAACCCCTGGGACCGAAGTGATTGCCATAGATTGGACAAGCTAACAAGCGCATGATAAGGAACTAGTGTTTTGTGGTATACTCACATTCACATGCCTGGTATATAAAGCCTGGACCTCTCCGCATTGAAAGAGAGGTGCCATTTTGTGTATGGCACAAGTCACTATGAGAAAGAGCCACAGGGAAGACACCAGAGCAGCAGAGGATTTTATTCTCCACACTGATCTTTTATTCCTACAGCTGGTGCCAAGCTGGGTGAGGACATTACTCCTCTGAAAAGTAAGACAAGTAGCCTGCGGGGAATGCCACAAGCTGCTTTTTGCTATGGCGATGTATGGGATGGTGGCAGCCCATGGGTAAGTCTGAACTCGATCTTATAATGACCGTGATATGTGTGTCAAGTCCTATTTAAATTTGGAGCAGCAGAGACCTATGCAGAAAGTTTGAGAGATGCAATGGAAATATACAAATTCTGGTTGGAAATGGGACAGTCGGCATCATGTAGTGAGTATATTGTGCAGTTCAGCATTAAACTGAGAAAAGCTGAAGTCAGTATTTTATTTAGTAAATTGACTGAATTGATCTAATAACTTTGGGGGGTGGTGGTGGTGTTATGTTTTATTTTGTTGTTGGTTTTTTTTCCCCAAAATATTGTGGAAAGTATTTTCCTTTTAAATTTTAATTCACTGGGAAAACCTTAGTTTATAATGCTTAGAAATAGAGCTTGTAGTGTCTACTTGTCCTCAAGTGCTACACAGATTAAGAAATCAAATCCTTTCAATTTTGTCTCTGGGCCCTTATTTGTCCAAAGTGTTCCCTGGTACTGAAAATGGTTAAATTAATAATTGATATTCTATTAATGCTAGGCAGTCTATTGTTTCTTTCAGGGAGATAAGTATTTGTGCTGTGCAGTGCAGAAGTTTTCCGATGTTGCTTAAGGTTTGTGAGAATGCTGGTTTTGTCTCCAGGTGCTTATTAGTCCCTCATGCTGTTGGGCTGTTACCATATTAATCTGCCGTAAATTAGTCTTATATCATTTTTCATGCATTTAAGTTGGCTACTGAGTAACACTCGATTTAGCATGTTCCAAAGTAGTTATCGTAGATGACCTGACATAAAGCATAAAAGAATCTGCACAGTCTATAAAGAAAAGTTGCTATTTTATTTGCATCTGGTAAAAGCCAAGGCACTTATTATTATTTTATGTTTGCTTATAGATATTGGTGCTTTACATATGCATTTGTGGACACGTTATTTTTACACATTTTATTAAAGCCATACAGTAGCTAACATGAAACCTTCTGTACTAATACAGTAGTAAACTAAATTCTGTATTCTCCTATTATTATTAACAGTACAGTGATATATGAGTTTCATATTTCCCATGGACACCACTGCAATGCGGTTTGTTGGCAGTATTTTCAGTGGTACAGTTTTATAATGTGGATCTTTGTTGTTTAACGTGTTTTAAAAAAGTCAGTGTACACTACACAAATTATGCCTAATGTAGGAGCTATTCTATCTCTTTCTAGTTTTATGACATTTTACACTTCTTGGAGCTAGATGATTGTTCTAACCCAAGCTATTATGTAATCCTTAGGGTAACCCTGCTGCTGATTTGAACGCTATTAATTTTCTATTATAGTGTGCTAAAGATGTTCTACAGTGTGAAGCTCACCTGCATTATTGAGTCAATGACCAATTGCAGAGTTACTCTGTGGTGGTTGGAGCTTAACTCAACCCTTTGGGATCTCATTTATTATTTGCAGATATTGATTCTGGAAAAAGAAAAAGCTGTGTGAATCTAATACTGACTTAGACCTAGCCTACAGCTGTTAACTCCTAATGGTCTGCTTACTATATGTGTGTTAACTGAAGCTTGAATTTCTTTATGTTTTCATGTACAATAAGCTATTTGCTGCTACTTCATAAATATTTAAAAGCTTCTATGCAGCCTGCTTAGTCATGTAGCATCAACTCAGATATCTGCTATATTTAAATTTACTTTAATCTTAATTATTTTCCTGATTCCTTATTAATAGAATATGGAGATTAAGAAAATACTTTAGGCAATTATGTTTAGTGCTATGTTTTACATAATTTGCACAAGCATCTCCCCTAGAAAATGCATACAAAAAATGTGCTTTAATTCCCTAGAGTCAACAGTGCTTTCTGCTTGTGAATTTGTCTTCAGGACAAGGGCTAGAGTTGTATAACATAAACTAAACAAGTAAGGATATAATCTCCCATTTTCTCTTGTATTACTCTCCAGCTCCATTTCTTCTTGTAATGACTGAATATAATCATAGCAAGAATCATAGCAAGTAGCTTCACCCCACACACCCCCATCCTATTCTTATCTTTTCCCACTAATTTTCTGAACTTTAACAAAAACATCTCTGGAAGTTTTGTGGCGACTCACTGGTGTTCCATATTCACCTAAGTGTCTTTTATAATGGACTGTAAAACTCAAATCAATCAGACATCATGGATTTTTTGCTTAGCCCAAAATCAGCAATAGATGAGGTTTCACACAAAACAGAGCATATATATCTTAAAGATAGGGAAAGCATAGGAAGGGAACCTGTTCTTCTTGAGCATTAAGAGCAACACATCACATTGAGAGTAAGGAGGATTTGGAAAAGCCTGGTAGATAAAACTTGTCCACATTCTTCAGCAGTGTAACCATTAAAAAACTGGATACCACAGAGACAGTATTGTCTGGCAGAAAAGTGGAGTGTTTAGGTAATCCATGCCAGTGTCTATTTTCAGGTTGTATCAAGACTTTTCCTATAGTCTTTTTATGATTATGCACTATGAGCCTACTATGGTCCAAAACAGTCTCATGCTGTCTAGTCTCACTCAAGATCGATCAAAGAGCTGTGTACACTGCCATAGTTTATATATTTATTAATATTTAGATAGAAAACAGGTACAAAGAATAAATGCACTTAGAACTGGTACTGCCCCCACAAGTGGTAGGGAACATTTCCACTCAAGTAACTTTAAAATTCTGTTTACAATTAAGTAAAGTACAAACAAACATAATTGCTATTAAGAGACAGAAAATCACTCTTTCTCAGTGTAGTTTGATAATAGCTTTCCTGGAGTTAAACCATCATGTTGAAACCAGCCTTCTGATTCAATTTTTCATCACGGGAAATGAGAAGGTACCCTTTATCTGACTCTGAACACAATGTCAAAGATGATGTGGAAGCATAAACATGTGCATTTCCTCAGACCAGGGAAATTGGGACCTGGGGTGGGAATTCACTTAAGATGAATCCTAGGATTAGATTGTGTAAGTGTTTCAATGGTGTTAACTACATGGAATATAGACAAAAAAAGCATATTTGAGTTCATATAAATATAGATGTGAATGCGATTTATATTTTATTCCTGTCCTTTTAGATACTTCAACCTAGTTACTATTTTATAAATGCTGTGAATATAGTATATATTCCATTTATAGATAGACAAATAAAAAGATGTTCCACTCCAGTGCTGTCGCAATTCTTGAGTATGGTCCTGCAATACCCAGAAGCCTAATTTAAGGTTCAAAACTACCTGAGAGATGAAGGGCTTTTCTAAGATAAAGGCTAGTTTATGAAGTGGAAATTGGCAATTTCAACACTGAGGAGACGTCTTTTAGTGGGCACTGTTAGCTGGTACGGCAAGCAATAGGCAGGGGATGCTTAGTCTCAGGAATCCTCTCCAGGTTTGCAATGCCCTTTGAAATGATGCTTCCTGCACACCAGGTGGAAGCGCACTTGTCAGCCTGCTAATGTAGCAAGGTGAGCCTGCACGGTAACCATTGCAGAGTGAAGCATTAGAACAAATCAGCCAGCGAGCCAAAGACTACAGCCTGGTCTGAAATATGTCTGTAAACGTTAACTCAGGTTCTGCTAAACCCCTTTTGGCAGAGGTGATGGGACATTATCAAGAGATGCTACCTGAAGTGCCATGAGTAGCGGTGGAGATGGCCATGTTTAGCCCTGGCTAGCAGCCTGCAGGGTGCTACTCTAGGTTGTAATGTCCTGCTTTGTGTGGAGGGGTGTGCATGAAGCCCCTCTGTGTAGCATAGGCAAATCCTGAGGCATTTTAAACAGGATTTAAGTAAGCTTTGGCTACTGGAGCTCAAAAATTTAATCCAAATTATTTGCAACTCCTGGCTGATTATATTTGATAGTGTAGCTCTTTGGGGGGTGGTGTGTGTGTGTGTGTGTGTGTGGGTGGAACAAAACAAACACCAAAAAAA
>JAVJGJ010000054.1:78856861-78867313 GCA_035590215.1 Microhierax caerulescens | reverse complement strand
GGCACGAAAAAAAAAAAAAAAAAAACCCACCCCCCCCCCCCCCCCCCCCCCAAAAAAAAAACCCAAAACAAACCAAAAAAAACCAGAAGAATGAAAAGGAGTTCCTGTCATTTACAGTTTGCTTTCAGTATATTATAGAACAGGCCAAAGAGACTGCTGAAGTTCTGGTAGAAGGACAGACCTTAACGTAATTCTGAACAGCACAGTTTCCAGGCAGGGTATGGATTTGTTAGCTCTGTTCACACTTTTCCGCAGAGTTCAAGGGACAAGTCATGGAAGAGGCTGGTCGATCCTAGGAAAGCAAAGGCAAGCTAGAGGAGGATATTTTTGTTTCTGAAGCCAGCAGATGATGTTACATATGTTTTAAAGATGATAGTAGATGCTTTAAAAAATGTAGCTGTTTCTATAGACATGACTATGGCACCAGGATACCT
Source organism: Microhierax caerulescens (assembly GCA_035590215.1). NCBI lineage: Eukaryota > Metazoa > Chordata > Aves > Falconiformes > Falconidae > Microhierax > Microhierax caerulescens. Next base: position 78,866,879 of record JAVJGJ010000054.1, on the reverse strand, counting down.
GGAAGTTCTAAAGACATATGAGGTTTGATAACAAAAATAAAATTAAAAAGGGACACACAAGTGATTTCCTTACAACCTCTCTTCTACAGTTTTTAAATTTCCTCCTGGGTTTCCCCCCCCCCCTCCAGTTTAATTTTTGGCATTTTTTCACATCAAAAATATTTAAATAATTCAAGGGGGGGCAAAACCTAAATGTCTTAATGAACTGTTGAGTTCAAATCAATACTAAAAAAATTCACCACCAAATGGGAAGACATCAGGCCTAGGGAATTTGAACAGATACATTTCAGTGAAAACCATGACTAAAAAGATGTCTGTTCTGAGCAATGCCCCCCTTTTTAGATTTAATCATTCAAACCAAATTTTGTATACTTTTCATGTGTATTTTAGTGCCTCCAACAGACAGAAATAGATAATGGATGAAACCCCTGTCTGATTAATATTGTCCATAGATTATCACAAGCAATCAATTTGAATTAAAATTATGTTTGTACATGAGGACTTTTACATTTTGGATCACGGATTGTACGATAAGAAGAATCTGTATTTGATGCTGAGATTCAGAGATGACAAATCCCAACATGAACAGAGAGCTGAAAGTTCACAGGTCTTGAATTACTTGCCCTGTAGAAAAGCATAAGTTGCATGGATTCTGACCAAAATTGCTGTGTCCTCACTGTTTCCTTCATTTGCAAGCATTGCAATTAGTACATCTAGAAGGATCTGGTTTTCCCCTCAGGTAACTTAACTAGCTTCATCCACAGCCCAGGAGGTAAGGTGTGACACCCTGGTGGCCTTTAGCCCTTGACCAGTCTAAATTTGTCTCATCATTCAGGGAAGCAGGTTTTGCTGCCACAGGGCGGTGATTGAATTGGAAACCCACTGATTTTCAGCGGAGTTGTCTTGTGCAACCCTACAGCCTTGGCTGCTGCTCCGGTTTGTGGAGCCATCTCAAGGGACCAGGCTGATCGGTCATGCCAGGCATGTTAGGTTTGAGTGGGGCAATCTGGGAGGGTGAGGTTTCTCCAGGTTTGTTGGTGAGCAAATGTAAATGAAAGCAGGTCACAGGAGGCCTAGGTCAAGGCCCATAGGGTGCAGTGTGTCTCTTTGCACAACCTTCAGAAAACCTTCCTTTGAAAAGGCAAGGGTCAGTGTGGGAAGGCAAGGAAGAGACACCCCCCCGGGTGGGAAGCAGAGGGCAGTAGGTGCTCTTCTTCTGCAGCTGGCAAACAGAGGTGCCTCCTACTCTGTAGCCCTTGGAACAGGGGCTGTCTCCAGACCCGAGTCTGTAGTTCTCATCTCTACCATCACATGAAAAGTGGCTGCCCCTCACCCTTACCGGAGGCTGAGCAAGTTTGGAATCAGCTCCATGTGGATAAAGCACCTGGGCACAGCACAGTACCAACACAGAAACACGACACAGAAATTATGTCAGATTAGGTTATCCCCTATGGTTCCTGATGCTGGGATTTAGTCTCCTTGTTTGCTTTCCTGGTAGAACGTTAATGTATAATTTCCATAATTAAAAAGTCAATATTTGACAAGATATACCTGGTACCTGGATTCTGTGTGCTTTCCCTCTTACTTTACAAGTTATTTGCTCCCAGAATCATAAAAAGATTAAGTGAGATTAAGTAATACACATGCAATTGCTAATGGCATGTGCTCTTTGTTAAACAAATTAACATGACAAGTACGAAACTAATTTGGTCCTCTGGACAGAGCACTAGTTTGACTAGGTCCTGCCACGAAGCACAAGAAAAATCCATGTCCATTGCTCTTTGTGGCAAGCACTGAAGATGGGAATTTCAGTTTTTTTCAGGTTTTTTAGTGGGTCAGTCTACGATTTTGCATTCAGTAAGACATTTGCTTCAGGCTGCTGCTGTTTTTCAAAGTGGTTTGGCTGTTGCCAAGAACACAGATTGGAAAGTTATATGGGTTTGATCATGTCATATCAAACAATGTACGTGGCCCTTTGCTTGAACCGTGTCTTGAAACTTGGCAGGTATCAGGGGGGTGCATTTAGGAATGCTCATGAATGCTGAAGCATATTTGCTCAAATTAAGACAACATTTAAACTATTTTAAAAATATTGAAAATAATAAAAATTAGTTCTGGTATAAGGTCAGTATAGATCTAGCAAGTTGGCAGCTAAATGCTTTGAATATTTTGTCTTGAACTGGTATGCTCAATGACAAATGGATATTTTATTCTGGTAAGAATGTACATCCAACTACTCTACAAAGAGTCTGAGTACAGTCACCTGAAAATGATAGGGGATACTTTATATTTGCATGGCCCATATAATCTGTATGTGTATAATTTTAGTGTATATTATGAAAATAAGTGCACTAATACCTGGGATTCACCTAGAAACTGCTTTGAGAAATGCTCCAGAGGACATTAACCAATTTACTACTTTATAATCAGTCCAGGGTTTCTATCCCTTCCAATAAATAAGGGCTAAGGCAGCTAATGAAAAAAAAAATTAAATACTGAGTAGTTACTCATCTTTTGAACACCATTCATTTTATTAATTCAGTGAGGCTAAAGGTTTGGGGAATATACAACAGGTAAACTCAACAGATCCAGAGGTGCCTTCTAGGATGTTTCTGAGAAGTGCATCTTCACAAAAAATTTTGTTGCTTGTACATACAGAGAAGGATTAATTTATTAGGTGGCTCCTGGATGCAAGCACCTGGGATGCAGTAGAAAGACTCTCTTCTGCCTTTCTTCTGTGAGAGGATGGATATAACTATAAGTATACTTTTTCCTACCAAAAAAAAAAAAAAAACCAACACATATAGACCATACAGTAAAACAGCAAAAACATTAGGGGGGAATAAAAAAAAAAAAAAAGACTGAGATGGGAGATCAAGTGCAGAGCAGATGGGCATGAGGACTACACTGGACAGCTGTGATGGGTTGTCTTTTAGGAGAACCAGTGCACAGGGACGCCTGCCCCCAGACTTTGGTCCTTGCCTAAAGAAAGTGTCACTAAATAGAAGGCAGCGGGGTTTTGCACCTCTGGGAGCAAACTCTGAGGAACAACAGGAAGGGTCAGATGTGGAGATGGCACTGTGATTAAATCTATCATCTCACGTTGTCAGATGCAAGGTTGCCTGGGCAATCTGAATTCTGGCATTTACTAAATTTTGAATGTTTGACTTTGCAAGCTTAGCATTCTTTCACTCTTTTTAATGTCATTTTAGTCTCTTTGGCAAGATGTTGAATAGATGTGTGCATATTTGTAGTTAGGATGCAGTTTTAGAGGATACAGTTTCCATGGAGTGTGTAAATAAATCCTATTTTTGGAACTGTATGAACCAAAAGTCTTTCCCATTCATTTCCTTGACAAATAAGCTTGTGGTTTTACTGAGGCTTGGGGTTTTAATATGTTTGTTAGAACTGCACAGAGTAGTACTATAAGAAACACCCACATTTTTTCTCATTCTTAAACAATTATAAGCCCACAGAATTACTCTTTGAATACTGCAGAAATGTACGTAAATTAGACTCTAAACTCAGATAGTTTTCCCAAGTGCAAATGACATCTGAGAGAGCTAAATTTTGCACAATTTCTTTTGAAGTCACAGTTATATTCTTGTCCAATTGCTCTAGCTACATATTGCAAAAGGGAGAATAATTTGCAAAAGTGGAGAAGTGGAAAAACATTCATTGTTTTTTTCTTATTCTCCTGTGATTTAAACAGGGAGATATGTATTACTTAAATTAAGCATACAAATTCTCTAAAAGGGCAAACATATTCAAAGGAAGCAATATCTCGCAAGAGCTAAGCTGCATGGGGGAATCTGTCTAGACCCTGCTGAACACAGCTGAAGCGCAAGTACAAATGGAGATATCTGAATGGGTCAAAAAGCTCCAAATGCCCAATTCTTATCTTCTCATTAATATTTCATGCAGCATTTTAACTCCAGAAGCCCACTCTTAATTCAGATGCGTGAGATCTTGTTTCAGCATAGAGGCCTTTCTGTCTGGTGCTGAATCATCATAGGAAATTAGTGGCAACACACAGGCAAGGCAGATTTTTGTCAGTTTCTTCTTTTTAAAAGCAGAAGTAACTTGGAAATAAAAATATGTTTGGTTCAACTAGAAGCTACACAGCTTTTGTAATTTTCATCTTGACTTCAGTCACCATTTAAACTGTATTTCCACCTATTAAATTATTTAAAAAATAATTATTATCCTGTATAAGAGCAGCTTGTTTTCTTCAGTCTGTTAGTCTTCTTACAGAAAATAGGAGAATTATTCTCTAAGTCAGTCAATCTGCATGTCTGATTCCCTGTCTGCTCCAAACAAGAAAGCCACCTGTGCTGGGACAAGAATACAAGAGTGACTGTGTCAGTCCCTGGAAGAGAGGGGAAAATGACAGGCTGGGAAGAAGGATGATGGTTTTAGGTGATGTTACAATCAGCCCCTGCCCAGGAGGAAGACCTAATCCAATGCACAAGGCTGGGTAACTGATATGCAGGCAGGTTGCACCGGGATGAAGTTGTACAGCAGCCATGGTACAAAAAAGTTTAAAAAAGGTGTGAGGGCAAAGCAGGAGGGCAAAACCCTTGCACTGGCCCTGCTCTTGGCCCCATCAACGTAGACATTGATAATTAAGTGTTCTTGGATTGGTCCATGAGCAGTGGCCACAACACAGCTGAAAAAATTCCTCAGGCTGTGAAACTGTTGTTCAGGAAAGCACTTACTTTTCAGTGGCTTTAGCAAAGATGCTTTTTCACTTGGAAAACAGGCAATGTGCATGAAATTTTTGGCCCACCATCAATATCACATTAGCCAACATAACATCACTCAGTAAGACTTAGTTGTCTTCTTTCAAAAAGTATCATAGCAGGTAAGTATAAAAACTCTTCCCAAATGTCATTCATTACAATGCTCATCCTCTTTTAAGAATCCCCCAATTAACAATAATTACTGAAACGTCAAATTTCTTATGAAGTATAATAGCCCTTTTTTTTTATATTTGGCACAACAGCACTGAAAGGAATTGTCATGCCTGTGCCAGCTATGACTGTGAAAATGTGTGTGGATATGCCCCTATGGTGCACCTGTGTGGGATGTTCCAGCAGCAGAGAACACGGCCAAATGCTTTAGCAGATATCGGTGCATTTATGCTTTTGTTGTCTTATTTTTATAGGCTACAGCATGCATTTATTTCAAAGTATAAAATGTAGATTCAGGCTGTATGCACAGAAGAGCCTTTTATAGGTCATTGGGACTGAGAAAATACCGCCTTTTCCTCATGTCTCATAGCAGTATATGTTGCATATCATTCTGTTCTGGAAATCTACGTTTTGATCTGTTTGAGGATACCAGTAATAAAATACTTTTGGAAATAGTTCTCAAGATTACATAAGTATCACCATCCATTTTGTCACCTGTCACATCTAAAGATCCACAATACCATAGTAAAATATGCTACAAGCCTGGATTGATGTACTTTGTTTAAGCCTGTTGACATACAATACTTTCTTCTAGCTACTGCTGAATGTGTTAGCTATTTATAGGCACTGAAATTCACCACGAATCTGTGTTTAAGGCAATCCATGAGGAAAGAAAAGGAAAGTATGATTACTTTATCTTTTATGTAAATATGTAAGTGATACCAACGTTAGGTGCACCTTCAAGGGAAGAATGAAAATTCAGATCAACATTATAGCACCTCAGCCTGCTCCACTACCATTTTTACCCCCCTGCCAGCCACCTTCACTGCTCTGAAAAGCCCGAGTCTGTCAGAACAGTGCAGAGATTACCGTGTTGTCTATACAACAGAGGTGAAGATGGAAACTTTTGCTCTTGCAAATACAACCCAAGAAATCAATCTGAAAATATTTTCCCATTTCCAATTGATTTTCAAAGGGCAGAATGGACGATAGCAGTTGTCATGAAGATGAACTGAACTAGTAATTATTTAGCCACTGGGGGATGATATGCAAAACCAAATCTTACTGTCAGTCGTAGTCATAACTAGTAGCATTTAAGTGCCAGATTTATGATATGTAGTAATCCATCTCCATTACACATCAGATGCATTACCTAAGGTGGGTTAAAGGAGATCCCAATTTTTATCCCAGGTGAAGTTTCCTTCTGTAAAGCTTATGCACAGAAGCCCTTCCTTCTCTCAGTGTGCCTCTTCAGTACCACTTTTCCATTCCCATACAACAATCATATGAAATTGAGTCAGGCTTTTAACAGGCTATAGCTGTAGCATTTTGAATATTTGAGCAATACCATTCACATTTGTATGTGATTTCCTCACGTTGCTTAGAACTGTTTTAAGATACCACCACTAAAGGACTCTGTTGTTAGGCAACTTGTGAGGCAAACAACCAGCTTGGATTTTGTGGACAGTTAAGAGGTTTAACCTCAGGAAAGAGGTACTTTACATCTACCAGCACTTCAGATCATGGGCCTTTCAATCCGATCATCTTCCTGCTACTAAATTAGCACATAGATCAAATGTCAGTTATCCATACTAACATACAAAGTTCCCAACTTAATTTAATTATATTGTCCATTTCCTTCTGGCACTTGCAGAAAGATAAAAAAAAAAAAAAAAAAAAAAAAAAGAGGTTATGCATTTCAATACTTCTGAATGCTTGAAACTCTCAGGTTAGGAATTCACAAGACTTCACGTGTTCCCTTGTATGGGCTTTGTCAGCACACGGATGGGAAATGTGTAAGATATCCTCAAATGCTGCAGAAAATGGTATCAGTGACTCATTTGTGAGTCTCCAGTGTTGCTTTGAACTCCACACAGAACAAATGTCCCAAGACAGTGCAAATAGTTTTAATTACTATTGCCTTCTATAACAAGATGATATCTCTGCAAAAAAGGGAAACACTCCTAGTGCAGATGCCAGGTAAAACATGGCAAATTTCAGCGGTAAGTTCATGAGATCTGTGAAGCACTGCAGAATGAGTGCACAAACTTCTAAAACATAACGCATTGTGTTATTCACAATGTGAACAGAATCCTAAATAAAAAACCTGAAAGAGCTGAGAGACGAGACCCGCACTACAAGTTTGCTTGCATGTTTTTGTAGGCCAGTTACTAAACTTTAGCTACGTAATGTTTTTATTAGCAAATAATCATTGAGCTAGAAAAAGCATTAGAGCTAACCACTGTAGTTTTCCTTTAACATGGTATTTTTATGAGGCACCCACTCCCAGGATTACAATTTTGTTTTGACACACACAATAATATTTAACTGCTGGATGGAATGAGACAATCACCTCAAATGCTTCAGCACGAGCATATACCAGAAACTCTAATATTTTCCCATCCTATCCTTTCTGGACACGCCCAAGAATAGCATTGAAGTCTTGTCACTGATGGTGGTGAATAATTTAATAAAGCTGTAATTTTAAATATGCACCTTTACCCAGAAAAATAGTTGAACATGTGCTTAATTTTAGGTGTAGGTGTACTGGCTCCCACGGGGCTACTCACATGCCTCAATTCATTGCTGGTCTGGGTATAACTGGCAAAACATATTATAATCAAATTAAAGGCTAGGTTGCCACTTCAGGCACAGCCGTAAGCAAGAGGTGATGTTTAAGCAGCCCTACCTCGCAATCCATCCTGGAAATATTTTTATTCACACACATATACACACCTTTTAAGTTACAACCCCTGTCACTGGCACAGTCACTCAGGTGAAAAAAAATAACCCTTATACAAGGGACTGGGAATCAATTCTCACAATTGATTCCTCTGTAGCTTTGGGTTTGTGCAGAAAAGGCATTTGGCTTGGATGAAAGTGTTGCTAGACTCTTTGTTCCCTATTATTCACACCTTTACTCCCACACAGGGAAGGGAAGGAGGGCTTTACTGCATTAAGTCCAACCAGTATTTGCTCCCATCCTTACATCCCTGCTGAGACCCCAAGGTGAGGATACCTTCCGTAATGCTGGCCTGGGAATGGTGGAGGCTTCCTTTATGAGGAGATGCACCCGCAGATGACCATGGTGGACCAGCCAAAAAAGCCTAGGAAAAACCCAACCATACATTATTACCTCCCTATGGTATTTTCCCCTCTTGTGACTATCAAAGTCTGAATCCTCCTACAACCCAGCCCTGAATATCCAGCCCTCCTGGAGCAACTTAAATACATTCATTCAGTGGTGTCTTTTACCAGTTTTTTACAGCTCCTTCTTTCTGCCCAAGAGCGAATTACTCAGTTACTAAAATCAGGAAGAACTGGGTGCATAGGTATTGCCAGAAGAATTCAGTTGCAGCTTTAAGCCTTGCAATACCAGGTTTTTAATGTATTCTTGCTGAGAATGCAACCAATATAAAAGCAGATTATTAAAAAAAAAAAAAAAAAAAAAAAAAAAAAAAAACAAAAAAAAAAAAAAACAACAGCCAGAATTTCCAGTGACTTTTCCCTCAATACCTAGATCTGTATCTATCTACAACTCGATAGTTGTAGGACAGGATGTTTCCCTATTATCCAAAAGTGATGTAAAATTCTTTTGAAGAAATGTTTTTGTTGGCTTTTTTATGCAGTTGCTGTCTCCATTCTGACATGTCTCTGTAGCTTGTGTGAGTTAGCTTGTGAACTAATTTAAACCAAAAAGACAAATGTATTTTAATAAATTGTCCCACACTGACAAGCAGACTGATCATTTTGCATTCTAGCTTTTGTGAGAGGGGATAAAATTGCTATATAACATTTTAGATTAAAAAAAAGAAATACTCAGCATTAAATATTCAACATTAAAGTTCCTAGAATTTAAAAATAAATCTAGAACCTTTCTTCTAAAAATGCTGCTGTCAAGTACTGCTGATTCTCATTCAGGAAACACACTATGTAAGAATATTGTATTTATCAAGCTAAAGGAGAAAATGCTTTGAAAAATTAGTGCCCCTAGTACAGCCCATAAGAGCTTTTTTTATGGAGCAAACGTGTCAGGGAATGGCGACAATCCATGGGCAGTCCCACTCTTCCCCGTTCTGAGGAACTGTGGTGCTGACATCTGTCAGTGGCATTCCTGAAAAAGCTTCACTTCAGAGACATGGTGATGTTAAAGCACTCTCTCAGAAACTTTCTCCTTGTGACCAATAAGCCTGTACAATATGTAGGACTAGCTTCATACACAACTTACAAGGTGAAGCTGTAGTATCACTAGATGAAAGATAATCAGTTGACATTCCATCACAGAAACAAAACTGGAAAGGTTTTTGCACCATCTCTTGTTAGTCCTTAATCTGTTTCTCATGCAGAAGTCTTCCCTTAATTTCAATTAGTTAATTCCTGGAAACATTAGCACAGTGAAAAACAATCGATGGGAACAAAGTGCTGCACATACAACAATGAACGTTGTCCAAGTTCCTGAGGGGGAAGGTGGGAGATGGAAACCTACTTCACTGTTGTGTCTTCTTACAGCACATCAGCGTGGACCACACGGTGCTGGCCTTACTCCAAGGCTTACTCCTGACCCTGCTTTCAGGGAGAGCAGAGGCTCTGTGGGTGCAAGGATGGTGGTGTGCTGGGATGCACAAGGCCACGACCAGGATCACATCTCAGAGTGGGCCACACATTGCATGAAAACACAGCACAGTCTTCATGGCTTCATGACATCTTTTTTTTTTTTTTTTTTCAAGTTTTTTATGTACTATTCTTATTCAGTATTCATCCTCAATGAGATCGGCAAGTAAATGTGGTAGTACTCACAAAGTGAGATACACTTAATGGTTATTAAACCATTTAGTAATGGTAACAAAAGTAATGGTAACAAGAGAAGGGATATTTTTTCTGGAACTGAAAGTTTGTCCTACAGCTGGATAAGCCAAAGTTTATTCCATCTAGTGATACAGAGCAAGGTCTTAAAAAGATTGGTCAGGATGAGGTTGGTACAATGCTCTGAGTGATGCTCTGTTTGTGTTGAGAAAGGAATGTACTCTGAATAATAAAAAAAGTACTCTGAATAAGAGAAGGTTCCATGACGATGTTAAAGTAATGTATCACTGACAATGTTAAAG
>JAVJGJ010000054.1:78799038-78809491 GCA_035590215.1 Microhierax caerulescens | reverse complement strand
ATTGGAAGCTTAAAGAAGTAGTGCAGGCCTGAATCGCTTTTGCTGCTGATGCAGTTTGGGTACTGGCATCAACTTCAGTTAGCAGAAGACTTGCTAACCATTACAGCTGCACTGAAAACAATTTTTTTGCAGATAGTAAGCTGATAAACACCACCCAAATACTCAAATGAGAAACTCCTTGGCTGTGATAGTTACTTATGACTCTACATTATATATTACATTTTTATATATGCAGTATTACTTTTTACTATAAAGGCTCATTGCAACTTTGGTGGTAACTGAGGCGCTCTGAACTGTCTCCTAGGAGCAAGAAGACATTGCAGTATAACATCTCAGGAAAAAAAAATAAATTGCATTGCAAATCAGAATTTAAGATTGTCAGAAATGGTTGATCCAGGCAAGTCATCTTTCAAGACTATTTTAAGCCAGACAGGACTTTTTTTAAAAAGAACACTCTTGAAGCACTGACATATGTTACTCTATTCAGGTGAATACATTTAGTGTTTCTTTCCCTAGTACTAATAAAAATCTACATTTCTTAGGAATCCATTCCTAAAATGAAAGGATATATTTTCAAGAATATTTAGTGATTAAGTGTTGCAGTTATTAATTTTAATTGCTTACTCTCATATGGAATTAAATACATACATCTATATTTATATCTTTCTTTTTGTCTCTCCCATGTAAATACTTGCTTTTCCAAGCATTTAGGTTTATTCATCTATTTACAAGATAGAGATATAATCTGCAAAATTTATAAAAACATATTCATATTCATATTGTTTTAATCTGTATAAGAATATCTGATTGAGAAAATTGTTCCAGTATCTTGCCTGGTTTTACAGTGTGATTGGCACAGATAAAGTTCTTCACATATGTGAAACCCAATTGACTTGAATGATATTTTGCAGAGGCCCAGCAGATTTATTTACTCAGTAAGACCTAGGCCTTAATGATCAATTAAAATAAACAAGGTAGGCACATAAGCTTATGAAAATCAAAACAGAAAGCGGCAGTTGCTGCTCCAATAATTTTGTATTCCTTTTAAGTGCTGATTCATAAAGTGCACTTAAAAAAACAGAAACAACGGCACATTTGGCTGATACAGAAATATTTAAATAAGAACAGAGGGGAGGTCCAGCCATTGTAGTGTCTGTAATTTGTGACCTCTCATACTTAATCAATATTTCTTAAAAAAAAAAAAAAGAAAAAATCATAATAAATCCAGTCTCATAAATCAAAAGGGGAAAAGATACGATTTGCTTGTCAGAATGAAATCCAAAATATATATAGGCACCGAGGTCTGTGTTAGTCATACCAGCTGTTTAAACAGGGTACGTGGATGTCATCTCTATAGGTGCAAAACTTCAGAAGTAATGTCTATAAGGAAAATAATGCATCCTTATCTGTAGTTCATTTTACAAGCCAACTTTATTAGTTTGCTTTTATCAGAGGATTTGCAAAATCTTCATACTGTTCTAAAAGCCATACACATGGATTCGATTTCTCTTTTTATCTGATTAGATGTTGCCCGCGTAACTTCTGCATTATATAAATGTTTTCTAACATATTGCTACTATTTCTTTAAACAGAATCTACATTTTTCTTGGTCCAGAATGGTAGTAGGAAATCCGTGCAATCAAACTGTGAAAGTAAATATCTTTTTTTTTCTTTTTTTTTTTTCTTTTTTTCTTCCCCTTGTCTTCATGAGGACATTCTACAGTAATTGGTAAAGTATTTCTGTCATTCAAGAATCACGTAAACTATCCTAAAAATGCACTGGGAAGAAGAAGAGGTTGTAACTCATTATTTTTTGCAATGAATTGACATGAAAGACTACATTTTAAAGGATCCAGTGACTTCATTTTCTTTGCTCACTGAATATCAATGGTTCCATACCAGGGATGTTTTGCCTAGCTAATGTAGAATGAATTCTTTGTAAAACAATGGGTTGATTTTTGGTCAAAAAGAAAACTAGGTTTTGAGAAAGTTGGGGTTTGGGTTTTTTTTTTTTCTGGTCTGTCTTTTTCTGATAGCAAACTGTAGTGGGTTTCAGCCATTCCATTTTAAAATCTTTTGGGTTTTATGAATAGATCTTAAAGCCTCACTGGACTTTACTGTTGTTGTAATTCCTCAAGAGAGGAGCACTAACATAATTAGGAAAAATATCTTTCTCTGAAGACACTTTAGTGCTTACGAAGTCATAACATGCCACCTCTCCTCGCTTTGGATTAATATGTGAAGCCCTGGTTCCACAAGGCGTACACACAATTACATGATGCTAACCCCAAGGGGTTGTCCCATTGACTTTGATGGGTTTACATCTGTGCTTAAAGTTATGCCCATGCTTGAGTGCCTTGTTGCTTGGGGACATAAAATGCTACTTCAGGTGAAGGAAAGCAGCGTCACCTGGTCCACTGACACACAGGAGTCACTCCACAATTTCAAACGTTGATCTAATCTTATTTCAAAATCAGATTCTAGAGCGACAGAGGAACTGGGAACTAACTGGAGGGATGGGTGGGAGCTGCACGAGCAGTGCTGCTCCTGCTATCAACTTCCACTGCCTTCGTGTAAGACCATGGCAAATATAATACCTTGCAGTCGCCAGATAATCTATCAATGTGCAATTTTTTTCTTTTCTTTTCAAAGTGGTGTTGCTTATCATAGCAGGGTACAAGATTCTTTCTTTTTTGCATGGTGTATCCGTGACATTTTTGCCATTCAGAAGCAATGCTGACACACACAGGAAATGACAGATAGCATTAGTGTAATAAAAGAGTTAAATCAAAACCAAAGCACAGATGTATTTCTAGTTGTTTTGAAAGCACTGACCTAAGCACCTCTGCAGGATTTTATTTGTAAAGTCTAAAAATATTTGGAGGTGAGCAGTGGTCTCTTGTAATAGCCTAAAAGAGCTGACTTGTCATCAAGTGTGTTTGAGATGCCTTTATCTGGAGCTAGTTTCATGCCTGTTTGTGAAAGAGGAATTTTCTTAGACCTTTGTCCACGACTGCTGAGAGGTTATTGAATGTCAGGCGTCAGGGCTCAGACCAGCCTGCCATAGGTGCAAAACAGTGCAGGGGGAAGGGGAGAAAAAGAAAGGAGGAAAGAAAGAAAAGAAAGAGAAACAGCTAGAGAGTAAAAAAGCAAAAGCTGAACATGGAAAACCTTTTAAGTGGCCCTTCTATCCTAAACCTGTAGGTCAGCACATCACTGGACAAGTGCAGGCAGTGTGGTCACTGCCCACGAGTCTTCCGGTACTAGATTAAAACAAAAAATGAAAAGATCCATTTGTAGAACCATATTCAGATTCAAGCATGGGTTTTGATCCTGGGTTTAATGCTAGTGTGAATTTTCTTCTGCTGATTAAGTGGCTTTCATGTTCCTCATTTACATTTACGGATCAAAAGACAAGTAAGGTACCTCACTGAGCAAACAGCTTCTGCCCCACAGATCTTGCAATCAAATCCTTACACCTGTGGTCTCCAATTCCTGTGGTTTGTCCAGGTACTCCCATCACAAGGGGCAGAGCTAACAAAGCAGCATATGTGACAGCCGAAAGGACCACAGATAAAGAGGTTTTGCACTGTTTTCCTTGTTTCTCAGAACAGAATAGGAATTTTTCAGCTTTGTTTTTGCCGAGGAGAAGCTGGCATGTTGCTTTTTTCCTTAACGCCTGCTTCTACGTGCGCAACCACCTCTCACCTCAGGGTGAAGTGGATGTTTCCAACATCAGGCAATGAAAAAAAAACCCAAGCGAATATCCCCGTATCATACTACATTACAATCATTTTCAGACCACATGCAACTAGGCAGAGAACTGTTCAGTTAGGCACTGTAGTTACTGTTAATGAGGGCTGTTATGGGATAATTGAAAACGTATGTTGTCCATGCACTGCTACCGCGACTGCAGCTCTGGAAAGGGAGAGGTCCTTTTGCTGCTGATTAGGACTGATCCTCCCAGCACTGAGTAGCAGCAGTGCTTAGAGGGGTCTTGATTTCTGTCCCTCTTAATTGCTCTTGAAGGTCTGCACTGTGATCTGCTTCGGACATTATTATATGTTTTTTTCAATACGTTTGGCTGTACGTAATTAATAACTGTCCCACAGTACATTGCCCTCTTCCACCAGCTACAGCCTGAATTCATTGATATCATCTCCTTAAAAGTTTGAAACCCCCCAGTGACAGGAATATTAATGTGCCAACACTGTCATATCTATTTCAGCTCATACATATGCAATGTCTTTGTTTTCAAAGATTTATGTCAGACTTTGCTGAAGTGAGGTATTCTACCATTTTAGATAATAGCATGCCAAAGTGATGTTATCAGGCACATTCAGCACTCACTCAAGCAAACGGGAAGGAGCATCCATTCCTTCATAGCTTAAACACAGAGAAACTGTTATTTATCCTTATTTGATGAAGAAATCTTTCAGGGGGAAATGGTATATTTTTAGAAGAAGCTTATGGTCATCCTGTGGATTATCTTTTAATTAAGAATGGATGATTTGTGCCCACTCTGCTGTAGCAAACGTCTTGCTGCTAATGAAGTTTAAACAGACTTACTTTATTTAATTACAGCTAATCACTAGGGTAAAATGTGGAATTGTCTTTGATCCGCATGTAGAGTGGTAATCCTTGTGGCAGATAGCATCTCTTATTCCCTCTAACTCTTTTTAGTTTCTCCAGGAGGTCCCAGCTTAACTAAGGGTTAATTGAGATAGCTGGACTGGTGTGATTGATGTATTTTTGCTCAGGGATGCCATCCTGCTTTTCCAAGGACTTTCTTTCTCTCCCTCGCTCTCCCTCTCCCTGTGCAGTCACCTTCAGGCCGTGTAATGTAGTAGATGCCTGCTTGTTTGACATGAGGGACCTGAGGGGGCCAAGGTCCTGCTGGATCAGTAAGTGAAAGAACAGAAACTGCTGGAGGGAGAGCAGAGGTTAGAGGAGGGCAGCACAGACCAGTGTAAAGCAGAAGAGGGCACTAGTAAACTGACCTATTTCAACCACAGCCCTCACACTCTGAGCAGAACAAAACAATTGATTATTGAAGGTAATCATACCGTTTGGCGAGGGAATAACACTAAAGGTATTTTGTTTTGTTGTTTTGTGTCATTGCTTTAACGTTTTATGTTAAGATTTTATTTTATGTTGTTCAATGTATTCTTATTTTATTATTTTTATTCATCAAATAAGTGATCCTCACATCCAGGAATGTCACTGAAGCCTTTGACTTCCAGCTTTTGAAACTGTGGCAAGTACAGCCTGTGGAAGTGAAAAGCTGTAAAAAAAAAAAAAAAAAAAAAAAAAGGAGTTCATATTTGCTACAGAGAACCTGTGGTCTCACAGTTGTGCTTTCTGTTTGCAATCCATAGCGATTTTCCTGGCTTCCCCAAGCTCAGAAGTTTCTGAGGCTGCTGAAAACTGTTGAGATATCAGGAGAAACCACACTCACTAGATAAAGGGCTAAAGTTTGCACAACTTGTTTCTTACTGTGTTTTGTACTTCTCAATAAATGTCGATTTAAAATTACCGGGCTTCACTTTTACCTTCTACGCTCATTTTCTCACTTTGCCTGCCTATTTTGTTTTTCTTCCTGATGTACATTGCAAAAATGTGCCTCCATTGTCTGAACGTACTCTGGGTTCTTGTTACTTCTCTGTTAAAACAGAATAACGTTGTTTATTTCATTCTCAGAATGCAGGATGTCTGGGCTTTTCTTTTTGTTTGTTTGTTTGTTTGTTTCAAAGAGTAATTTGAAATGGAAACATTTATCTATCAGCCTGCTCAGAAATATTAACAGCTTTAATTAGCTGGGTGAAAAAGTTGTTTGCTTTTATTTACAGGAACTGTTAACTTGCACTCCAGCAATTGAAGCAGAAGACATAGAACATCTCTTTTGTGTAAAATTTAAATAATTAAAATAGAATAGTTTGCAGTTAGTTTCCTCGATAATGCGTTAAACATCTGCAGTTTTGTCTCTCCATCGGGATGCATAGCTGTGCTGAAGTCACATCCTGATAACATCTGCACGTTAGTGATAGCTTGCACTTCAGTCTTTGCGGTCTGCTGATGAGAGATTCTTCAACAGCCCCTCAGTCATCAGAACCACTGTTGAAAATTTTGCTTGTGACATCCTGAAGGTGGCTTGATTTACATTTGCCAAATGTCATACTGCAGGAAGACGCTCTCAGTTAAGCAGTTTAACATCCTGGCCCTTTTTCACTTTGCTGCTTCGTAGTAGCTTTCCCCCCCCGAACCCCCCCCCCCCCCCCAACTTTCACATGAAACTATTTTTCACTTTTGCCAAAAATTGTGGATCCAAACTAAATTTTCAATGGTGAGATTTATTTTGTTCCAAGTTACTTCGATACCACGGATGAAGAAGAAGAAAAAAAAAAGAAAAAAAAAGTTTGCAAGGAGGAACAGGACCTTCATTCCTGCTTGCATGGCAACAACAGCTGCATTCACATGAAAAGGCCAGCTTGTTAAACATCATGTAACACTGAATGTACTGAATATTTTAAAGGTCAGGTATTGACAGGCACTGAGCTGCTTATGTTTCCCTAATGATCCCAATTACATCCAAACTGAGCAAGTAGTCAATAAACAATGGCATTAACATATGTAGAAAAAGTGTTTATTTTACATTTCCAAGACAATTGGCAATCTCCTGCTTGTCATCCAAACACAGAAGTTAGGTCATGAGCTCTGTGATGAATGAGGAGAACAAGGGAGAGGTTGTGGGTCATAGAGACCTGGGGCCAGTCTGAGAAATTTCAGGTAGGCTGTCTCACACACACGCACAAAGTGCATTTCTCTCTGTGGTTTTGCATGAGTAAAGAATCCTAAGGAGAAAAGAAAATACTTTTACTTGTAATGCCCTTTGTGCAATGTAACCTGCAGTCCCGTCGTATAGTAGCCAGGATGTGTTCGAAGGATCTTCAAGGATCCGGTTAAGCCTTAGGTTAAAGTAAAATACTGATGGTTTGTGTTGCTTACATACTCTTAGTGCTGCTGTGGAAATTAATGAACCTTCTTACTTGTGAGCACTTTTTCTGACTCTGCGAACAAAATTTCTAACCGTGTGTGGAAAAGTACCAGCAACTTTCACAATCCATTTTCTGAAGCACGCACAGACCTGTCAAATAATAAATGAGGCACTGGGAGGCCCCCACGCAACACAGCATAAAGGGGGGGGAAGAGACTTATCAGAAGAAATTGTAAAATATTAACAAATAAGACAAAAGATTGCAGATTCATTCAATTTCCTTCCCCAGGTGCTGGCCAAAGCTGCAGGTGGGTGCATGAGCCCACCAGCTGCCTTGCACTGCAGCAGTCACCACTGGCTGCTGAAGGAGCAGCCTTGACTGCCCTCCCAGCTCCCAGCTCCCAGCTCCCAGCTCCCAGCTCCCAGCTCGACACGGTGGGACAGCAGCCAGGGAGATTTAAACCACAAGGATGCAAGTGAGGGCAACTTGGTAAATGCCCCCCTGCCCCCCTCCCATGAAATCTCTGTGCAAATGGTATTTTCATAGCAGAGTGTTGCTTCCAGAGAAGCTAATTCATCGACTACCGTTGCTTTGCAGCATAGTAATTTTTACAGGCTCCAGCTGACATCAGTCGGTCTCGGTGTTGCACAGATCAGAAGATACAGGTTTTGCACCAGAAGGTTTTCTGTAAAAATAAACTATGGCAGAATGTAAGTATTATCCCCATTTTACAGCTAGAGAAATGAGCTCAGACAGACTAAATCTCCCATTCAACAAAGACTTAAGTCTGTGCTTAACTTTCATGGGACTACTCCAGGGTTTTAAATTAAACACCGATTTAAGTGCATTGCTGGATCACAACCAAAATCACAAAATAAGTCTATAGCAGATCCAGGGCTTGAAATGTGAGTCTCCGAGTCCCAGTCCAATGCTTTAACTCACAGGAACATCCTTATTCAATTTAGGTCTTAATCTGATGACTTCTCAATAAGAAAGAAACTTTCAAAAGGTTTAGAAATTCACAGAGATCAATGACATATCTGAAGCTTTTCTGAACCTCTAAGTGCATTGTTTTTAGAATCATGGGGAAAAGCAAGCTAATTTTTTACATTGCATCTCTTGCTCTGCAAGGAAAAAAATAAAAAGAGAGAAGGACTGCAGATTAATTCTCATCCACTTCTAATGTCTGGAAAACTTGTCATAGGTCCGAATATTTTCTCATTTTGCTTAATTTTTTTTTCCAACAAAAAATTTCCATGGATAAACAGGATAACATGACTTACTGACATTTCGTCAACATCAATTTATTTGAAGACAATCATAAAGTGTTCCAAGATAAGAAAGCAGTATTTCAAGCCTGGTTCGCTGAGCAGAATAAGGACCAACACCGTCCCTTGTACCATCAATGCAGCACTGCATTCAGTGATGGATGGTTTCCAATGAAGAACTCCTTCAGCCTGTTAGAAACATGGACAGAGCAGTGAACTGCTGTAGAAATTCGAGTTGTCTGTCCCATACTCAAGAAACAGATTGAAATTGTCGTGGGGGCCATGGATGCATTTGTTTTTTTTCTTCTGGCTTCTGCAAAACTACAGGCAATAGTTTGTGTTGTAGGATGGGCTGTGAGAACTATCATTCTGCTCTGTTAAATGATATTATTTCACTTTTATGATGTTTGTATGATCAGTGCATCCTCAGAGATTCAGACATCTCAGTGTCATGGCAGTCATAGGCAACTTGACCACGTTCAGGCACAAGTGGAGATAGATAACTGTGGGGTGGATACAAGTCCATAGAAAGGTAGGGGGGAAAGTCAAACTAGAGAACAGGAAAGGATTCGGTTACCTCTGATTATTGGCCAGTTTTGAATGAATGGCAAATTGATTCAAGACCAGAAAGAAAGGAGCTGGCACAATAGAGAGCTGAATGTTGAAGCGAGGTCAAAGTAGGGAATCCAGACTCTTGGGGTGCTTCTGCATAATACGCCATTTCAAACGCTACTTCTAACAGCAAGCATGAAGCATGCTCTGAAACAGCTAACGTCCAATGAATCAGTCACCTTCTATTTAGTTTTATTGTAAACTGAGTAATTGTCCCAGTTTGGGGATTGATGCCATGAAGAATAATGAAGCTGGTCATTTTGAAAGTTCACAATTTTCATTACCATAATTGCCTTTCAATTTTGCTGCCAGTGATACATATCCCCACATTATTGTATGAGTGTGCTCTTCCATTGTTGTTTCTAGTGTTCTGGGAACAGATGGCCTTTTACAGCAGATACATTATGAACACCAAAAGAAGAAATGACTCTCCTAAAGAACATTTAGTCTAATACTAACATAATTACAGGAGCAATATAAGGAAGAAGTTTTAGATGGATGTTATTCTATATAGGCTTTAGGGTATTATCCAAGAGGTAAAGTTTGGAAAGTGATCAAAAAACCAAAAACAAACACAAAAAAGAGAACACCAAACAATGGAGTGAGTGATGTACAAGAGATAGAGCTCGATATCTTGCATTAAGCCCAAGTGGCAGCATGAAACAGCAAACAAAATAAGGAGGAATTCTCAAATTAGGTGTGGAACATTGCCAGAAACATGATTGGAAACAAAGTCAGGAAGGGAGGAGTGGTGGTGTGAGTCAAGACAAGGGTGGGCAGTCTTAACATTTGTGCAGAGGAACAGTGAAATGACAGTTTAAGTAGTAAGAAGCCTAATTTGAACAATAGGAAAAGAGGAGATTGTTCCGTTTGTTTTTGGTGGAGTCTGTCCTCCCCTGCCCTACTTATGGACTTTTCACTTCTAATCTCATGCAGGACACTTCTATTCCCTTATCTGCTTGGACAGCCTGAAGATGCTCCTTTAACTCCAGGCCCTTCACTGCAGGATGGTGCCCAAGGTATTGCCCCTGAGGATCAGATACCTGATTTCATTGCTGTCCCTCTGCTCATGTTTCTTGGCTTGCAGTTAGAGCTAAATGTAGCCAAGTACATGGGATGTCAAAGCTGGGGAGTGTAATCAAACTCCTGGTAGACCCAGCAGAGGTGTTTCTGGCAAACCCTGAGCCTCGGCAAACCCACTTCCACTAAAAGCCTGCTCTTTTTGGGCCGTGTTTGTTTTCTTTTTCTACAGTGTTCCTGCTAGTTTTCTTTGTAACAGCTGCTTTAATTTCTGGTGTCACTCCAAGTGTCTCTAGCACTTTGTTTTCTGTGAAACTTTACCCCGTCAGAATCATTTTGGAAAGAGGTGTCATACGGGGCTCAGGGCAATAGCTCGGGTTCATGTTTCCGAGTTCGACAGTGGAGGGCCATGTGTGCAGCTGCAAATTGTGAAAGTATATAAGCGGTGGCAAATTTAGCCATCACACTGCCCATATGGCTGCCACAGGAGCACCAGGGTATGAAGGTCATGAGCAAAGTCACTCTCTGCCGTGCCTTTGTTTATAAAACTCCCTGGGC
>JAVJGJ010000054.1:78112103-78125768 GCA_035590215.1 Microhierax caerulescens | reverse complement strand
GAATATGAAACCCACCCAGTTTAAACCAAAAAGTAATGAGCTGCTGCTGATTTCCCACCACATGTGGCATGCAGTTTGTCTTCTATTGCAAAGGAAGTTGAGAAAATGAGCCCGTGGCACATGTCCCTGTGATGACAGCTACGATGCACCTTCCACTTTCTTTTCATTGCTTTAAGGTGTTACTTAGAACTCACACATGTGAAGTAAATACAGACACCCGCCTCTTTTTATAAAAGTAATGTAAAAGTTTGCATTATTCTCTTGTTTGCCTGAGGTTATTTTAAAGTTTCTTAATCATCATTCAGTTCTGAATTTTCTAAATAGGATATTGGGAAAGTTGGAAATTTTAGCTGTCTTCTGGGTCCTGATGTGTAAGGATTTATTTTAGATTAGGATGTTACAGATTTATCTGTTTATAACTTTAGAATTACATTAAGTATTGGTAAGCAAATAATTACACATTATCATTTGATTACAGCATAAACACTTAATTCTAGAACTGCACAATACAATAAATCTACAGACAGTGCTTTACTGTATTCATACACGTATTACATCAGCTGGGCACTCATTTTAAAACAACTGCCGAAGCTCTGACTTTAAGTTTCTAGCTAAGCAGGATGAATTTAGGAGCTAACCTGTCATCTCACTACGATGTAGAGCCACAGAACTTCACGGCTTCTGTTGTTTTGAAACAAAGTTTACAGTGCACTCCTTTAGTTTACATTGCTTTTTAGTTTTTACTTCTTCTTTTCAGAAGTTCAGGAAAGTTCCAAGCTTTGAGTAGTAATTTCAGCAAAACAATGATTCCTTTTCTGAAGCTCCACCTTGTATTGCTAAGTTTTACTTAAAACAACTATATAATAAATTTGTCACACATTCTAATATATAATTAATACTAATTTAAATTGATAATCTAAAACTGCAACATGAAGTGCTAAGAAGTTGAGAAAAATCATTTTTCGGTGTTCTGAATCTGCTTGCCTACCTATAACTCAAACATTTTCTTTCTTTCATAATACACTATAATATGGTTACAAGTGCATTGAAATTCATCTTGTTAGAATGGTAGTAATATATCCCACCAGGACTACTGTTCCTAGTAGCAATTTAAAATAATTATTGTGAGACTTGATGCTAGACATCAGGTTTGCAATAGAATTACAATGAGGGAAGTGTATTAGAGACAAAACATTGCTGGAAGAAAACTTCATAATGGCGCAATTTGGAACTAAGCCTCAATTTTACAGTAATAGATTCTCTTTATGATGGCACAAAGGAGTAAATGCACTTAGCAAATTTAAATCTATTATTAATCACACTTTGTGGATTGCAGTGCAGAAAGGAGAAAAGAAATTAGCTTTTTAGGTATGTTTCTTATATAAAACAAGTTCTACTATAAAGAACATCTTACAAAAATCTCCTTGTTATAGCTTAGAAATACAGAAAGTCTGCATAACTGCAGAGAGTTAGAGAGGTTCAGAATCTTTCTAAAATAGTTTTGCATGGCTTCATTTCAGATTAGAAGTTATTCAAGATGGTGTACTCTGTAGCATCAAAACACTTTCACTTCTAGAAACAAAACATCCAACAAGAAAAGTGAAATAAATTCAATAATTCATGCTTGCTTACTCTAATCACTCTTCTTAAATGGAAGGAGATACTGGCACTGTCCTTGCTTTTATTACATCACAGTTATAGCAAAGCAAACTATACACATTTAAGTATCTATAGACTGGTTCACATTTTCACAAACAACTGCATGCTCTCAAAAAGATAGTTCAAAGAAAATTATGGAAAGTAACCCAATATGGATTTTAGGAAGTTGTCATACAGTAGTGGAAAATAATATTTCTTATGCCATCACTGTGAAAAAACAGTTTTTATAGCCTACGTTGTAATTTTACATCAAACTTAAAACCAACACATACATTCAGTGCCTCTTTTATTTCATGAATCAAATTTTTAATAAAAATTGATACATCAATATATTAGGCTGGCAGATGCAGGGTTGCTTGTTGGTTTTTTTCTGTTTGTTTGTGGGTTTGGTTTTTTTTTTTTTTCTATCACTGCTCCTTTCAATAAACAGAAGTCAGGCACAGACAATTAATATGAAAATAAAACTTGTAACTTCAGCACTAAGTAATGTGAAACAGATATCTACCCAGACTGCAGCACATGAAAGCAAACAGTAGTTGTAGATTTTTTTTTAAGCAATACATTTAGAGTTAATTGGACATTTATTTTACGGTTAATAAATAAACACCTCTAAATAAGCATTTATTATGTTTAATAAATATGTATCTATTATCTTTGAGAGGGAGATTAAGTTTATATTCAGCTGCATTTTACCTTGACCATTTAAACTGTGTCTAAAATTACCAATACGCAGAGTATCTTCTGATCCTTAACTATTTCAGTTCCACGCATGCCCCAGCCATCATCAGACAGTAAATGCATGCCCACATGACAGCTTGCAAAGAACAGAGTTTCCAAAGCTATTTTTAGATTAACTTGGATACCAAAAGCACTCTACTCTCAGCAGCACAGGCTTCAGGTGGGCTAATTTACTCTGCTTCAGCAAGGAAAATTAGCCGGTGAGCAGCTTCAGACTACTTAATTTTCTGGTACCTAAGGTACCTGATTTATAAGACCCCTATACTATTTTTGCTGTCTTGCAGTCTGTAGCATAGACATGGCTGAAGACACTCAATGGGTCTATGAGACAAAAAAAATGGTTCTGTGTCAGCGGCTTAACATGAATGAACACACATTACACCGTTCTTCCCCCACCATCGTCCTGGAGATGCTGCACATTTATTGAACCAGATGATCACAATAAGGCCTGTAGAATATTACATGTGACAACATTATGAACCAAAGGTTCAATTAGTCAAAACGGCTTTCTAAAAGATAAGAGCAGAAGATATCACTTAAAGGAAATAGGGGACTGATGGAACCACCTGTTCTTTACCCATCACCTAGAAGAGCGGTATCGCGTTACTTGCTTCAATAATTACTTGTCAAGTCCTGAGATTCTTCCAAAGGGAAGAAAAATTATTTTCATTTTATTTAAAATTTTAAACTAACAGGAAAATGTGACTCATGCACATCTGCAGACTTAAAAGCAATCACACAAACAAAAGAAAAAAATCATAAATTAACATTATCTTTAGATAAATTCAGTCCTTTGTGGGATCTGATTCAAACTGTGAATGTTGTTATTGTCCTTATGCCTTTCCAGAGCCCATGTTAGTTTAAAACAAACTACACAGCTGAAATTCTTTTGGGATGTTAGAAATTCCAAAAGTTATCTCCACTATCTTTTCCTTTTTTGTGCCAGGATGTCAATGTCAAATGATCATTTTGTTAACAGAAAAAAACACTTCCTATGCATATCCATTTAGCATTCCTAAAAAACTAACTGAAGATTTCATAAAACTTCACAAATGGCCAGAACTACACACACACACTGATTCCTCATGATGGTGAGATAACATGTATCTGATACAAGTTGTTCAAAAAGATTCATAGTACTGTGTGAGTCAGTAAAAAGAGTTTTGTGCTTCTGTTCTCAGGGATTCCAATGCGAATATTGCTGTCATGCTATTTATTGTCTTTGCCCAGTCTACACACACTCATTAGTACAGTTTATGGCATAGGCAATGATAATGCATCTGTGTAATTATAAAGCCACGCCTTATAGCTACTGGAGAGTCTGTTAGAAGGTCTGCAGTCTTGCAAAAGTCTTTACATCATTAAAAAGTCCAGCACCAAAGGGCCCTTAAAAAATGCAGAGTTGACCACAGCTGGTGCACAATGTTTTAAACTCAGCCTGTAGTCAAGGATTACACCCATGCTGTGTGTCACACTGACTCCATGAAGCATCTCTTCATCAAAGGCATCAAAGAATGGCATTTCTCACAGACTTTCATTCTCTTCTCCTCTGAAATATTCTGCCTAATGATTAGAGGTCACCAAACCAAAATACTTATTAGAGAGAAAACAAAAGCCTGTCAGTTCTCAGGGTAATTTATGAATTACATAATGTTATGCTAAAGAACAAGAAAAACAGAAAATAAAATATATTGCAGTGGCAGTTCTCAAGGTTGCTGAATACAATTCTGATAGCATGCAACTTTAAAGCCCAAAAGTGCAATCTTGAACAATACAGCAGAGAAACATTCCCATAGTGTTCACCTGGCAAAATCTGTTATACCAAGAGCATATCCTTAGAAGACCATCTTATGCAAATTCAAGACTACCAGTGCAATCATATACTTTCAGGACGTTGCTCTGAAATTCCATCTTTTGTCTTTTGACCCTGTATTATTTTCAAAACAAGCAAAGCAGAATTATTTCTATTTATACAGTACCTATTCCAGGATAGGAATAGTTGCTCTGATTGTATCTTCTGGACTAGACACATGGCCATCCACAATGTAGAAAAGGAAAAAAACCTAAGTTAAATCTGGTTTAATAATTTATGTAAACTTAGCATATGTTGGTTCCACTTGAAATCTCCAACACTGGTTCAATGACAGCACAAATTTCTCTTTCATAATTAAATAATCTTGGGGCAAGTCCAAATTATGTGAAGCAGAGAACCCCACAGAGTAATTTCTGCCGCAAATGTCAGAGGTATTAGACTCTATATCACTTAGACAAAGGGGTGTGATACATGCAGATTATTAATTTCTAATTGGGCTAAGAGCAAGATTTTTTTTGCCTCACATTATCATAGTTTCCAATTCTTAATGTAGAAGTGGATCTGCATAGTTCCTGCAGCACCATGAACCAGAGTATAAGGCAGGACAAGGAAGCTTTGTCACACTGAGTAATGCTCCTATATATATGAAAGTTGTAAACATCAAAATCATCAAAATCATCAAAATTAGTTTGGCTTTCAGGTGAAACAGTGTAAAGCTTGTTTAAACAGGCTTCATATTTGCGAGCTTGCAATGAGGAAAGCTGAGAGATGAGCTTTGCCCCCAAATGAACAAGGCTGAAAAATTGTTTGGAGAATTACTGGCTAACTATTCAATATTAGCAGATGACTTCAAGAAATATGCAGACTGCAAAGTAAGTCATCCAAAACTGCAAGCCTGTGATACAGTAACAGTTGTAAGTGCAGATTAATTTACCATCCTGAATACAAGAATGAAAAGGCACACAATGGCTTCAACTGGCCATCAGTTTAAAACTCTAAAAGGAAAATCACTGAGCAGTCACCATGAAGCTCAAGACCATAAGATAACTGAGACTAATAGATCAGTAAAATTTTAAAACAATAGATATTGCATAAATAAAATAGCAATTGAAAAAAAAGTGTAAAAACTAACTATTCTACACAGGACTGCTGTGCTGTGGGTTTCAATGAACCACTGTCTTCATACCCAGAAAGGTGCTTCCCCTATAATCAGATTGTCCTTCAATGTCTCCATGGTAAAAACACACATCATATTGGCTTTTGCTGAACCCAGGCTCTTTGCCATGGTGGATCACTAACCTCTTCCTTTCTGACAGTTAAAAAACTTTCTAAAATATTCCTGTTACGTGTTATTGCATCTCTTAAGCTATACAAATTGTACATAACAATCCTAAATATATCCACTGTATTCCTCCTACTCCCATCTCTAGCACTGTGATCTGCTTATTCTTCTCCAGCGTCCTTTTCACCTTTGCTGCCATGACTATCTTGTCACAAGCCTTTCTGCTACTGAATGCTCTTCTCCGTTAACTTTGGCCTGTATCTGTAACACCTTGTCTCTTCATGCCTTCCTCTTCTTTCTTTCATAGTTGTGTTTCTAATTTAAAACTTCACCACTCTGAGCATCATTCCTCTTCTCCCTCTCATTCCTGGTACTCAGTTTTGACCACTGCCTCAAAAAAACCACCCTTGCCTATTTTCCTTTGTGCCTTCTTTGCAATTGTCCCTTTGCTACCTCCTCCTGAATGTCATGTTATTATCTTGGAATTTAGGTTAAAAAAATTCCTTCTATTCGCTATAAGAAATCTCTCTCCTTTTCAAAACCACCCTTCTGTCAGCTGGATGACTAGCCAGCTTTATTACCCCAGCATCCTTTAAATAATTCTTGTTTCACTGTTTCTCATCGAGACTGTTAACTGTTCCTGATATATAGCATTTGTATCATCACCAAATCTTTTCTTCCATGTCCACGACTGAAATAAAGTACACATTTTAGCACAGATCTCACAGTAAGACGGCTCTCTCATGCAGTGATGTGCCCACTGGTCACAGTGCCACTTCCTTGCATAGACAGAGATGAAGCAATGACTTTTTGACTCCAGTGTCCCCTTCCAAATTACTGTGTTCCTGGTTCTCCTGCTCCACTCTTCCTTAGCTTTGAGTCCACAAAATGGTGCCTCCTTCCACCCAGTTACACTTCTTTTATCCTAATTCATGTGCTATTAAGATACATATCAACATTTTAATAGCATCAGTAGTGTGTTAACCCCTTGGCTAATCCCCTTCTTACCATGTGAGTAAGAAAGCCACATGTAAGCCCTTTCAATGCTTTTAAAAACTCAATTATTTGTAGGGCATTTTCTGAATTCGACTGTAAGTGCCAAGATGGGGATGGTATTTCAGAAGCATTCTCTGTTCTTGTCTGTGAAGTGCCATGTTCTTGCTTATTAGTCTATAAATGCGTCTATAAAATTAGTCTATAAATCCTTCTATAAAGGAAGATAGAGACAAGAACAGCAAAAGTAAAGCTTCAGGTGCTGGTGGTTACAACCAAGAAGAGGATGGGATAAAGCTTCAGAATACATCTACTTTTATGGATACTGCAGTTAAGAGAGTTTTGGAGGGATGCTGAAAATTCAGGTTAGCTGGGATATTGACTCAGACTACTTAGAGAAACCAAACACATTTGGTCTTGACTGCAGCTGTCTGAAGACAGACAGATCCTCTAATGATAGAAATTCAAGACCTAAATGGGAAAAACTTAGTATTAGAATGATGTTGCTGACTGCCTGACCAGAACTGGTGACGCTGCCTGCAATATGCCAAGGGAGAGCAGACAGTGAGGATGCTGCGGTAATGGGAGACTCAGGCTACTCTCTCATGCTATGGATTGGAAAAATACCACATTGTGACCTGGTGATATGACTAAATTTGTAGACATGGTCAGCAATTGATTGATGGAGCAGTCTCTTTAGTGGCTCATGAGAGAAGCCTTGCTTTTGAGCAGAACAACAGACTTGATTTGAAATGTTATTAAATCCACTCTGTAACAGCAGCCACAATGCACGGGAATTCAGCCTTCTTGGTCAAAGCCCCAAAATACCACGCGACCATGCCTCACCTTGAAAAGCTGTGCTCAACAGCAGCAACGCTGTAACTCTGCTGTGTATGAAGACTGAAAGCCTTATATACCTGAGAGAGGCAGCGGAGAGAGTTAAATCTCTGTAGGCAGTGCAAAGACAGGCATCTTGTTGGAGGCAGAAAGGGAATGGTCACTTCAGAGAACAGAGATGGCAAAAAGAACTTAAAATAATGAGACAGGAGGGAAAAGCAAGATGGGATCATTCCCAAAGTTCAAAATAATATCATAAAATGTGGTAGGTTAGTTACAAAACCACAGTGAGACAGTCCAGAAAAGAGTTTCAGTAACAACACACACAAGCCGTTAAAATCTTACAATGAAATAATGTATTTTCAAATACATCAGTAGGAATTCTGCTTGAAAGTTCACACAGGTAGAAGACCATCAGTGTGCCAGTGTCACAGGTTTTTTCCTGTTGTTCTGGGGTTTTTTATTGCTTCTGAGTAAACTGTTCCTACACTTAAAGCTTTCTTAATAAAGGTCTCAACAGAAAATCTATCTCAAATTGAATGTCAGTAGAAAACATTATGTGACAAATAGAGGGGGAAAAAAAAGATTAGCAAATTGCCAGGACCAAACACTATTCATGTTATCATTTCAAAGGAACTCAGGAATGTAATAGCTGAACCACTAATTGTAGTGTGCAACCTACCACTTAAACCCACTTAATTAAGGACTGGAATGTGGTAAATGTGCCACCCATTTTTGAAATGTATGTATTTTACATACATTTTGTAAATGTATGTAAAAAATGAATGAAACTTCCAGGGAGTATCTGCAAACAGGTAAACTTCAAGAGTGCACCAGGTCAGTCAGTGGATACTGTGATAAAGGGCAGAACTTGTGTACAGCTAGGTAAATTGCTATGCCAGGTAAAAGTCAGCCCACCCCTGTTAAAGGGAAGTAATGTGTGACAAAGGCATTGACAACACAGTTTGTAAAGGAGTTCTGTCCAACATAATCTCCTTGCGTATTCAAAAGCTTCTGACTGTCTTTCACCAAAGCCTTGTAAAGAAAATAAGCAGTCACACTGGAAAAGAAAGAGTCATGACATGGATAAATAGGGATATAACACAGGAGACAGGTAAGGATGGATGGTCAGTTCACATGGTGCATGCCCAAGAAACTCCACAAGGACCCACACCGTTGAACTAATTCATAAATGATGAGGAGAGGGTGAGTGAACTGTGAGATGACAAAGTCTGCTGATGATACAACACACTTACAAGTGGTAAAGTCAAGAACTGATGGTGCAAACATCAAGAAATTACTCTGAAGTATGCAGTGTTAGGGTGGCAGATGAAATTCAGCAAAGACAAATGTGAAATGATGTACCAGGAAATCTCATTCCTAACAGTCCAGGTAAAGTGATGGGCTCTGAGCTGGGTATTACCGACCATGCATAAGATCTTGAGGCTAGAAACAGTCCCAGCAAAATGTAAGTTCAGCAATGAGCAGAAAGGGGGGTAGGGGTGAGGAGTAACCTTGGGATTTAAGCATTTAGATTTAGTGGAAAATAAATAGGAGTATTGCATGATGCCATGGATATAAACCCACGGCTTGCTCACATGTTGAATACGATTATGCATTTCTGATTCCAGCATCCTCCATCCTAAGACAATGGATACAGTATGACTGAGTAAGGGACAAAAATAGGTGACATTGGTTCAGGCTGGAAAAGTGGTGGCAGAGCAGGATATAAAGCAAGTCCACAAAACCTTGAGCAGCATGGAATTAGAGACAAGGAATCCACTTTGCACCATCTGTGGCCTCAAGCAGTGGGAATAACAGCAAAACCAAACTACAGGGTTTTCTCCATGTAACGTGCAGTGAAATTATGCATTGCTGCAGATGCTTAAAGCTCATGTGGATTCAAACGGAGAATGGTCAAGTTCATGGAAGAGGAATGCTTCATTACATATTAAATATAAAAACAATTTATAGTGTCTGTTTAAAGGAAGCCTTGAGTCAAAGTTCTTGGAAACCTGGTGAATATCCTGGAATATTTCCATATTTCAAGTGGCTTTCAAAAAGCATGCCACACCTGAACATTTTTCATTGTAGTAATGAAGGATGAAGTTGAAAAAAACAGACTCAGTTTTTAAATAGTCTGTTCATTCAGTAAACTATAAATGGGAGACTTTATGTCCTCAGTTTTCATAGCAGAAATGTGTCACTAAGTTTATTATGCAATATTCTGGATGGTGTCTTACTATTATCTTCATTTTAATACACAGAGAGGTATTAGTACTATCTACTTTGGCTGCTTTAGGCATCTAATTTAGATTGAGTCAGAATACCTAAAATTAGTGCTACCTACATATAAAGGAGCACAAGTAAGGGTTTCCAGATGGACTTAAATTAAATGCGTAAAGAGAGAATCCATAAATATTCCCTCCAGTGTTACTTCTATTTTACCTAGTACTTGCTTCCTATTAATGTGGTCAGAGAGAATAAAAAAAATAAATCTGAATGCTCTCCACATATACACCTACTCAATTATTAAGAAAAAAAAATCTTACAGTCAAGTATTGGCATTTTTTAATGCCTTCTGTTGACATTTCCATTACAGATCTATCTCAAGGCTAAACTGATCCTGACAATGCCATTTTATGAGAGAAATAAATTGCACTTTTGTAATACTTTGACTTCCGATATATTTCCCCATAAGCTAACTAAATTAACAGAGTACTTAAAACATCGGTTTAAACTAAATGTTTACCTCAAAAAATATAAACCGAACCCCACCTTTCATACCGTCTTTTCTTCTTCTGTAACTTCTCAAATAGAATAAACTGCACCCCTCAGGTTGTTGTGAGGCACATCAACAGCATCATTTACATGACATATATAACTTGAAATTATAGAAATGATGCTCCACTTGGCATCTGCTACAATTTTAGCTTAAAACAAAGTGCAGCTTCTCCCACATAGCATCCTGATTAAACAAATTAACTATGGCGCTGACTGCAAATGTACACACCAGAGTGTAAAAAATGAACAGATACAATGGCCAAGTCTGTATTTAATTTTAATTAAATTTCATTCTGTAGCTCAATTAATCCACAACTCCAAATGTCAGCAGGACTTAGGCAAATGGAATGACATCTGCTGCACTGCACACTGACTATAAAACCTTCACTGCATGCTAGAGCTCTGGAAATGTACCAGAAAGAAAATAATGAAATGTTCCCATTAAATACGTATCAATGTATAGAAGTCTAATTTCAACAGAACATGGGAAAGATACTTGAAACAAAACTTGGGAAAGTGTCTTTATTTCACAACTCTTGCTAATACTATCTAAAACTGAATACAGTGGTGTACATGGAAAATGTATTTACTTATAATGGAACTGTGTTATTTTAAAGTGATCTACTAGGAGAGATCTTGTAGCATACTGTGTGACTAAAAAAAAAACCTCTACTGTAACACACAACGTTATTATTACAGCTACGTATCTGCATAGAAGTATTATCCAGAAGCTTCTGCTCATGCTTGATGCCGTAGGAAGAAATTATTTCTGTCACAGAGGAAATGATGCACACTTTTAACGGCATTAAGGTACTTCAATGGTAATCTGACATCTAAATATGTTTACAGTGCCAGCCACATGACAGGTGGATTAGAAGAGGAGCTGAGGAATTTGAGGAACATAAAGGACACCAACAATGAGAGTATGTTCACAGACTTTGAGTCACACCACCACACTGATACCCACGTTACTATTTAATTTCTTTTTTTTTTTTTCCTTTTTTCTCTTTCATTCTAAAAGAATGGCCCTGTTTTAGATATCAGTTTTGATTGACTTTTATTACAAATGACAGAAAAATCAGGTATGGATGAGGGAGCTGGGGACAAGGCCTGCGCATGTCAGATTAGGGAGAGGTTTCTGCAGTAACAGACATGAGGTAAACAACCTATTTTTAATAAAACATTACTACCCATTTCAATGGACCTTATTTAAAATACACAACCAAGGCAAAAAGGAAAAATGAAGGGAAAATCCTGCATGTATTTTGCAGTACATTATGCATATATTAAGAGGTCTCAATTTTCAAAATACTGTCCGCAGTTTAATTCAAAAAATATAAAATAATGTTGAACTTCATGATAACAGCTGCTTTGCCATAAGATCTTGGTTCTGTAAATGCTTGAGTCAGTTAGATACTGTGTTTACAGGACCAGAGGCTGCCACCTATTTTTCAACTTAATGATCTCTATAATTGTTTCCTCCCCCTATTGATAACTAAGTCATTGAACATGCTAAAAGTGAAATAAAACCCCATTTCTCCTAAAAAACCAAACCAAACCAAAAAACAAACCAAAAAAAAATCATTACAAGTCCTTTCAGCATTATTAACTGTCTTTTGTGCAGCTCTTGCATATTTTGGATGGTTGTAAAATTATTAGTTGGAGCAAGGAATATACAAAATCATGTATTGAAAATTGAACTTTATTCTTCACACATGTATTTTTATTCAGGTGAGTAGATTAAATGACTTTAACCAAAGGGCTTATCTATAATGTAAAAATAAAAAAAAGAATATACAGACATTTTCCAGGACTACAGTCCTATCAAAGAATTGATTATTTGTATTCCTTTTCCCACCATAAATTCTAAGCTTATTTTAAGCCAAATATATTCAAGAGATATATTTAAATTTTAATCACTGCTCTAAACAAATCTAACTATGATTATACTAAATTATGATGATTACAATTATATAATTAGCTAAAGTACTCTCTAAAGTTCCTTAATTAATTTTTTTTCCTTTAACATTGCTTTCTCAGACTGCTCTTGTACTTAAAGAAGACGTTTCTCCAAAATATGAGCCCGCTTTAGAGGCAGCTGTATCTATTGATATTGTTCAACTTCTCAACTGCAAATTAAGGATCTCCATCTAACAGAATAGTTGAAAATGGCCTAAAATTTCCAAACAATAGCTTCACAGTACTGTATACATATATTGACAAAAAAAGATTGTAGTTTTATGACTGTATGCATGGGTAGTATCTCCAAACATTGTAAAGAAATATAAACAATATAGTCTTAAAACTGGAAATCCATGTAAAGTATTTAACTACAAGGATTTTACCCTTAAGGTTATATAAAGACGTAATTATCAGTTCAGATTTTGCTCTATGCAGTTCAAAAGACACGAATCCCAACAGTATCGAAGTCAATGGCAAAATAGCTATTCATGTCAATGGTGTTAAGATTTGACTCCAGATTCCGTAAGCTTAACTTTCAGACCTGTCTCTAGCCTGTAAATTTACCCCCTCATCTCCACCGACAATATGACAGAAGATAGTGCCTTGGTTATTGAACTAAACATGCTGATTATTTTTTTTTAGAAGGAAATCAACATGCTTTCATGCAATTATCATATGGCATACCTCTGAGACTGAGAAAGTATCAGCTTTTACGTAGAGCCCAAGCAAGGATCTCACTGACACTGATTTGGCAAGTGATGATATACACTTTGCTGTGTGATTGTTTATTCTGTAATTTTCCTTCCACTGTGGCTTTGCTATCATACTCCAGTCAATTTTATTCTTGGTATTAAAGTTCTTCTAAATTCCTTCTTCTAAATTCTTCTAAAAATCCTTTTTTGATTTTCTTAGAGTATTGTCGTCCCCTCTTTCCCTTCTTAAGGCTTTCTTTTAATCTTTTGACTTCTTGTTTCTAATAATATCTGCAACCATCTCTTTTCAAAGTTCAATTTCAGAATTGACTTAGTCACTTCGGAAGCTTTTTGTTATTGCTATCAAACAAATTTTCCATTGTTAGGAATTTAAGGAAAATTTCATCTGTAAATTTGTAAGATCTGAATATTCATAGAGGTCCTGTTCAGAACTCAGAACTAGAAAAACTCAGTGAAAACAAAAGAAAACTATCATAATAAATATATCTATCTCCCAGGTGCCTACTACTCGTTCCCCTGAATATCCAGAAATTCCCCAGCTTAACACCTTGGTGTCACTGCACATTTGCATCCAACTGGATCCAGCCCCCCAGCCCCCCTTATAGTTCTCATTATATTTACCCATATTAAAAACTGCCTTCTATAAGTATATAAAGCTCAGAAATACTTACTTTATGGACCTCAGTGTGTTTCCCAAACTGAAAATCAATATACATGGCACAAAGTAAGTTGCATTACTGGAACAGCAGTTACAGTAGGGAACAAAATACTTTCATTTTTAACTTGTGTCACTACGCTGCACTATACATAAATAAACATGTTCCATTATTCAGCCTCATCTATGACAGTCAACAAGATTGCTGATTAGTACCATGCACCACGCA
>JAVJGJ010000054.1:78029099-78039265 GCA_035590215.1 Microhierax caerulescens | reverse complement strand
TATGTCATGCATTTAAAGCAAGTTTAGCAGAAATTCTCAGAGTTCACTTTCACCCTTCCTGTTCTCGTATTAGCATCTGCTGCATTCAATGACTCACATTATGAAAGCACCACTTTCTTTATTCCTCTATTATTTGTTGCTTGTCAAAATAATTCATTTCTGTTTCATATCCATGAGTGATAAAGCAATTCTGGTAAAAAATTCTGCCAAGAAAACTGCAAAACCGTTTTTTTCAGAAAACTAACACAGTACCAGCTACCCTTCATTATTTCTCACTGCAAAGGCACAGCAAAGGCCCTAGACCCTTCACTCAATAACATGTCTTTTAAGAAATTTTCTGAATGCTGGACCTACAGAAAACAACTGTAGGACTACATCACACTGTAATTAACTGTAATTCTATTGAATAACACCTAGGTTATTTAGACTTGTAGTTTAAAGTATAAAGGTCCAATATGCAAATCTGATTTTTTGACTGTTTTTTTCAGTTGCTTTTATGCAGCGGCCATACACAATGGAGACAAATCAGCAGTTCAGTCTTGTGTATCCTGATATATTGCCTCTAGTATTTTTTATGCGATAACTTCATCTGTGAAGAATATTTTAGTTTTTAAGTACATTTCATATATCACATAACTCACAAAAATTACAAAAATCCAAATCTTGTCACCTCGCTGTTCAGAGAGCTTATATAGAATTTCAATAGCTTCAACAAATATGATAACCTTCTCATAATATTTAGCAACAGTATGCTTTGTTATACATAACATAAACATACATGCATTCCCCCAAAATACTCCTCCTGATCAGAAAACTTTGCCAATCCCAACAGTACTCCCTACTATGACACGGAATATATGTTATTTCTGACCCTCACCAAGCTACAACCATATAAGAACAATGGGATTGGCAAGTAAATTAAACATGCTTGTGTGATACCTACTGTAAGTAGCTCAAAGTATTGCTACAATAATAATAAAAAATGTTATCATTACATAAAATCATCTAAATATAAGCACCTATTTAAAGAAAAATTTTGCCTTCTGGCCTGCTTTTCAAAGAAAAAAGGAACATATTGAATGTAAGAAAAGTAAAATGTGAGAAGGCTTTTCCTATTCAAAAAATTCTTAGAATCTAGTTAAATACCAGGGAGTTTTGTTATCACTAGGGCAAATCTACGCAAAAACTATGGTATACTTAGCTTTTTATCTGTTTTCATGCATAATACTTCACATTGCAAAATTTTGCTGTTGATGAGCATGTAATTCTTTAAGCCTTTTATCCTACTGAACAGAAGAATCTGAAATTGTCATTGCTAGTAGTATGGCGTAGCTTATTAGCCCAACTTCCCTTGTGATAATACATAACAGCTCATGTGATTAAAAAAAAAATTTAGATTAAATAGCATCAGAAAGCTGCTGTATAGGAGAATGAATACAGAATACAATAATTTTATCACTAGGTAATTAATCCTATTTAAATTAATTTAGAAGATATGGATCATCACAGGTTTTAACTTTCTCCAAAATGGAAGTTTATTCATACCAATATTGTAATTACATTAATGAAGTCTGTACAAATAGCACATTTTCTAATTCAAGGTAGCATATATTTCCCCGAAGCTCAAGAGGTTGGTCAATAGATTAATCAATAGATTAATACATTCTGTCACTTAATACCTGTGATAATTTAAGCAGCTAGTGAAATTCAATACTGGATAACACTAGGGTAGGAACATGATCCTGATAAAACATTTGTCAGTCTTTGTAAAAGATGACAGGTATTTGAATAGGCAAGTGGATGCCATGCAGCTCTCAGTAAGGCGCATGACAGAAGTGGAAGCGATGTTGTACCCCTGACAAATGTTAGACCACTTTAAAATGACAGAATCAGATTATGGTATATCTAATATTACGTGGACCTAAGAGTTTTTCTGCTACGTAGGGAGAATTCCTTTGCTAAAGAAAGATAGAAACTGAGACCCTGATTTGCTATTACTGCAAAATTATGTCAAACAGGTGATTATACCATAAGATATTAAAAAAACCCTGATCATTTGATACGAAAGCTATTAAAAGGAAAAATGTGGTAAAGTTTGCTGCTTCAAACACAGTATTAGCAGAATGAAAAGAAGACCATGTAGAGACATCCTTTTATTTGTTCTACTTTCTACTTCCGTAATGGCATTAAAGAGAGTATTAACAACAGGAAGCACACAAACATACTTCTGGAATGATAAACATACAATATCCTAAAGAAAACCTCTAGAAGCTTTCCATTGTTGACACATATTTTTGAAAGTGATCTTTCAGACAACTAATCCGCACTTTTAAAAATCTGTGTAAAGCAGTTGTGGTTATCAGAGCTCTGTTAAGTTCAGATTCACTTTTGACACCTCTGCACGTACAACAGCAGCCTATTTTATCAAATTGTAGTCTGCTCTGAAACTATGAGTACTCAGATTGACTGCAAAATGTTCTCATTAAAAGTGTTGTACCGATAACTGAATGGCCACTGATCCCCCAAAAAGTGGCTGACAGCCTTCCTTCAGTATTTAAATAGTTAAAAACTAATTTGTGTTTCTCACCGATGTTAAGGATTGAAAGCATAAATACTTACTTGAACTTCTCAGTAAAATTTTCACTAAGAGACAATCATGATGTAGCAACGTTTCCAAAAGCAAGTTCCAATTACAGTACGGCTGGGATAAGAGCAGTTTCAGCTGACCCTGGGCTGCCATTACTCTGGCTGATGGAGTCCTTTCAAAATGTAAGATAAAGACAGAATACTGTAGTTAATTTATCTATGAAATTAATATCCTTAAAGTGCAGATGTAATGCTAACTCCCTTAAATGTCAATTCCTCCAGATTACTCTGAAAACGCTTTCATGCTTGCTTACTTTAAGGCAGCTCAGGGTAGGAATTACATTTAATCTCAACTAGCTAAAAGCAAATTAACATTTGGTAGTCTGCCAAAGTTATAACTAATACAAAGCAACCTCCCTTATCTCTTTCATGGAACCATGTTTGCCTTGTTCCACCACGCAAAAAGGATTTTTTTTTTGTGCGCTTAAATAAATTCAAGGCTATTATTCTTTAGTTCACTATTACATTAATTGTTTCGTAACAGCTCTGAAGTGTCCTTGATGAAGGAAGTATATGAAGCTCTTAATTAAAAAACAGAGCGAATGCTCAAAGGGACTGCAAGATTCCACATCAAGTTGACCAATTCTTACATGTCCTGAAAAATCCACCTGACATATTAGACCAGTTGGATAACTGCTTTGCCAGTAGGGAGAAGTGAGAAAGCATAACAGTACAAATTCATTAGCTTTTAAGGAAATTGCAATTTGTTTTCTGTTTGTGGTTTCCATGTTCCACAGAGGTTTAGGTTTCCCAACAAAAATATTCCATGGCTTCTTCTGAACTCAGCCAGTGACCCAACACCAACTGCTGAACTCATATTGCAGCAATTAAATAAAAATAAAAAAATAATCTAAAAAAAAAATCTTGTCCTGCAAGATATTTATTACTTATTGTATTTATTATTTTCTCCTTCTTGAAATGTTTTTTAAAAGAACTTTTAAAATCAGGTTTTGGGTAATATTTTTCTTTGAAAGCTTAATTATTTCATTATTTTGAAGGGTTTACAACTAAATTTCAACTGCTTAGCCATTGTATTTATTCATTTTGGCTTCAAGTTTATACCATAGTTGCTAATGCTGAAATTTTATGCACCACGTACGTAAACTTTTATACACATAAATTTTACACGTACCAGTGTAAAAACTATATATTCACTGATGCGTTAACTATGCAGGCATAGACATCTGCCAGTACACACACTATACCTTCAACATCAGCTGAAGCCTTCTTCATCAGGAGCTACATTTTCCTGTCAGACTAGAGAAGGACTTATATGCCCCTGCAGATATACTTCACGTGCCATTTACACACAGCTATTGGGACAGAGCTAAAATGGATTCATGCATCTGTTCTAATGGAGGGGAACTTCTCTGTTATGTTGCACACTTCTGTGACCGTCTGACTCAGCCAAGTGTGCCATCACCCAGCTTGGCTTGTATCACACATGAAAAAAACCAGAGATGACTACACAAAAATGCTGCTGTTCAGCCAAGGTTGACACACAGACAATAGACCCAATACAAACCTACAATGCCTGGAAATGAAAATGCCAGCTGATGTACTCCTCTAGTTTAGTCTCTCACATATGGATGTTTACATTACCAGAAAAGCAGTATGCCACTTAACTTGCAGGGCAACCTTGAAGTAACCTAAGGAAACCAAGCTTCCATAACCCCATTTCCCAGCAGGACCTTTACTTATGACAAAACTTCACAGTTAATACTGTAATAGCTGTTTTCGTAAAGAAGGATTGTACACGCCACAGCTTTTGGGATTTTAACAGTAAAGCAAATACCTATGAGTTAATAGCAATGTACATGCCATGAAGTCCTACGTACAACTTTTGTGATTTACTCATGATGACGTAGCACTGGTTTAGCAATTACATTTTTCCATGTAAGCGCATACTAGATTCTAATATTATTTATCAAAAATATTTAGATCTTGATAGAACTTGCAGCCAAAATAACTTTTCCATATTTAAAACATATTGCATTCAAACTTTCAGAATTAGGCTTTGAGTTCTTCAAAGTATTATCTTCATTTCTGTGTGTTCAAGATTAGATACAGATTACATAAACTCTAACACATGTTAGGAGTAGTTAGTAATTAACTTTTAAATTAAAACAATTACTGTATTCACACTAGAATTAGAGCTGTGGCTGAAGGCAAACTCAACACTTCGCTAATTCAGCTAAAATACATAGGCCAGTTTAATTTTCTTTCTCCCTTGAATGCCACATTATCATATCTAATAAAGTCATTCATTGTCTTCAAAATGTACGAAAAGGGACAAGTTCAGCCAATTAGATTTATGAGGGACAATATTTTAAATTACTTTAGAAATAAATGCCATTTTTAGAATATTTGAGTTGAAATAAAACGAAATAAAACTTGTCTGTCATTGACCAGATGGGAAGTTATCATGTTGTAATATACACCAGTTCTTGGCTCTTTAAGCCTCTTGTAAATTGAAATGTACAATGGTGTGACTCACTTGGAGGAAAAATAAAATATAGCAGACATTCCCTACAGCCATGAAGCTAGCACCAATAAATGCACTGAGAAGTTTTGTAACGTGCATATGGAGAGGCATATGTTCTCCCATCCTCATAGCTCAGTACTAGTGAAAATAAGACTAGCCTCATAAAAAGTGACAAAAGGTGAAGTACATATAAATATCACACATATAAATGTTCAGTTTTGTACAGTGAGGAAAAAAACCCAGAACTTGCAAATGGTATGATTATAAACCCCAAATGAAGCAACAAATGAGTCGTAATTACCACTAAAGGAACTGTAATATAAATTATCAGCAATTATTTAGTTTAATAACCAGCTATGTTATTTCATTTGGTATCCCAGACAGAAAAAAAGAAAACTTCAAATGGTAAGGTCAAGACTTTATAAGGCAAATAAACATTAACGTAAATTCTAGTTGACCACATTGACAAAGATGTTGAAGTCAAATACATATAAGAAAACAGACTGTAGCCATTTTTAGGCATGAAAAATAATGCAGTAAATCTGTTTAAATAGTGAAAATGTAAACAAAATCATTTCAGGAACTAACAAAATTTTGTCTTGAAATATCAA
Source organism: Microhierax caerulescens (assembly GCA_035590215.1). NCBI lineage: Eukaryota > Metazoa > Chordata > Aves > Falconiformes > Falconidae > Microhierax > Microhierax caerulescens. Next base: position 78,033,523 of record JAVJGJ010000054.1, on the reverse strand, counting down.
GCTTAGGAAGAGCAAATACCTAACAGGCATATTTATTTATACCAGGTTAGAGTCTTCTGTTAAAATTAGGTGACCGCAGCTGAGAGGTGTATAATGGCCTGTGCTTCCAAGTTTGTTATGGACAGTGAACATACATTTTTATTAGATGCAAGAAGTAAAAACATAAAACAATCCAGGAAGAACTAGGATGCTCTAAAAATAGGTTTTTGCAATACTTCAACGTAATGTGTCTTGCTAATAGTGCAAATACAGTATTTCAAGAAAGAAAAGCTTCCATGACATAAATATACAGTGTAAAACCAATACATGAATACCTCAGAATATGTCCCTCAAACTACTTCATTACATACAGGATCTTTAATTGTTTTTTTCTGAGCAGCTGAATGTGTTGTTAAAAGAAAACATTAAGTACTTTACTCACATAATTCACTCATTATCACCAGGACAGGATACACAGCTTTATATACCTGGAACATCCTCACACAGGTACACTAACTATATCTTCTCAGAGATACGCTTTCTTTTGGACTCCTCACTTTCCCATTTGGTGATCAAGAAGATGTATATTCTCTCACCTTTCACCATGGCAAAATATGTAAATGCTGGATAGCTCTGGAATAGTTTTCTGCTCTTTATTCAAGACAAATCTGTCCTAAATAGCATCCCTAAAATCCTAATTCCACTTCAAGACAGAGAATCATGTCAGACTGAAATAGTACCAGCATTTCCTTTACATATTTTTTAAACAGCAGAGGGTACTCACTTGTGAAGCCATCTACAACTCATAATTTACAGCATAATTTAAATTTTGAGTACTGGCCTTGAATTAGAGCATCAAAAAGCTTATCGTCTTTTCTACAGTAAGTCCTTAATGAAGCATAAATGTTTCCAGAAATAGAGTAGATACCTTTTTAATTGATCATGCGGTCTTTCCCTCTCCTATAGCCCCCCTCCTCCTCTCCTTTCTCTCCACCCATGCATAACTTACAAAGCCACTGGCAAATTTCCCCCAGGCTCAACTGAGAGGTAAAATCACATGATCTTTCAGGCTTCAGAAAAACCGAAATTACTATTTCAAGCAGGGAAAAGGGCACATTCTGAACTCAACAGTTACTCTGTTTGGCATTTTGGTTAGCCAGCCACACAACTTTGACTCAGTCACGGCATCTATTGCCTCTGGCTTGGCAGTTATCAGAGGCACCAGGGAAGAGATAACAGTACTACTGGACACGTAGTCAGGAGTGAAGGCTATGGAGAGAAATCAGCGTGTTTTGTGTAGCATGGGGCAAAATCATAGGGAAGATATTGTGAAGTACAAGGTCCAAGATACTGTGCGTACAAGATAAGAGGTAATAAATCCACAGCACATTGGCCATCAATAGGTCACCACTATGACAATGTATTCCTCCAAAATATAAAAATACTTTCTCAGAAAACAAAATAGCGACTCGCAAAAACAGATCTTCATGAAAATGGAGAGTGAAAATCTCCCAGGAAATAACTTCTGAAGAGGAGGAGGAGGTGAAGGGGTTAGGAGAGGATCTACACTGGTGTGGGAGTGCTTCAGGTTCAAAATTAGAAAGGGAATGACAGCACAGCTGGTAGCATATATCTCATATGAAACTTGTCATTATATGCAGTGATACAGAAAAAGAAATTAAGCTTTTGCCTCTAATCATGCAATAATCTCCCAAAAAATCAACTACGATCAAGCAGGATATTTTTCAATGAGTTATTTATATATCAAACCTTCTTTTTTGACCAGCAAACATAAACAGAGAGGCACACGTTCATTATCCTCTCTTTAATTACAAGTCTTTTAAAACAGCAACTGTGCTGAAACACATTATTGTCAAGAGCTATATACCCTTTAACTAAAGAGAGAAAACCTTACAGATTATTCAAATATCAAACAGAAAGAACAGATTAGCAAAAAGCTACACAGTGGACTGCTTTCAGCATGACACTTCTCTGAGAATCTTAAAGTTTAAAGAAATCTTCAATGAATTTAGAAAATGTTTCAGTTTTTTTAATTAGAATATTAATTAGATATTTATTCAGATACATTCTTCTCAAAACGTTGTAACAGTATTTGATTAATATTGACCATCTGCTGATTCTTTTAAAACAATTTCTGATACTCACTGTAAGGAAGAACACGACGACTGTATGAAAAATAACCAGTGTAATGGATGGTAAAAGACTTTTGAAAAATCTTGAGGAAGATGTTCATCAGAATTGTTCAGAAATGTCCTGAAAAAAACCAAAGACTTCTAAATTACATGGAAGACTGAAAATCTCTTTGGATTGCTAGTACTAAATATATATATCTGTATCTAAAAGACAAAAAATACCTTAAATAGTATTCATACATGTATGAGTGCACATAATTGCAAATTTTTTTATCTTATGTACTGTTAAAAATTTCATTCTGTATCTTATTTGCTTTCACTCTTTGAACCTTGGCATCTAGCACTGTTAGTACTGTTAAAGCAGTATGCTTCATATTTTTACTCCTATATAGCGCATTTTCAGTCATTCACTTCTACAGCTCTTTTCTTTCTGCATAATATACGCATTGTATTATCAACACTGTTATCGCAAGTGAAATATCTTTCAAAATAACAATGGTTCTCTTTTGAATAACATAGAAGTATGTATAGACTTTGGATTAAACTGACAAAAACGTGAACCTGAAGCTTTGGACCTTCAATGGCTTGTGAGAAATAGAATACTGCCTGAAAAAAACGCTGTCTTCAAGTGTAAAGACTGGCAAAGAATTAGATAAGCTAGTTTTATGTCACTTCTGCATTGATTCTCTTACCCAAATGATGGGAGAGGCAAAAATCAGGTATGCCCAACCCACTTGTACTAAAAATTAACTATTTTTATTATTTAATGATATTATATGATTATAAATACCTATAATTATACAAGCGGGATTATAGAATTTAATATTTGCCTTTAATTATTATATATTTATATATATATAAAAACTGTATCAGTATTTGCACAATTCTTTAGCAACTACACAACTGCAATAATGTGTGATAGGAATGGATGCTCCTTGGCCTCTTCCTTTTTTACTCTCGTTTATAGTGAACACAATTCCAGCTGAGGACATAGTCTGTTATACCCATCCTCCACAAACCATAATCAATTATCACTTCTTTTGCACCTTACTTTTCAGCTTACTTGGCTGTGAATTTTTCATATTAATAACTTTCCTTCTCTGAAGCTTGTTTCTTTATGTATCATGGCTGGGATTTTCTATCTTTCTTTTTAAAGTTATTTAAAAATGCCACCTCTACAAAACTCATTTATGTTATATTTGCTTTACTTTCTGGAGTGATTCAATGTCATTCCCACTTTTGAGTCAGTACTCTTTCTATTGCAGTAAGAGTAGAAGGACATTTAAAAATACCTCAGGAAAAGACATCAGGACTTTTGCAGGACAAGAGAATCTTTGAACAAGATATGAAAAAAGCCACTGCCAAACATGGAAACAGTGAGAGTGGATCTAAACACATGTGGAGACGTGATGGAAATCCAGTCGAATACAGCCTTCAGGAACCTCTAATCTAAAAAGTAAAATCTCCTCCTTCTTACAGGATGCTTTGTCACTATGGTATTAGTAGTGCATGTGTTCTGTCATTTAATTACTTAACACTACTTTTTAACTCTTTTTCACAGCTGCATGCAAGCAATTGACAAGTGTAGCCACATGTCCGTGAGGCCACTGTCTGCCTGTAAGACCCCAGATGAAAGAAGAGAGAGAATTAAATTTTTTTCAACAAGAAAGACAGGTGTATAGCTTCTGAGCTTCTTCAAAAGATAGGGTGATTTCTTTGGAAATTAATTTTACTATTCAAACAAAATCAGTAGGAAGAATTTACTACACACTTCAAAATTATTTTAAGTAAGCAATATCTGAGCAGGAGGATTAGCACTTAGTGAACTTGTGCTCTTTGTGAATTTATGTAAACCTGAAGATTAAAAATAAAGCTGAGATTGTAATATAGAAAAAGGAAAACTTAAGCTAGAAAATAATTATTTTAAAGACAGCCATTTAAACACTGTGAGAAAATTACAGAAAAAAATATCTTATTATCTCTCATCTGCTAAAATATTTTTCTTAACATAGCAAAATATAGAGTAAACTTCCTGTAGGAAACCATGATAGATACAGTTTGGGTAGTAATGTAATAAAAAAAGGCAACATCTTGTCTACTGATAGGGTATGAACTGTTTGAAGGACTTCGGGGCTAAAGCAGCACATTAAGTATGGTTTCTTAGCTGTCTCCTAAGGACAAGCACAGGGCAGACTTTTGGACTCTAAGGCTTAAAACAAAACCTCTACATGAAATTTTAAAATGAGATGGAGATAATCTGAGGGCTTATTGCTTAAATATTAGAATAATTTC